>CM035836.1:443257612-443570640 GCA_020510985.1 Pholidichthys leucotaenia | reverse complement strand
GTATATAAGGAGTTGTACACGAGCCACTGGAGAGTTGGTTGCAGTTGCAGTTACCAGTAAACGTGCTGACTGATACTTGGTGTGTGTGTCTCGTCATTACATCCACGGCTGTAATCCAGCTTGTTTGACTTAGCAATGTCTGCATGGTGCGCACAGTGTCTGTGGCCAGAATGGCTTTGGTATGGAGAGCCGCTAGGCCAAAAAGTATTGTTTGCGCTTTCTGCCGTTAACTGCTGTTAACCGTGATTACAAAATTTGTCACTGTTAAAGGGGCAATTAATGCAACAATGCCAAGACCACTAAAATAAAGATGTCCACATGCTTAGTCTGTGCAATTTTCATTTTACTGCTAAGCTGTCGGTTCTGTCAAACCTTCATCAGAGCATACAGACTATAGCAGTGAACAAGATAAAATGGGAGAGCATTCCCATATTAGTCATTACTAGTATGCAGTACACCTGCGGCGGCAAAGAAATAATAAACTGTGAACTGAGAGTTTTAAGTAGAGTTTATTAAATCACACCGCCGTCACGGGATCCGCTTCAGCCCAAGTGTCAGTAGGCTGGAGCGGGATCCTCAGGCTCTCAGAGAGGGAGACACAAAGTGCGTGTCTGCAGCAGCAGTTGCAGAAGTGAGAGAGAGAACGAGTTACAGAACTTGTGCAGTATTTATACCCAGTTACAGACAGTACATGAAAGGGCATTCACAGCAGGGAGTATGGCATTTGCATTTGAGAGACACAGTAAGACAGGATGCATGAACACAATGCATGAATGGCACATTAACATCTCAGTACATAGCCGGAAAAAGCCAGAAGAAGCGAGGCTGCCTGTAGACATCAATACACACATTTCCTGCTAAGTTAATTGCTCTAGTCGAGCGCTGTGTCTGTCCCAGTCTGTTGTGGGGGGTTACGCCACACCGCTCCCCCTCAGAGGGCTCGGCAGGGGGCCGAGACCTCGATAGTCCGGATTTGGCAGCGAGCAGTGAAAGCTCCGTGCAGGCGGAGGTGGATGGGGGTGGGGGGTGGTAAGTGCCGGCCGGAGACGGTGAAAGCGTCTGGGCCGCGCAAAAATTGCTTGTGGATCCGCGATGTCGAGGGGCTGTCCCGTTGAACGTGCGGAGATCACAAGAAGAAAAATTAGTCACTGGCTCCTCCCTCGATTAAGTCCTGCAAGGATTAATAGTGGCCGTGAAGAAAAGCAGGGGCGGCTGTAAGGAAAAACAGAAGCAAAGGGACTTGGCGTGTTGACTTTTAGGTGCGGGCACAACCTTAAAAGCCCTCGGGAACCGCAAAACCGCTGAATTCCCCGTGTGTGCCGTGGCTGAGACCATTAACAAATCCTTCGTGCATGCTGCATGCGTGCTTCAGGTGTGGCGGCAGCCCTGAAGGCCTGTGTGCGGCGGCGAAGGAGGATGGAGGCCTGCAGAGCCATATGCGTCCCGTGCGTGGTGCGCCGTCCGCGTAACTCCCCGTGCGTGTGCCGGGGCTCCGTGCGTTGTTGGGCCAGCTGGAGAGGAGACAGGGTCAGGGAGCGTAATCATCCCTGTTCGATGTTTTGGAGCGGTGAAGGGAAGTAGACAATCTTTGTCCCTCGCGCTCTTGCAGATGCGTTGGAGTGGTGAGAGGGAAGAGACGATCTTTGTCACTCGCTCAGCCATGGTGCGTTCAGGTCCACGCGCTGCATTCACAGTCAGCCATGGAGGTCGCCATCGTGGAGAGGGGACGAGGTACATGCGCTCTCGTGTGAAGGAGCTGTGAGCGTGGCCGGTCCAGCGCGGATGTGCCGATCTAGGCGTGCAGATCCCACCATGGAGTTTTCTGCGGCTTTCCCGGTCGTGGGTGGTCTCCGGAGAGTTTCACCTGGAAACTCTGCGTCGAAGTCTCCCTGAAGCAGAAGGGAGGGCAGATCAGTCAGGCTGCCGCGTTCGCTTGTCGTCGGAGAATCCCCGCCGGGTGCTGCGTTCGCCGGCAGCGTGTTCGTTTCAGCGTCGGGTCACCAGTGCAGCGGCAAAGAAATAATAAACTGTGAACTGAGAGTTTTAAGTAGAGTTTATTAAATCACACTGCCGTCACGGGATCCGCTCCAGCCCAAGTGTCAGTAGGCTGGAGCGGGATCCTCAGGCTCTCAGAGAGGGAGACACAAAGTGCGTGTCTGCAGCAGCAGTTGCAGAAGTGAGAGAGAGAACGAGTTACAGAACTTGTGCAGTATTTATACCCAGTTACAGACAGTACATGAAAGGGCATTCACAGCAGGGAGTATGGCATTTGCATTTGAGAGACACAGTAAGACAGGATGCATGAACACAATGCATGAATGGCACATTAACATCTCAGTACATAGCCGGAAAAAGCCAGAAGAATCGAGGCTGCCTGTAGACATCAATACACACATTTCCTGCTAAGTTAATTGCTCTAGTTGAGCGCTGTGTCTGTCCCAGTCTGTTGTGGGGGGTTACGCCACAACACCTACAGTGGGGCAAAAAAGTATTTAGTCAGCCACCAATTGTGCAAGTTCTCCCACTTAAAAGATGAGAGAGGTCTCCAATTTTCATCATAGGTATACCTCAACTATGAGAGACAAAATGAGAAAAAAAATTCCAGAAAATCACATTGAAAGATTTTTAATGAATTAATTGGTAAATTCCTCAGTAAAATAAGTATTTGGTCACCTACAAACAAGCAAGATTTCTGGCTCTCACAGACCTGTAACTTCGTCTTTAAGAGGCTCCTCTGTCCTCCACTCGTTACCTGTATTAATGGCACCTGTTTGAACTTGTTATCAGTATAAAAGACACCTGTCCACAACCTCAAACAGTCAGACTCCAAACTCCACTCTGGCCAAGATCAAAGAGCTGTCAAAGGACACCAGAAACAAAATTGTAGACCTGCACCAGGCTGGGGAGACTGAATCTGCAATAGGTAAGCAGCTTGGTGTGGGAGCAATTATTAGAAAATGGAAGACATACAAGACCACTGTTAATCTCCCTTGATCTGGGGCTCCACGCAAGATCTCACCCCGTGGGGCCAAAATTATCATGAGAACGGTGAGCAAAAATCCCAGAACCACATGGGGGGACCTAGTGAATGACCTGCAGAGAGCTGGGACCAAAGTAACAAAGGCTGCATCAGAAACACACTACGCCGCCAGGGACTCAAATCCTACAGTGCCAGACGTGTCCCCCTGCTTAAGCCAGTACATGTCCAGGCCCGTCTGAAGTTTGCTAGAGAGCATTTGGATGATCCAGAAGAGGATTGGGAGAATGTCATATGGTCAGATGAAACCAAAATAGAACTTTTTGGTAAAAACTCAACTTGTCATGTTTGGAGGAGAAAGAACACCATACCTACTGTGAAGCATGGGGGTGGAAACATCATGCTTTGGGGCTGTTTTTCTGCAAAAGGACCAGGACGACTTATCCGTGTAAAGATAGAATGAATAGGGCCATGTATTGTGAGATTTTGAGTGAAAACCTCCTTCCATCAGCAAGGGCATTGAAGATGAAACGTGGCTGGGTCTTTCAGCATGGCAATGATCCCAAACACACCGCCCGGGCAACGAAGGAGTGGCTTTGTAAGATGCATTTCAAGGTCCTGGAGTGGCCTAGCCAGTCTCCAGATCTCAACCCCATAGAAAATCTTTGGAGGGAGTTGAAAGTCTGTGTTGCCCAGCGACAGCCCCAAAACATCACTGTTCTAGAGGAGATCTGCATGGAGGAATGGGCCAAAGTACCAGCAACAGTGTGTGAAAACCTTGTGAAAACTTACAGAAAATGTTTTACCTCTGTCATTGCCAACAAAGGATATATAACAAAGTATTGAGATGAACTTTTGTTATTGACCAAATACTTATTTTACCGAGGAATTTACCAATTAATTTATTAAAAATCCTTCAGTGTGATTTTCTGGATTTTTTTTCTTTTTTTTGTCTATTATAGTTGAGGTATACCTATGATGAAAATTGGAGACCTCTCTCATCTTTTAAGTGGGAGAACTTGCACAATTGGTGGCTGACTAAATACTTTTTTACCCCACCGTATGTACACACCCCTGTAGCAATGCCATGGCTTCTGTGAAATGTAGTCCCAACTATCAGAATTAAAAAACGAGGCATATCATACCTCATTTTTTTTAAAGAAAAAGGGGGAGGTGTGTCAGAGGTGAACAGAAAAATCATAAAGTACAATAACATTACCAATATCAATAAATAGGACAAGATACAATTTTTAAAAATCTCAAAAGCTATAAATGGTAAACAAGAGCTATAAAAACATCAGGCTAAGGCCATCATAAACCATAGATCTCAAGTTTGACAATACAAGAACTGAAAAGAAGAGCTGGAACACATCCTGAATCACAGCATAACACTCATATCAAAATCTTCATTGAGACCTTTAGGTTGAAGGGCATCTAGAGTACCAATCCAAAAAAGGTCTTTCTGACATATCTTGGTTTCCATATTCCTCCCCCCCCTTGGCGGAACAACATGTTCAATACCTTGAAAACGTAGGAAGGAGACTGGGTGTGAATATTCACTAAAATGACTAGTTACTGGATAGTCCCCCCAAAAGAAGGAGTACAGCAAAAAAAAACCCCACCCCGGTAGGGAGGTGGGAAAAAATGGCTAGGAGGAAAAAAAAAAAAACAGCTCATAACCCGCACCTGCACCCTTACAGACCCCTAGGCCCCCACAGTCCCAGAGCTCCAGGGTTCGGATGG
Source organism: Pholidichthys leucotaenia (assembly GCA_020510985.1). NCBI lineage: Eukaryota > Metazoa > Chordata > Actinopteri > Cichliformes > Pholidichthyidae > Pholidichthys > Pholidichthys leucotaenia. Next base: position 443,565,920 of record CM035836.1, on the reverse strand, counting down.
CCGGCCAAAGTCCCAGGCCAGCCAGACGGCCCAATGGAAAGAGTGAGGTGGCCTGCCGGAGAAAATGGGCCACCCAACCCAGAGACCCAGTCTTTCAAGCGGCCAGCCAGCGTTCTTGAGCCACCGGAACTGGATGGGTGATCCAGGAGGTGGCTTCTTCACCGGAAGGCCCAATGTCAGGAAGCAGAATCAGAGGAGGGGGACCCCAACGGCATCTGGTGGCAGAGGAAGGGGGACCATGACGGTGTCCGACAGAGGAAAAACGGCCTCGGCGTCATCAGGCTGGCCGGCAGCACCCTCAGTGGTCCCGGCTTGGGACACGGTAGCACCTGTGGTGGCTCCGGGCTGGAGCGTAGCAGCACCCACGGTGGCTCTGGGCTGGAGCACTGCAGCCCCCTCGGTGGCTCCAGGCTGGAGCAACGCAGCCCCCTCGGAGGCTCCGGGCAGGAGCAACGCTGCACCCTTGGTGGCTCCGGGCAGGAGCAACGCTGCACCCTCGGTGGCTCTGGGCAGGAGCAACGCTGCACCCTTGGTGGCTCCGGGCAGGTGCAACGCTGCACCCTTGGTGGGCCCCGGGCTGGGGCCGAGCCCCCATGGCGGGCCCATACTGGAGTGCAGCACCCACATTGGGTTGAAGCTGGGGCGTAGCACCCACGAGGGTTCCTGGCCGGGACACAGCACCCACGGAGACTCAGCCCGAGGAGGGACCCACACGACGGCCTCAGGCAGAGGGGAAGCTGCACCCACGGAGGACCCAGCCTACGTCAGAGCTGCACCCACGATGACCTCCAGCTGTGAGCCTGGACCCACGGAGACCTCTGGCAGTGCTGGAACGTCTCCGGTGACCCTGGGAGAACGCTCAGACACACACAGAGAAGGGGGTTCAGGGTCACCGGCAGCGGCAGAGCCTGGCGAGGCGAGCTCAGGTGCATCAGGCGGCTGCATCTGGCTCTCCTCACCAAGAGCCACACAAGATTGCTCTAGTACAGATAAGAGGAAGACAAAAGAGAGCATTTGCCTGAGCTCAAGTTCCACCGCTGTCCAGTACTCCGCCGATCCGGGCGATGATGGTAACTCGGGCTCGGTCCTCTGGGGGTCCAGCTTGGGTGCAAACTCTGCTGCGACGGCCTCCGCAGCAGGCATGATGGTTGGTGCAGTCTCCTCTTTCCCAGGCGAAGAAACCCACGCTGGTGACTAATCCAGAGTGGCAGCTGAAGGTTGGCTCTGTGTTGGCTCCTCCAGGGCCACAGGCTCCTACTTCGTCCGGTGGCTTCGTTCAGGGGCCAGTGGACACTCAGGGATAAACAGAGGAGACACGGAGAGGACAAATGGGGAAGTATGGGTTGCAGCAGGTGGAGAGAGCTCAGGGGACTGCATACCCTGAGTCTCTCTACCAGGGATCAGGCAAGACATATTATCAAAATTAGGAATGAAAAGAGATGAAACTTGCCTGCTTTCCTGTTGTGTGATGTTGTCTGCTGCAGCTGGGGCACAGTCATCCCTCTCTGTGTCTACGGTGAGCCTGGGCCCCTCAATGGATTGTGGAAGAGCCGCCTCAGGAGACACGGACATGGGTGTAGCCAGGGAATACTTGAAAGACCTCTTGGCAGCAGGAGGACACGCCAACGAGATGGGGATAGCAGCAGCGGACGAGGAGGCTGGCAGAATGGCCAATGGAGAAGAGCAGAGAGAAGGAGCTGCAGCGGGATTTGTCTGGCTTGGCGTGGAAAATTCAGCTGGCTGAGAGGGAAAGGCATCTCTCAGGCAACCCGGACTGGGACGACAGCACCACCATGGACTTGACAATGTGTCTACTGGAGCTAGAGGTGACGGTGGCAGAATGGGAGGAAAGGAGGATGGCTGCTGTGGAGAGTGCCTCCATTTCGGCACGGCGGGAAACACCCCCATCGATAGGTCGGGAAACACTTGCTGGAGAGCGCAAACCGTGGAGAGCAGTTCTGCATATTGCGGGTAATTCCAAAGGCCGGGGTGCGCCTCCAGAATACCCACAGCTCCATCCAAACACTCCCACTTTTTCTTAAGATCTTGGGCTTTGAGAGCCTCATCCACGAAATCTTGGATGAAGTCCAGTGCCCATTCCTCCTCCACCATAGGTGACCCCGCTGCCAACCCTCTTCTATTTCTGCGAGGGCAGCGTGCCGGGGACATCATGAGCTCTGGAGCAGGTGAGTGGAAAAAAGCACAAAAAGGTGAAAAAATGCCCTACTGCTGAAGCTGGGTTCTAATCTGGTGGCAGTCAACTGCCGTGAATGCCCCTCCGGGGCAGAGAGACAAACCCAAGTGTTTGACTGCAGTAGAGATATTTATTAAAGAAAAGAGCAACGTCCAAAAAAATAACTGTGCAGACAAATACAAAAATGCAAACACGAATAACTTACACAGAAGTGCCTCTCCAGAGCTGAAAAATCTCTGGAGGAGAGGAAGGGGAGGCTGTCCAAGGAGAAGGAGTCCAGTCTAAACACACTTGTGACTGCCGCAAAGGCAGAGAGAAAGGGCCGTGTTTAAATACATGGACTACAATGAGCAGCTGGTGTGAGAGCTGAGCTGGCAGATGAACTAATTGCGTAACTGCTCCCAGCTGATAAGAGAGCAGACTGAGAGCAGTGAGAGGGAAAGTAGCAGGTGTCCTAAAACACAATCACTCACAGCTGATGAACTGAAACAGACTGTGAGTGAAAGGTGGGTGTGTCTGGGAAAGGAGGAAAGAGGCTCATGTCACCCAAACAACATAACAAACTGACAAGAAAATAATAACAGAAAAATACTTAAAACCACAAGGGGAGTCTGAGTATTGGCTCAGACTCATGACAAGGACATCATCAAGGTATCTAAACCATTTAAGAATCTTAGGAAAAAAGGGTTTCTATGTGAGCTGAAAATGAACTGATGTTCAAAGAAACCCACATACAAATTTGCATACTCTGGGGCAAAAGTGGAACCCATTGCTGTGCCTTTACATTGCAGAAAAAAATCCCCCATTAAAGGTGAAATAGTTCAGTTTAAGATCCAAAGTAGCCAACTCACAAATAAATGTGCTGGGTGGGTGAGACTCCTCGATATGGTCTTTTAAATAATGTTCAAGAACCTCTATGCCTCTGTCATGATCAATGTTTGCGTAAAGGCTTTCTACATCTAGTGTAGCAAAAATGATGTCATTAGGTAGATCTTTTAATGCTGATATTTTATTAATAAGATCAGTAGAATCCTGAATATATGAAGGAAGTTTCTGGACATAGGGCTTAATAAAATAATCAACATAGTTAGACAATGGCTCAAGAAGGGAATCATTACTTGCTACAATGGGTTGGCCTTTAGGTTTGGCCAAACCTTTATGGATCTTAGGCAGCAAGTAAAATGCAGGAAATACAGGATGTTTGCAGTTCAGAAAGTCATATTCATTCTTAGAGATCCATTTCAGTTCAAAAGCACAGCAGATAATGTCAGAGATCTTTTTTGGAAATCATAAGTTGGATTGGTCATCAGTTTTCTATAAAAGTTTCCATCAGTCAGTTGTCAATAGGCTTCTTCTTTATAATCCAACATATTCTGAATGACAATTGCTCCTCCCTTATCAGCCGGTTTGATAATAATCTTAGTGTCTTTGAAAAGTTCTTGAATTGCTAAATGTTCATCTTGACTCACTTTAAAGAAAACAGTTTTCTTGCTCAACTATTCTGCAAAAAGTTAAAATAGAAGAATTTGTTGTGTCAGCAGAAATACAAACAGGACACCCTGGACTATATCCAAGGAAAAGTCTATAAGTGGGTCCAAACAGAAGAGCCTCAACATTCCACTGTGGGCCATCAGAATCACTCTGACACCACCACAGCTGAGAGTGACTTCCCTAGCAACTCTGATTCTAACAGAAGCTAAAAGCATTCAGCACGCAGGAATCACCCTCCCAAAAATGGCCGACAACATGGAAGAAAACCAGGAGGGGGAAAAAGAAACCCCGGCCCCAGCAGGAGCAGACCCTTCACCCGCCAGCAGGGGAAAATCCAGTAATCAACTTCTCTGATAAGGTACTGACTCCTCATCAACTTTCTGCTCTCTCCAAAGGATTAAGCTTTGTCCCTAAATGTAAGACAACTTCTTTTGAGGTAAAGACTGACTTATTCCGTTTCTTCAGAAAGATTAAACTAAAACATATGTTTGGTAACTCTAATTTACAAAGGTCTGATAAACCTGTTTTTAAACCAAAAAGTACATTTATGCCTGCCACAACAAATCCTTCTATTTTAACTTTTTGCAGAATAGTTGAGCAAGAAACCCTTGAGTTATTAAAAAAAAGGAAAAAAAACCCTGTTTTCTTTAACTTGAGTCAAGATGAACATTTGTCCTTTGCATTTCTCAGGGAACCACTGATGAGCTGACTGATTTTGTCAAGCTCCTTAATAGCGTAAACCCTGACCTCAATTTTTCAGTTGAATATGACCATAAACGTGTATCTTTTTTGGATATGTGTTGAATTATGTAATGGGAGCCTTATCACTTCCCTATACCAAAAAAAGACTGATAAGAACACTCTTCTTTTGGCCAACAGTTCTCATCCCAAAGGTCTTAAATATGGTTTACCAAAGAGTCAGTTTTACAGGCTCAAGTGTCAAAAAAGAAAAGAATTTCTTTGTTTCCTGTATTACTACATATACTCCTCAGGTCTATATTCTTAAATACACCATTTTTAAACACTGGCCTATCTTGACCTCTGACCCGGCATTATCTCAGATTTTTCAAGATCCTCCTCTTTTTGTTTATAGAAGAGGTCCAAATCTACGCAACAAGCTGGTGCGGGTCAATGTTAAAGCAAGTCCAAAAAGGCCATAGTGCTCAGTGTCACAACACATGGAAGACATCTGTTTTTTCACATCCAAGATCAGGCAAATGCTTTCCTGTCAAGGGTGTTACCACATGTAGTACAGAAAATGTTATTTATCTGTTAAAATGCCCATGTGATAAGACTTTTATAGGCAAAACAACTCGCATGTTGAAACAAAGGATTAGTGAACATAAGCGTTCCATCAGACGGAATGATGCCAACTATTCAGTAGCTAGTCATTTTAGTGAATATTCACACCCAGTCTCCTCCCTACATTTTCAGGGTATTGAACATGTTGTTCTGCAAAGAGGGGGATATGGAAACCAAGCTATGTCAGAGAGAACTTTTTTGGATTGACACTCTAGATGTCCTTCAACTTAATGGTCTCAATAAAGATTTTGATATGATTGTTATGCTGTGATTCAGGATGTGTTCTGTCATAATTAGCCCTTCAGGGGTGGAATGGAGACCCAAACGCTGGACTGTGAGTTGCAGTGGTTTTAACCCTTTAACTGCCAAATTCGCCATATGGCACCTGGGGCAACGCAAGGCAACTCAAGGCCCCCCTAGTGGTCGAGAGTGGTAAAAAATTTTGTCAATAAAATAGTTTAGATTTCCAAGGCTATAACTTGAAAGTTACAAGAGATAATGGCTTACTGTCGATTAGAAAGATGTAGAATATGATGAAAAGTTTCAGATAGGAATACATTTACGCATCTAATTTGCATAATGTCATGGGAGCTATATAAATTACATAACTCAGTCAAAAGTGGACTTTGGACACATGTACATAAAGAATGGTCCTTTTATTTACGCCAATTTGTCTACAGGGGTATGTTTTTATCTAATCTTCAAAGTATATGGACCAGAAAATCAATAAAATGTCAAAAAAAACATATTTCTCTCTTACCTGTTACCGGGAGGGGGGCTCGCCCGCTCACGTGACCGGTCCCTTTTCGTCCATCGTAGCCAATGTTTGTGTGTTTGCTCAGCCACTTACACCGTGTACCACATCTACAAACTCTTTTGATTACCTCACATGAATTTCGTTTGTATTACCTGGCTATTTTTTCTGTTTGGTGCATTATTCCTGTGGGAATCCATGCCGCCCGTGGGCGCCGCCATCTTGGGAATGGGAGCTCAGTTTTTTGTTATATCGACCTCGATGTAACACATTTACTTAGTAATTTACACCCGTGTACCACATCTACAAACTCTAATGATTATCCCACGTGAATTTCGTTTGTATTACGCGGCTACTTTTCCCATTTCATGCAGTTTCTGTCTTCATCGCTGTCACGATGACCAAACACGGTGGCATCCACATTGGTGTGTGAGCTCAAAGTGGAAAAAGGAAGAATAATAATGAGGATTTCTCCTTCTTTGCTATATTCCATGTCAGCCATGATTCCTTTGGTACGTGTCTACCACCTTCTAAACTGTCAGATCAATAGAGATTAGTACAAATTCTCAGTATAGCCGGGGGACGTCAATAAGTTGACATGTGCAGTTGCTGTGCTGTGCCACTGGGGGCGCGCGGCCCATCCATTTAATCTGGGCAGTTAAAGGGTTAGTAAAGAACACAAAAATCCAAACAGGAACAAAAACTTACAATACAGGATTGCGAAGAGGTTGAGCAGCACTCAGGCTGAGATGTGGGGCACACGTCAGATTGACAGGAAGGCTGAAGCGTGGGACACACGCCGGTTAGACCAAATAGCCAAAGTGGAATAAAGCGTGGGATGCCGAGTTGACAATGTGCAAAGTAGGACGTCGCCCCAAACTGCGGGGCAGCATCCCTTAAATAGGCAAAGAGAAATCAATAACAATCAGAAACACGTGGATAACAAGGGTCAAGAGCAAGGATAATAACTTAGGATGGAGAACAGCTGTGACAAGCACGAACCTGAACTAGAAATTCAATTCAATTCAATTCAACTTTATTTATATAGCGTCATTTCACAACAACAGTCATCTCATAGCACTATCAACTGTAGGGGGAACCCCCACAGTTGCAGAAAGACCCCAGCAATCAGGCGATCCCCTGTGAGCAAGCACTTGGCGATGGTGGAGAGGAAAAACTCCCTTTTAACAGGAAGAAACCTCCAGCAGAACCAGGCTCAGGGAGGGGCAGTCATCTGCTGCGACTGGCTGGGGGGTGAGGGGATAGAGAAGAAGAAAAGAACAGACATGTAGAGAGCAAACAGCACGATGGGGACTCAATCTATGGGAGAGAACAAACAAATGTTAATGACCAGCAAAAAAAATATTTCATTGAGAGTGAGAAAAGGAGTGAGGCCCAGTGCATTACTGGAGGTCCCCCGGCTGACTAAACCTATTAGCAGCATAACTAAGGGAGGGTTCAGAAACACATGATCCCTCTCTAATTGTAGGCTATATCAAAAAGGTAGGTTTTAGCCCTATTCTTAAAAACCGAGATCGAGTCTGACTCCCAAATCCAGATTGGCAGCTGGTTCCACAGGAGAGGAGCTTGATAACTGAAGGCTCTGCCTCCCATTGTACTTTTGGAGATTCTAGGTATTACAAGTAATCCTGCATTTTGGGAGTGTAGTGCTCTGTTAGGATAATACGGTAGTATCAGATCTTTTAAATAAAAAGGAGCCTGATTGTTTAGAGCTTTGTAAGTAAGAAGAAAGATTTTAAACTTAATTCTAAACTCTATGGGAAGCCAATAAAGGGAGGCCAGAACCGGAGAGATATGATCTCTCCTTCTAGTACCTGTTAAAACTCTTGCTGCAGCATTTTGGATCAGCTGAAGACTTTTTAAAGATGTTTTAGGACAGCCTGATAATAAAGAATTACAATAATCTAATCTCGAGCTAACAAAAGCGTGGATCAGTTTCTCAGCATCACTCTGAGACAAGATGCTCCTAATCTTGGCAATATTACGCAAATGATAGAAGGCAGTCTTAGAAACAAATTTAATATGTGAATTGAAGGACAAATCCTGATCAAAAATAACTCCAAGGTTCCTCACAGAGCTATTAAGGGAAAGAGTAACCGCATCCAAACTGAAAGTTTGATTTGGAAAGGAATTTCTAAGGTTTTTTGGACCAACAAGAATGACTTCAGTCTTATCTGAATTTAATAGCAGGAAATTACAAGTCATCCAAGCTTTGATTTCCTTAAGACAGGCTTCTAACTTGGCTAATTGATTACTATCATCTGGCTTCATTGACAGGTATAATTGTGTGTCATCAGCACAACAATGAAAATGTATACAGTGCTTTCTAATAATGTTGCCTAACGGAAGCATATATAAACTTAAAAGAGTACGGCCTAGCACAGATCCCTGTGGAACTCCATGACTGAGCTTTGAGTTGAAAGAAAACTCATTATTTACATGAACAAACTGGAACCTATCAGATAAATAAGATCTAAACCACTGCAACGAAGTTCCATTAAGTCCAACATAGTGTTCTAATCTATCAAGTAGAATATTATGATCGATAGTATCAAAAGCTACACTAAGGTCTAAAAGGACAAGTACAGAAACTAGTCCATTATCAGATGCAATGAGGAGGTCGTTAGTGACCTTAGCTAAGGCTGTTTCAGTACTATGATGGATTCTAAACCCAGACTGAAACTCTTCAAGTAAACCATTTCCCTGTAGGTGGTCAAATAATTGCGTAGCAACAACTCTTTCTAAGATTTTTGAAATGAAAGGGAGATTAGAGATTGGTCTATAGTTAGCTAAAGCTCCTGGATCTAGAGTTGGCTTTTTGAGTAAGGGTTTAATTACAGCCATTTTAAAAGCCTGCGGTACATGGCCTAAAGTTAATGAAGAATTGATTATATGAAGAATAAGGCTACCAATAAGTGGGAAGACTTCTTTAAATAACCTGGTAGGAATAGGGTCTAAAAGACAAGTTGAAGGTTTGGATGAGGAAACTATTTTGTCTAACTCACAAAGGTCGATTGGAGTAAACTCATCAAGACAGACATCAATAGAAGGAGTTGTAGTAGTTACAGTATTTAAATTAACTGTGGGAAGAATCTGATTGATTTTATCTCTGATGGATGAAATTTTATTATTGAAAAAGTTCATAAAGTCCTGACTAGTAAGCTCTAATGGAATGCTAGGATTGACAGAGTCCTGACTCTTTGTCAACCTGGCTACAGTACTGAAAAGAAACCTGGGATTATTCTTGTTCTCTTCTATTAATGCAGAGTAATAACTCGTTCTAGCTTTTCTAAGAGATTTTTTATAAATTAAAAGATGATTTCTCCAAGCTAAATAGATTTAATCTAAATTAGTGGAGTGCCATTTTCTTTCTAATTGACGAGTCTTCCGTTTTAAGCTACGAGTTTCTGTGTTGAACCAAGGAGTTAGAAATCTCTGATTAGACTTTTTCTTTTTTAAGGGGGCCACCAAGTCTAGAGTCTGATGCAGAGAAGCTGAAACACTATCCACCATGTTATCAATTACAGAAGGAGCAAGCTGTCTATAGCTTATTTCCGTTGTGTTGACACATGGCATAGAGGAAACAATCTGCATAAATTTGGTAACAGCATCATCTGAGAGGCATCTACTGTAATAATATTTTTCTTTAGGAGCCAAATAGTCAGAAATAGTAAAATCAAAGGTTAACAGACAATGGTCTGACAGTACAGGATTATGAGGAGACACTACAAGATTTTCTATTTCTGTGCCATATGTCAGAACAAGGTCCAATGTGTGGTGGAGGTAATGAGTAGAATTTCCTACTTTCTGAGAAAACCCAATCGAGTCTAATATTGAATTAAATGCCACATTAAGGCAGTCACTATCTACATCCACATGTATATTAAAGTCCCCTACTATAATTATTCTACCAGATTTCAGCACTAAATCAGCTAAGAAATCAGCAAATTCGGATAAAAATTCTGAGTAGGTTGATGGGGGACGATAAACTATGGCAAATAAAATTGGGTTTAACCTAAAATTGCTAAAGTGCCCAATACTGAGGATCAGGCCCTCAAAGGAATTATAACATGTTTTTTGCTTTACATTAACTAGTAATTTGGAATGGTAAATTGTTGCTACTCCTCCTCCACGACCAGAACTTCTGGGATTTTGACAGTTTAAATAACCAGAGGGAGTTGATTCATTTAAACCAACATAATCCTCTTGCCCTAACCAAGTCTCTGTTAGGGAAATTAAATCAATCTGATGATCAATTAACAGATCATGGACTAACAGAGACTTGGGAGTTAGAGACCTAATATTTAATAAACCACATTTAATTTTTAAATTATGAGGAGGAACAGAGGCCAATTCATTCAATTTAGAGGCTTTATGTTTAATTTGAGTTTTACCAATATTTTGCTTTATCACTTTGGGATGCTTATGCATTATATTTTTATTTACTTTGGAGGGAGCAGACAACGATTCTCTGATGGGGAAGACAGGGGCTAAGCTGAGGGGTGGCGGATGAAGAGGAGCTGCAGAGAGGCGTGTAAGACTGCGGCTCTGCTTCCTGGTCCCAACTCTGAGTAGTCAGGGTTTTGGAAATTTGGATAAAAAAGATGCCAGATTGTTAGATAAATGAGAAGCACCATCCAAAGTGGGATGAATGCTGTCTCGTCTCATAAGACCAGGTTTTCCCCAAAAAGAGCTCCAATTGTCAATGTAGCTCACGTCATTTTTAGGACACCACACAGACAGCCAGCGGTTCAAGGATGACGAGCGGCTAAACATGTCATCACTGGTCAGATTGGGGAGGGGCCCAGAGAATACTACAGTGGCAGACATCGTTTTTGCAAAGTCACACACCGATTCTATATTAAGTTTCGTGACTTCCGACTGCCGGAGACGGATGTCATTAATGCTGGCGTGAATAACAATTGTGGAACATTTACAACTACTTTTAGCCAGCATTTTCAAATTTGACTCGATGTCGCCTGCTCTGGCCCCAGGAATGCATTTGACTATGGCCGCTGGAGTCTCTAGGTTCACGTTTCTGACTACAGAGTCGCCAATGATCAGAGTTTTTTCCTCAGCGGGTGTGTCGCTGAGCGGGGAAAAACGATTAGAAACGTGAACAGGTTGGTGGTGTACTGGGGCTTTGCGACTAGGCTTCCTTCTCACCGTCACCCACCCAGTCTCCTCGCTGCTGAGGAGAGCCGGGGAACCGCTGACAGGGGGGCCTAAGCTAGCTAGCTCCGCTGCAGCTAAGGGGCGTCCGTCGAGATTAACTGGCGCAGACGGTTTTCAATGCAGCAGAGCCGGGATTCCAAATCAGACAACCTCGCCTCGAGCGCCTCAAAAAGACAACATTTATTACATTTACCGTTATCACTAAAAGAGGCAGAGGTGTAGCTAAACATCTGACAGAGAGAGCACACCAGAGGAGGAGAGGAAGGAGCGCTAGTAGCCATAGCTAGTGGCTAGCTAGTGGCTGGAGAGCAAACCACACAGGCAGACAGCAAAACAGGAAGTGACAATACGTTACCACAAGGAAGTGACAATCCCGTGAAAGGAGCCCTCCAAGACCGTTTTCCCCCGAAAGGGAAATAAATGAAGAACCGTGTCAAAATAAAAGCACAGGAGGAATTGTCATGGTTCGTGTGCTGACTCTGTCGGCACTCGGACTGTGCGGTAGTCTCCATTCTCTCCTCTGGCGCACTTCTAGACGTTTATTTTGACAGCGTCTCAGCAGGGCTTCCGGCTGTCAGTGGAGCCCCGCTGAACAACATGATTGTAATCAGCTGATGATCCTTCATCAGCTGATCAATCTATTCCTCCCTATTTAAGGGAGCAGCTCTGTTTGCTCAGAGCTGCAACCTACACAGACATACCAACATCTCCTTTCCAGTCTGGCTTCCCTAACCCTGAGGTCAGTTCCTACAGCGTTCAGGTTCCGCCCTCGCTGTTCATATGTAAGTGTTTGTATTTATTTGTGTTTGCCCCACGAGGCTTGTTATCTTGTCATTTTGTGTCTTTATTTAATAAACGTACACGGCTGCCTATAGCGTCTCACTGATGGCTCGTGAGAGCCATCCATGACAGTAGGTCGCAGCCCAAAGAGACGCCGGTGGCCGTAGTTTGTTTAATTGGACTTGTTAGTTCCCTTGTCAGCGTACCAGTGTGCTGGGAGATGGCGTCGCCGCTCAAGGGCTACGCCACAAGCCTGGGCTCTGAGCTAATTATGGCTCTCATCGAGGTCGACGGAATCCTTTCCAACACTCGTAGCCATCGCTTCCCCAGCGGCTTGCGCTGATACCTGGACCTCGCTGAGGACACTATTAATCGCCTTTCCCGCTACTCCAACCACCCGGAAGTCACAGCGAGGAAGGCCGACATCGCTGGGCAACGGGAGAGACTCTGCGGGCTGGAGGGAAACTCCGGTAGGAAGCCGAAGAGGAGGCATCCTCGCTCCTCGCTTCAGGATCCCATTCCTGTTCCCATTCCAGGCCAGGAGTTCGCACCACCCAGGGGTGATCCCCGAGAGAGAGTGACGTCAGTCAGGATTTCCCCGGAGGAGTTACAACAGACAGCTGATTCCATCCGGGGCTGAGTGGCTGCTGCTCGCTCCGCCGGTCACCCTACGCAGGTTATAAAGCATGTGACGGCGGCAGTCAGGCTGGTGGAGAGGAATCCGGCGTTAAATGACTATCCAGAGTTCGCCGACCTGCTCGCTTCTGTTTCTGCACAGGAGCGGCGTTTCCCGAACCTCTCCTTCGCCTCGCCCTCTGCCGGTAACCGTCGTCACACAGCTAACAAGAAGCCTCAGCAAGAACCCCGTCCGGATCCTGTTCCGGGTCGTTGGAAAGACTCCACCTCTCTGACAGCTGCCGCTCCTACATCTCCTCAGGAGGGAATCCCCGCAGCCTCTCTCCCCGGGTCACCTCTTCCTGCTGTTCTGTCAGCTCCTGGTGCCCGGATCGCCCCGGCTGTAATCCTCTCCTCCTCAACGTCGTCCTCGACTGCTGTGAAGGTTATGAGTCCTGCTTTGGCGACACCCATCGTGGGTCCACCGTGAGTGGCTCCTCCTCGTCCTTCCAGGGGGCCCTCCGTCACCATCCAGCGGGGCAAGGGAGGAACGAAGTCCACTGCAGCGGGTTCCATCAGGCCTCCATGGATCAGGCAAGTAACTTTTCATTCTGTTCCCATATTAGATGAATTGCCTTGCTTGATTCCTGGGGGTGGAGCTCAGGGTTCACAGTCCCCTGAACTCCTTCCACCTGCTGCAGTAATTAGTAATAGACCTGCTACCTTTGTGTCTCCTTCCTCTGAGCGTTCCGTGGCGCCAGGCCTATGCCGCCGGACGAGGAGGGAGCCTGTGGCCCTGGATAGCCTGGTTCCAGCCCCGCAGCCACGTCAAGGGCAGAGGAGGAGAGCGGACTGCAGTTTGGAGCCTGCGCCGACGATGAAGTGTCTCCGGGTCTCCACGGAAGAGCGGTCCAATCCAGCAGGTCGAGGATCCCCTGCCACCACGCCGTGCGGGTCGTTGGCGTGGATGTCAGCGTTGGAGGTTCCTCAGACTGTGAAGAACATCATGCCGACCGCGGGGCCTGCCGTAGCCGAGTGGGAGCCAGACAATGTCCTTCTGCCTTCTGAACCCGGATCGTCGAAGTCCTGGACGGCGACAGAACTCGAGTGCAGGCAAGTGCTCTATTTTGTCTTCCTTCTATCAATTCTGGAGCATTTTTGCCTGTCTCTCGCGGAGACAAGCTGGGTGCAGTCATCCGCTGCATCCAAGCTCGTCTCGCTGGGCTCTGTTGCTATCGGTGATCCTGATCCCGGTTCTTTTCCTTCTCCTGAGCCTTCTAGTAGAGTCATTTTTGGGGGTTTCGTGACCAACCTCCCAGGACCTTTTTTTCTCACTGGATTTAGCATTCTAGACCCATTTTAATGAAAATAAGCTCCCATGTACCTCCCAAAAATTACGGGAAACCTTTTTTTTTTTGCCCAAAATTCAAAATGGCCGCCAAAATGCATACCACCACCTATATCTCAGTAACTAATTCAGCTAGGAGGTTGATTTTGGTGTCTAGACATAGGGTTTTGGGGTCAAGCATTCCATTAATGCTATTAGTTTACTTGTGAAACAAACCCATTACGATGAAATCCAATATGGCCGCCAATATGGCCACCGATTAACATTTTTTTTGTTTCTTGACTACTAAGGCACCTAGAAAGCTGATGTTGGTGTCAAAACAGAGGTTTAAGGGGTCATACTATCTGTTTATTCCAATAAAAGTGTGTTTAAATGATTACATAATCGAGAAATCCAAGATGGCAGCCGGCTGTCATTTTCACATGCAATGGACTTTTTCATATCCGTCACCAAATGAGCTAAAAAAAGTCAAGTGAGGCTCCTGTGAACTATCCATTGTGTTCATTAGTGCCCTCATTGTCTATCAAGCTCAAAATGGCCCCCAGCCGCCATCTTGGAATACACTTTACGCAGGCACATTTTCTCTAGACCTTATGTTAATGCCACGCAAACGTCCAACTCAATTACATGTAGTCCACTATCAATCACCACATCACATCATACTAAGATGTCCAACTACACATCACTATCACTACTTGATTCACTATCAATGAATGAGTCACTGTATGAACTTGCGCTATCTGAAGCACTGTCTTCACCACTGCTGCTCTCCTCACTGTTGACTTCTGTGTTCGGTTTCGGCATTGACAGGGGAAGTGGCGGTTGAGTCGATCGTACAGGTAGACATAGACCATTCACCAAATGCCACCCATGACCGATTGGTGATGGGTGACTTTGAAGGTGGAAGTTTGTCAGCAAGTACGCAAGGTAGTTTGTCCTGAGGAGGTGATGATGCAGACTGTCTGCGTCTGGTATATACCACAATACCAATGCTGGACCGGAGCCTCATCGGTGAAAAGAGAGAAGCAGATGGAGATGGATCCCCCTGAACTGATTGATTGTCTCTTTCAAGATCTACCTCTAATTTATGCTTACGTTTCTCGGCTTGAGATAGACAACGCTTGTTAGATAACGTGGTGTAACATGTCTGGTGCATATAATGCCCTTTTGGCCCTTTGGCCCAATCAATATTCCCACATTGAAACCGATCAAGTCCTTTCCATCGGAGAGTTTTTTCATGAATTGAATTCCATTTTTGGTCCTTGGTATTATCCAAAGAGTCACTTTTGGTACATGGTTGACCACAACGTAGAATGCATTCGTATTCACCGGAAGACGTTGATGGTAATTCATCGTTGTCACTTGCAGTATCCATTTTATCCCTCACTTTATATGAATAAGTGTCTGAAAACAAAAACAAATTTGTCATTATCAGAACAGAGGAGAGAAAAAGGAGGGATGACAAGACCTAGAGTCAAAGGCCCTTGTACTGTCTACTGTCATTACGGTAGCATTAAGCAAGCAGCATGGTCAATATGCTAACATTACCTGACTATACAGTATGGAACAAGATTCAGAATTCTAACCTCTCCAGATAAGTTTAAAGCTAAATTTATACATACCTGGCAACCTTGGTTAAATTGGAAAGATTAGGACTACATATTATGGCAGCACAGACGTTACAAAATCACTGCATCCTCTCTCTTGCTATGCAAAAAGGAATCAATGAATCAAGCATAGGATTCCGGGAATCCTAAGGGGATTACCCAAGTGTTCCTCAGTGATATCACTGAATCAATGCAGGAGCTTTCTAATAATTATTAAAAATGAATGTAAGGATACCTCATTTGACATTTTTAGCTCATTTGGTGACGGATATGAAAAAGTCCATTGCATGTGAAAATGACAGCCGGCCGCCATCTTGGATTTCTCGATTATGTAATCATTTAAACACACTTTTATTGGAATAAACAGATAGTATGACCCCTTAAACCTCTGTTTTGACACCAACATCAGCTTTCTAGGTGCCTTAGTAGTCAAGAAACAAAAAAAATGTTAATCGGTGGCCATATTGGCGGCCATATTGGATTTCATCGTGATGGGTTTGTTTCACAAGTAAACTAATAGCATTAATGGAATGCTTGACCCCAAAAACCTATGTCTAGACACCAAAATCAACCTCCTAGCTGAATTAGTTACTGAGATATAGGTGGTGGTATGCATTTTGGTGGCCATTTTGAATTTTGGGCAAAAAAAAGGTTTCCCGTAATTTTTGGGAGGTACATGGGAGCTTATTTTCATTAAACTGGGTCTAGAATGCTAAATCCAGTGAGAAAAAAAGGTCCTGGGAGGTTGGTCACGAAACCCCCAAAAATGACTCTACTATTCTCCCAGGGTCACTGGTGTGGAGTCATTCCCGGTCGCTGTGCGGGAGGTTCCGGGTCCAGGGTTGGAGGTCGTTTGTGGTGCTGCGCCGACCCAGTCGGGGTCCATCGCGGGTGCGACATTGACCCAATCGGGGTCCGATGTGGGTGCAGACGAGACCCAATCGGGGCCCATCGCAGGTGCTGCTCCAACCCAATCGGGGCCCGACGTGGGTGCAGACGAGACCCAATCGGGGTCCATCGCGGGTGCTGCTCCGGCCCAATCGGGATCCGTCGTGGGTGCCGCTCTGACCCGATCGGGGTCCAACAGGGGTGCAGCGCCGGTTCGGTCCAAGGTCGGTGAGGGAGCTGCAGATCCTCTGCCACCGGAGGACTGCCACGCCTGTTTGGCGTTCTGGGTTGGCTACCCGACAAACTTTCATGTCCGTTCGGCGATCTGGCCCGGCCGCCAGAAGAACTGTGCTTCCTGGCATGGGACTGGGGTAGGCTGCCCGAACTGTTCCTTTTCCCCCTGCCAGCGATGTGGACGCTAGATGCAGGGCGGCCCCCGAACTATCGGCTTTCATGCCGTGGTGCTTAGACTGCCGTCATCCCTGGTTTTCTATTTCTATGCTCCTGTAACCTTTTGGGATCTGTGGGGTCTAATGTATGGAACTGTGTATCTCACCGCTCCCTAGCAGGTGTTTTTTGTTTTTTCCTCTGTTAGATGTCTATTCGTTGCCTGGAACAGTTTGTGTATGGGTTTAAACTGCAGGGTTTCAACGTTTGTAGTGTTTTTTTCTTTTTCCTCTCCCCCCTTTCCTCTGTTGGGGGATGATATGTGTGTTTCCCATGGAACTATGTATCTTGGTCTGTAGACCCAAGGTTCTGTTTGTGGCCGGTAGGCTTAGTTGTCCCTTATTTGGGCTTAGTATTCTGCCTGTTGGTGCATTATGGAGTGTTTCTATGTTTTTCCTTGCTCTGTAGTGTCTCCTGTTGGTATTTTTTTGTGTATTCTGCCTGTTGGTGCATTATGGAGTGTTTCTGTGCTTTTTTCATACTCTGTAGTGTCTCCTGTTGTTGTTTTTTTTTTTTTCTTCACGCTGGTCGCCAGGATCTAGCCCTCCTCGGCCTTTTTCCCCCCTCCTCCCTCCCTTGGGTGGTTTTGTTGGCCTCCCAGTTGGGGGGGGGGGGAGCCCGATGTTACACCGCATCTAGAATCCGCGTTGGGAACGGGGGCAACTGTCATGGTTCGTGTGCTGACTCTGTAGGCACTCGGGCTGTGCGGTAGTCTCCGTTCTCTCCTCTGGCGTGCTTTTAGACGTTTATTTTGACAGCGTCTCAGCAGGGCTTCCGGCTGTCAGTGGAGCCCTGCTGAACAACCTGATTCTAATCAGCTGATGATCCTTCATCAGCTGATCAATCTATTCCTCCCTATTTAAGGGAGCAGCTCTGTTTGCTCAGGGCTGCGACCTACACAGACATACCAACGTCTCCTTTCCAGTCTGGCTTCCCTAACCCTGAGGTCAGTTCCTACAGCGTTCAGGTTCCGCTCTCGCTGTTCATATGTAAGTGTTTGTATTTATTTGTGTTTGCCCCACGAGGCTTGTTATCTTGTCATTTTGTGTCTTTATTCAATAAATGTACGAACTCACGGCTGCCTACAGCGTCTCACTGATGGCTCGCCATCCATGTCAGGAATAATGTCAGAAGGTAACTAACTAGCAATGTTACAAAACGAGATTCAACCAATTAATACAAAAGGAGAAAATAATAATAACCCACCAAGACGAGAACAAGAAAGAATACATAACCCAGAGATACTAATAATACAATACCAATAAATACCCAAGTACAAAAAGGAGAACTGAAGGTGAAGGCGGAGAAGGCTCAAATCCAAACACAGGACGATATGATTTATAATACAAGATCATCCATAAACACATTATAATAATAAATAAGACCATAATGACCAAACTAAGATTATGATAACAGGACAATTCAAAACAAACAGAAACAAAGGGCAAACTCAGATAACATAATACAGACAAAACCATACTCAAATACAATCATAAAACTGAAGTGGGAAACGTACAGAAAATAACCTGAATAAACTTAAAGCGTGAGCATGGTTCCCCAAATGTGCTCAGCATCATGGCACGTTCCAGCCCTTATTTTCAGTTCTTGCATTCTGAAACTTGAGATCTATAGTTTATAATGGCCTTAGCTTGATGTTTTTATAGCTCTTGTTTCTTTTGAGATTTTTAAAAATGGAATCTTGTCCTATTTATTAATATTGGTAATGTTATTGTACTTTATGATTTTTCTGTTCACCTTTGACACACCTCCCCCTTTTTCTTAAAAAAATTGAGGTATGATATCCCTCCTTTTTTAATTCTGATAGTTGGGACTACAATTCCCAGCAGACATGGCACTGCCACAGGGGTGTGTGCACAGGTGTACTGCATACTGCCAATGACTAATCTGGGAATGCTCTCTCATTTTACCTTGTTCATTGCTATAGTCTGTATACGCTGATGAAAGTCTGACAGAACCAACAGCTTAGTGGTCAAGTGAAAACTGCACAGACTGTGTGTGGATGTCTTTATTTCTGTCAACAGTGTCAAAAGCCTTTGAGAAGTCCACAACGACAATGAACAGAGGTTGTTTTTGTTATAGGGCTTTTTCCTGTAACTGCTGTAGAGAGAATACCATGTCGGCTGTAGCTCGTCCAGCTCTAAAGCCACACTGACTTTCTGGGAGTATTCTTTGAGAAAGTCTCTTTAGTCTGTTGAGGATGATCTTTGCAAACACTTTGCCAGCTGTGGATAAAAGAGATATTCCTTGATGATTGCTGCAAACACTCCGATCTGCCTTCTTTTTATAGATGGTTATGATAAGGGCATCTTTGAAGTCTTGTGGGAGTTGTTGTTTTTGCCAGCAGTTGTTGTATAGTTTAAGTAACTGGTTCTTCAGGGCCTGGCCACCTTGCTTCAGAACCTCAGCATCTAATCCTAATAAAGGATTAGATGCCATCTAATCCTGATGCTTTGCCCTTTTTTGTCTCTTTGAGTACCTTCTCAACTCACCAATGGTAATGGGAGCACACAGCTCCTCTTCAGTGAGATGAACAGCAAGGTGAGAGACAGCGTTTGGGTCAGCTGTGCTTTGTTGATTAAGCAAGTTGTTAAAGTGCTCTTTCCAGCACTGGCATATCTTTTATGTCAGTGAATAGTCTGGAGCCATCAGCAGATTTTACCAGAGTGATGGCATTTGTTCATGGGCCATAAACAGCCCTCAGTGCTGAGAACAGGCCTTGGGAGTCGTGTATGTCAGCTAGGGATTGTAGTTCTTCTGCTTTGTTGTTCCACCCGTTGTCTTTCATGATTTGTATCATTCTCTGAACCTTGGCTTTGGCTGAGAGGAAGATTGCTTTGGATTTGGTTTTCAATTTATCATACTGATTAGCCAACCATAATACCTAATATATACATAATATACAATCCATTTAATCTGAACAAACTAACGTGGAAATGGGGCAATGCTAAATTGCATTTAGCCGCTAACTGCTGAGTGCCAGTTCATCTATTAAGCATGGACAAGCTGATTAAAAAAATGGAGGCGCTGAAGTTGACTTTACCATCTCGCTCAGCTATTCCTAATATTTACAGTATGCAGTGATAAACATTTTATTTCAACTGAAGAATGGAGGAAGAAATGGCCAAAGTGCACTGAAACTAAAGTATAGGCAGAAGCTATACTGCGGTTAGCTGCTAACTGTGCACAAGCTGACAATAAAATGGATGAACTAAAGTTGGATTTACCATCCCAATCAATCACTCCTAATACCGATGTGGTGATAACATTATTGTGGCTTCAGGACTCCCTTGTGCTTGTGCACTACACAGTATTTGATGTACATGTATGTAAAATGACAAAAAAACCCAAAACCCTACTCTACTCCATATCATGCTCTAAGGGTAAAACAGTCGGGGGAACTATTTTTCTCAGCGGAACAAAATAACCAGTTAAACAAACAAATCATAATGTAATTATAATAAATTGTGTTTGTGACACTGCTGTATAATAAGAATATCCTACTCAAGGTTATAACTGTCAGAGTGTGGGTTGGGTTCCATGTCTTCATCTTGATTCATAGTTTGTAGTTCTTTTCTTTAGAGCATGGACTCCAATCGACATCCTCGCCTTGAGTTACTTCTTTGAATTTTCTGTATTTATTATCATTTATTAGATTCATAATTCTGTTCTATGAGTATTATTATTGTGATTATTATGATCAAAGTTCAGTTTAGTCATTATTTGCATTATGATTGTCTTGGTCTTGTCTCCCCTGATCCCCTGCTCATGTTTGGTGTCTCCCTCTGTTTGTGATTGTGTGTGCAGCCCTGCCTGTCCTATCATCTCCGTTTTCCTCATGTATCAGCTGTCAGTCATTATTGGTCTCTCCATCTGTGCTGTGCTGTCTTGATTGCCCCCTTGATTATTTAAGTTCTGTTCCACTTCTGGTCTGCTCAGGTTCTTTTGTCAGTCATATGGTGTGAACAACACGCTCCTGCCTGATAGTTTCTGTTCTGTTTTTTGCCTTAACTTTTTGTTGCTGGTTCCGAGCTGCAATCGTTAATTTCTGTTAAGCCCTCGAGCTGCATCAGGGTGACCAGCTCCCAATAAAACTGTTTAAAACTTACGTCCAGAGATTGGGTCCAGTCTCTACACTACAAACTGTGACAGAACCTGACAGTATGGACCCAGCGGACCGTAAGTTTTTTCTGCTTCCCGCATCGAGTCCTCTAGTCGAGGACGTCCATGCCACCGATTACCCGGAGAAATCCCTCAGATGTCTTGGGGGCGCCGCCAAGATGATTGAGGCTTTTCCCATGCTGCAGCATTACCATCAGCTCACTGGACTCCTGCATTTGGTCCCATTCCTGCAGCTGGGGGTCTGGGCACTGACAGAGACATCACCAGCGGCCGGGGAGGAGCATAAGGAGGAGAAGCCACAATGAGCCGTCAGGAGACGTGGCTCACACCGTCATCGGTGAGTGCAGCGGCCCAGCCCTTCTTCTCCCATGGAGGCGTTCCAGATCTCCGTTTTCTCCTCCCTCGATGCAGCACCACACCACCGTGCAACATCTCCTCGTCAGGCAAGCCCTGTCATATCCCAGGAGGGATCATCTGACTCTTCAGCAGCAGCTGAGCAGGAACAGAGGCAAGTACCTTTTTATTTTTTAACATCATTAAATGAAGGGTCTTGTCCTGTTTCTGGTGAGGGGGCTCAGTGTCAGTCACCTACCACCACTAAGCTCTCTCCACCCATCTCTGCTGTCATTTCTACTGCCACTTCCATCCACCCATCCTCACCTGCTTCTCCGGTTTCCTGTTCTGTTTTTTGTGAGGAACTGGCCATACTGGGAGGCAACCCGCTAGTCTGGGATGAGCCGACTGCCTATGTTGTTGCACCTGGTCTGCATGAGGATTATCCAGTACCAGCTCCACGCCACTCACCAGCACCTTCAGCTCCAGTACCTGCTCCACCTCACTCCCTAGCTTGAGTACCTGCTCCACGGCACCTCCCAGCTCCTGTTCCTGCTCAGTCCGAGGTGCACGTTTCTGTTCCTGCTCAGTCCAAGGTGCACGCTCCTGTTCCTGCTCAGCCCAAAGTGCACGCTCCTGTTCCTGCTCAGCCTGTCATCACCCGTGCTTCATCTGCCACCACGCCTGCTGGTTGGACTGCCAGAGTCACCGGGGTCCTTATCAGCAGCGGAGCAAGAGCTCTGGCAAGTCCTCTTCTTTGTATGTTTAACATCAGTTTTAGAGAGATCTTGCCCAGCTCTTAGTGGGGGGGTCCTGGTTGCAGCTACCATCTGCTTCTGGGCTTCCTCCGCCGAGCTCCATTGCTGCCTGTTGTAGTGACCTGGGTGTTGTGTTTTCTTCCCCATCTGAGGTGGCTGTTTCGGGGATAGATTCCCAGACATCAGGACTTGAGGACCTTCAGCCCTTATCATCTGGCTTTGCTGATGATTGATTCGCCTCAGCTGTCCCAGAGGTCGAGGATCCTTTGCCATGTGTTGAAATTTCCATGTCGTCTCTAGAGTGTAAAAATTCTTTATTGCCAGCTCCTGAGGGTAAAATTTCCATGTTGTCATCTCCAGAGCTTAAAGGATCTTTGTTATCTTCTCCAGAGGTTGAAATTTCTGAGGTTAAAGTTTTCATGTCATTTTCCCCTGAGTATGATGCTCGTGTGTCATTTTCAGAGCAAAGAGCTCCTGTGTTATTTTCAGAGCAAAAGGCTCGTGTGTTATTTTCAGAGCAAAGGACTTGTGTAATTTTCAAAGCAAAAGGCTCGTGTGTTTTCTCCTGTCTGGTGGCCCATGGTCTTTGGTAGGCCAAGCAACGTGCCATGTTCATCCGTTTGGTGGTCCTTGGACAGTGGTAGACCACCCGACTCATGCTGTGCTCTGGTCTGGGGTCCCATGGACTTGGATAGGCCCCCTGACCCACCTTGCTTTCCGGTCCGGTGGTCCTGGGACTCTAGAAGACCACCTGACCCGTTTTGAGTTGAACTTTGGGGTCATGGACTTCGTTTACCGTGGTTATGTTTGATTTTGAACTTTGTGGAGGGTAAGAGTTTGTTTTGGCCCGCCTAGCCTTGAACCCCCACCACCTACCCTGGGGGTGGAGGGGGTTTCTTTGGATTTTTTTTTTTTTTTTTGCTGGTGGTACTTTTGAGGGTTGTCTGGATGCCACCCCTTAAGAGGTGGGTACTGTCAGAGTGTGGGTTGGGTCCCATGTCTTCATTTTGATTCATAGTTTGTATTTCTTTTCCTTAGAGCATGGACTCCAATCCATGTCCTCGCTTTGAGTTGCTTCTTTGAGTTTTCTGCATTTATTATCATTTATTAGATTCATGATTCTGTTCTTAGTTCTGTGAATATGATTATTACGATTATTATGATCAGAGTTCAGTTTAGTCATTATTTGCATTATGATTGTCATGATCTGGTCTCCCCTGATCCTCTGCTCATGTTTGATGTCTCCCTCTGTGATTGTGTGTGTGCAGCCCTGCCCTTCCTGTCATCTCCGTTTTCCTCATGTGTCAGCTGTCAGTCATTATTGGTCTCTCCATCTGTGCCGTGTTGTCTTGATTGTCCCCTTTATTATTTAAGTTCTGTTTTACTTCTGTTCTGCTTGGGTTCTTTTGTCAGTTATATGGCGTGAACAACACGCTCCTGCCTGATAGTTTCTCTTGTGTTTTTTGCCTTAGTTTTTTGTTGCTGCTTCCCAGCCGCAGTCATGAATTTCTGTTAAGCCTTCGACCTGTGTCTGGGTGACCAGCTCCCAATGAAACTGTTTAAAACTTACGTCCAGTGATTGGGTCCAGCCTCTACTCTATACTGCAAACCGTGACAATAACAGCTTCAGCACTAAGCTTCGCCTCATCCTTATGAGACTCAGTGAGACTCAAGCATTAGAGAATAACTGGAACAGATCTGGAAGGACTATGGGCACATTTATGCTTTTTAGTCCTCTTTGCCCAGTCTTGAGCACAGGGCTTCAACCTTCCTTCTCCACTAGGCTCTGTGCACATTTATAGTTATAGTAAACAGAGGAATTTCCTCAAAGTTCCGATAATCTATGTATTTTTTCTAAGTCAGGAATATCATTAAAACAGCTACAAGAATTTTAGACATGATTTGAAATCTTCTTTCCAGGAAAAGGGTGTAGGAAGAAAATGGGGTTATAATTGGACACTTAATCACAGGAAGTGGTGTTTCATAGTTAAAACAATGACCGTTAGTGGAAACAAGGGTTGAGTGTAGTGGTAGAGGAGGAAAAAAGAAGATTGCCTTTGACCACCCTTTATGACTGGCCATAAGAGTTCAAATATTTCTGATAATGTTTTTTCCCCATTTTTTGCTACCTTTAACTTCTTCCTTTAAGGTTTCCCCCTCTTATCTCACCTGCTCCTATTTTCTGGCTATAAGACATTCTGTGTTTAGCTCAGTACAGAAATTGCTGACCCTTGACAATGACAGTTCTAAGTACACTTACACAGAAAGCAAAAAGGGGAAAATAGAAGGGAACAGGGACAGCACAAAGTAAAAAAAAGAGTAAAACATGAAAGCAGGAAAAATGAAAGAATGAGGCTAGAAAAGGTGAAGAATAGAAGGCAGTGTGAAGCAGTTAAGTACCGATGAAGACAAAGAGAAAATGAAAAATGAGCAGAGAAGAGTAGAGCAGGTGAAAAGATTGGGAGGAAAATAGAGATCATGAGACAAAGGATGGAGAAAAATGGTCAGAGAAAAAAAAAAAAAAGAGTCCCACCTTCTGTTCCCAGAAGTGGATGTGGAGCACACAGAGGAGATAGGATTCAAAGCTGCACACTGCAAATAAGCCACAGTGGATCCATCTTATATGCACCAGACGAAGGTCAGCTTCGTTTGTTCTCTGGAGACACGAGAGGGTCCTCCATGTGATAGAAGAGAGTGAGAGGAAAATTATGAAAAGGTCGAGAGATAGAAAACACGAAGGTTGATTCCAGCTTGTTGTTACCACTAGAGACGCACACTGGTGAGAGAAAGGAATACATTTTAATGACAAGCAAGTGTTTCTCATGAATGTGTATATTGGTGCTGCATGCAAATTGACAAGATGGCCTTCAATGGTGAAAAATGAAAAATGACTTAATGGTATTCAATGAAGTCCTTGTCCAGACTTTCCCCAGGTCACTTTTCAATGCCAAAAAACAAGAGATTAGGGTTCATGAAGCTTTTTGAAAAAATTGAGAAAATTACATCCTTTCTTGAATTTCAGCAAGACTGCCAACACATCCGTGGCTGTTTCTTGTTTACCTGATTAAGAGCTGCATTCTGATGGGCTTCATTTGAACTCTGGATCACCTTCATATCGACAGGCAGAGACGCTGAGATAACTCTCACCAAAAATCCACTAGGCTGGTCTGGACAAGTAGCCAGATGAACAGCTGCACTGCAAAAAATGAAATCTTAGTAACAAAAAATATCTTAAATCAATGATAAAATTTGTGTGTGTGGTTTTTTTTTTTTGTTTGACGTTATTTTTTTCTTGTCGTGCAGTTTTCTGTAAGAAAATTTTACTTGCTATAAGATACTTTTTTAATTTGTTTTAAGCAAATGAATCTGGTTTTAAGTGAAAAATTTCTGCCACTGGAGCAAGAAAATATTACTTATCAAATTGCTTGAAACAAATAAAAATTTCCTGACAATTTTTTTTTACTTGTTTAAAACAATTTGATAACAAAAGTTCCCCTCTCCATTGGCATAACGTTTTTATTAAAACCAGATTAATTTGCTTAAACTTAACAAGTAAAATTTTCATACAGAAAACTACATGGCAAGAAAAAAAAAATCTTGTCAGACAAAAACCAAGAATTACATCCTTGAGTTAATAATAATAATAATAATAATAATAATAATAATAACAACAACACATTTTATGGGCTCCTTTCATGACACTCAAGGTCACCTTACAGTAAGAAAAAATAAATAAAATACATAAAATAAGCATAAAACATTGACAAAAGACAGAGCAACTCAGTGGGAATAAGAAATCCTGAACAGATGAATTTTGAGTTTAAATTTAAAAAGTAGAAGAGAATCAGTGTTATGGAGGTCAGGAGGGAGCTTATTTCAGAGCTTAGATAGATAGATAGATAGATAGATACAGTAGATGTACTTTATTGATCCCAAACTGGGAAATTACAGTGTAACAGCAGCATGACAGTAGACAACCAAACAACAGAAACACACACACATGACAGACAAAGGGATTACCCGTGGAAAGTAAAAACTAACACGACTATAAAAACCTATATACATCATAGCTTAATATATGATGACCCGTATAAACACATGAATCATCCCATCGCATAAAGAAGGACTATCAGGAGCAGAGTGAAAATGTGAGGTACCAGTTAGTCTGTAAGGTGCAGTGTGGCAGCATAGCTATGCCAGAATACAACATCATAGTGAGTTATTGTACAGTGAAACTGCATGTGGCAGGAAAGATTTCCTGTACCTGGCCGTTCAACAACGAAGCTGTAGTAGTCTACTGGAGAAAGTGCTCCGCTGTCTATCTAGTGTGTGGTGGAGGGGGTGATCAGGATTGTACATGATGGATCGCAGTTTATTTAGTGTTCTCCTCTCCACCACTGTCTCAAAGGTCTCCGGTCTGAGACCAGTTACAGAGCCAGCCCTCTTGATAATCTTGTCAAGTCTGTTGGTGTCTCTGGCCCTGATACTGCTACCCCAACAGACAGCAGCAAAGAAGATGGTGCTGGTGACAGCGGTCTGGTAGAAAAGCTCCAGCATCCTGCTACACACGTTGAAGGATCTCAGCTTTCTCAGGAAGTGGAGTCTGCTCATCCCCTTCTTGTACGCAGCATCGGTGTTGGATCTCCAGTCCAACCCGCTGCTGATCCTGACACCCAGGTATTTGTAGTCCTCAAGCACTCCCACATCCTCTCCCCTAATCTGCAGTGGCTGAGAAGGCGTCTTCCTCTTCCTGAAGTCAATCACCATCTCTCTGGTCTTGCTGACATTCAACCTCAGGTGATTCTGCTCCGTCCACTCCACAAATCTGTCTAACAGTGCCCTGTACTCCCCCTCTTCCTCTTATACACCCCACAACAGCTGAGTCATCAGAGAATTTCTGCAGGTGGCATGACTCAGTGTTGTACTGAAAGTCAGTGGTGTATAAGGTAAAAAGAAAAGGAGAGAGCACAGTCCCCTGTGGAGCTCCCGTATCACTAGCCACCACTCCAGACAAGACATTGCCCAGCCGGACAAACTGTGGTCTGCCTGTCAGGTAGTCAGTAATCCAGGAGATCACAGAGCTGTCGACCCCCATCACCCGCAGCTTCTCACCCAGCAGCAGTGGCTGGATGGTGTTAAAGGCACTGGAGAAATCAAAAAAAGTAATTCTCACAGTATCTCCTCCACCATCCAGGTGCAGATGGGCTCGTTGCAGCAGGTAGATGACAGCATCTTCAACTCCTAAATGGGGCTGATATGCAAACTGCAGAGGGTCCAGCCACGTCTTCACCTGCGGCCTCAGGTGGGCTAAGACCAGTCTCTCCAGGACCTTCATCACATGAGATGTGAGGGTAACTGGTCGGTAGTCATTCAGATCCAATGGAGATGACTTCTTGGGGACAGGAACCAGGCAGGATGTCTTCCACAGCACCGGTACTCTCTCCAGACTCGGGCTCAGGTTGTACAGGTGTTTCAGTACCGGAGCTAGTTGGTTGGCACAGGTCCTCAGGGTCCTTGTGGAGATGCCATCAGGGCCCGCCGCCTTCCGTTGACGGAGTCTCTCCAGCTGTTTCTCCACCTGATCTGTAGTCACCGTGAAGTGAGGGAGGGTCCTGGTGCCCCCTGAGGAGGAGGAGGGGGGAGATGGAGAGAGGTTCTGCACAGCAGGGTTGGTGGGGAGGGGTGCGTGGGGGTCTGGTTGTGTTGCTCGGGTGACAGACTGTGAGTTGAACCTATTAAAAAACAGATTCAGTTCCTCAGCTCTCTCCTGGCTCCCAGATGGCTGCCCGACTCTCCCCTTGCACCCACTTATTTGTTTCATTCCCTCCCACACATCTTTAGTGTTGTTTTGCCTGAGTTTATCTTCCAACTTCCTCCTATAATTGTCCTTGCACCTCCTCAGCATCTCTCTCAGCTCATGCTGCACTCCCCTCAGCTTATCCGTGTCTCCAGCCCTAAAAGCTCTCTTCCTTTTGTTCAGAAGTGCTTTCAGGTCACTGGTGACCCATGGTCTGTTGTTGGAGAAGCAGTGTACAGTCTGAGCTGGCATGGTCATGTCTTCACAGAATCTGATGTATTCTGTGATGCAGTCGGTCATATTGTCAATGTCCACCCCATGTGGTTCACAGAGTACGCTCCAGTCTGTCGTCTCGAAGCAGTCCTGTAGTGCATCAGCTGCCTCCTGTGTCCACCTCCTCACAGTCCGTGTATAAGCAGGCTGCCTTTGTACAAGGGGAACGTACGTGGGTGTTAACATGACCATGCAGTGATCCGATTTGCCAATGGGGGGTAGAGCTGTGGCACTATATGCATCACTAACATTGGCATACAGTAAATTCAGTGTTTTGTTCTCTCTGGTGGGACAGTCAACAAACTGGTGAAAGTTTGGTAGTGTTTTTCCCACTTGACATGGTTAAAATCACCTGTGATGGCCATGAATGCATCCGGGTGCTTCTCCAGTAATGTGGCCGCAGTGGAGCTGATGACATCACAGGCCACTGCTGCGTCAGCTGATGGAGGGACGTAGACAATAATAATAAGGATAAGGATTTTTTTTATATAAGATTTCATTTTTTGCAGTGTGATCAAGGTGCTGTTATACAGTGGATTTGGAGAGGCTACCATGAAGGTTGGACACCTTTTCTTGAGGTTCAGACACTTTGAAAGATATAGCTGTTGCAAACTGCTATTATGTGAATGCATGATGTTGCACCCAAAACCTTTTGTGCTGTTACCTGGTTACTCTGAAGCTGCTTTCAAGCTATAATTGGCGTGATGAATCACGGCTGCATTAGCCTAAATTAACAGCTAAGCAATCCTGGATGGCTTTTTCAAACTACCAGCAGACAAGGGTCTTGTCCCCTGCAGATAATGGTGCATTTCTCCACTGTGTCAAGTTTTATGTCCTCACATCGTTGATGTCACACAGACGTGCTGGTCAGCCTGGAAGCTGGTGATGCAATGATCACCGACCACTGATCTAGTACGTATATTGCATTATAGTTGAGAGTCACCACTGATGTTTTTACAAGTCTTTTCATTTCATCACTCTCTCATACTCAGCTCAGATCAATGGTTGATTGGAATGCACTAATTTATACTCACGTTGCTTGCAGGGTCAATTAGCCCGGGTCATGTAGCCCAACAGAGGAAGAGACAGACAACAGAGGCAACCCGGATCTTACTGGGCTTGCCGGGATTGCTAGGGTAGTTTTTGAAAAGAGCTTGAGGAACACGCTAGACTGTAACCTACCTCTGTGTACATTGTACTGCTTCCTGTTTGCGAGGCATGAAAAAAAGTTAGTAAAGAGTAAATGCAAACTGAGAGGTGTGCCTGCTTTATTGTTCCAGGGTTCCTTTATTTTTGTTTTTGAACAGATTATGTAGTGATCCGCTCTGCATGCCTGCTGCCCTAATTACCTCCACAGCTGCACGCATACCTGATCACCTCATCAAGCAGCCTACTTAAGCCACGCTGCCCTCTGGTCTGCACGGAGACGTCAACGCTCCAACAATCTGGTAGGACCTCCTCGTCCTTTCAACTCATCCTGCTCTGGAGTTACGTCTCCTCAGCTTCTGCCTGGCCATCGTTTCTACTGGGAGTCTGATCTCCCCACCAACAAGTAAGGCCTTGTTATTCCTGCACCTCTACGCTCCACTCCTTCTTCCCTGTGCACAGGTGGTAGCCTTCTGGCGGCAGACCTCCTCCTCCTGGTGGTGGACCTGAGCACAACTCGCACTTCACCAGCACTGTATAAACCTGCACTACTTCACCTTATCAGCAGCGGCAGCTTGGACGCGGAGCAGCTGGCCCGGAGCCCTTGGGAATTCTTCAGCGCTTCAGCTCTCCAACCAACTCATAAGACTGTACATTAACTGGTGCATCCCTCCTAACTTCTGTGCACTCATCCGCCTGTCTGTGCTCTCTCCTAGGGTTGCCAGTCTGGGCAGCTGGGTGAGCTCTGCTCACCCAGCTGCCTCACTCCTGCACTCACACGCACATTCACACTCTTTATAATAAAAGATAATTGTGTCTCTTTCAAGTCCGCGTCTGCTTCTAGGTCAACCAAACATGTCAGTACGTCTCCGTCAGATTGACCCAGCAGACGGTGCGTTAGCACAAAAATTTAATATCATAGAGGCTTGGGTAGACCAGTTATCCCACCAGGAACAGGTCATACTTACTCAGCTCATGCAGATCAAGACACGCTTGGATCGCCTTACACCCTCTCAGCTCTTTCCATCTACTCTCAGGGGGGCAGTCGGATCGGTCAGTTCCATCTGGTCCTCCTCTCTGCAGTTCCGGCTGACTCCAGTTCCCACACCTACACATTTTAGCATAAGCTAGGCGAAGCACGGGGTTTCTTGCTGCAGTGTGGAATAGTTTTTCAGCGTGTGCCAGGGGATTTCCCTACTAGTCACAGCTGCATTGGCTATGTTGTCAATCTCCTGGAGGGGCGGGCCTTGGCTTGGACTTATGCGGTAATGGCTCAGCCTGACTATGCTAACTTAACATACGATGAATGAATGAATGAATGAATTTATTCGGTAATAAAATAAACATACATACAATACAATAAGAACACACAAAAGAACAACCGAAAGGGTGTAGGCTGAATCTTGTGCTTATATAGTGCCTACCCCATTACAATTTTAAAATCAATAACATAAAAATTTAAGTCATACCCAAAATCAACAAAGAAAATCAAATAGAACAAGTAGACAAAAAAACAAACAAAAACCTTTAAGTTATTACAAATTCATCTCCCACCATTTACAGTGAGATACTGGGAGATTTTCTCATCTTTGTACAATTTTTTGAATTGCTTCAGAGTTGAAGTTTGTGATCAGTTTGTGAGTGAATTTAATGAGGTGTTCGACCACTCGGACCGAGATAGTGTGCTCACCATCCGGCTACTTAATCTAAGGCAAGGGAATAAGTCAGTGGCCGATTATTCTGTAGACTTTTGGGTGGTGGCAGCGGAGGAGGGGTGGGAGGATGCCTCCCTTTGTAGTATATTCACTCGCAGCCTTAGCCCTAGCCTGAGGGACGAATTAGCCTGCATTGATAAGCCTAGCAGACTAAACAAGCTAATTTCCCTAGCCATTAGCATTGACAATCGGCTGAGGGAGCGAGCCAACGAGCGTCGACCTTCCGGCCACTTGGGCTCACAGTTCCGCCACTCCCCACAGCCCCCCCGTGGGCCCTACCCCTTTCTGATCCTGTTTACACTGAGGAGTCTATGGTGATGGGCCAGTCCAAGATGTCTCTGGCCGAGAAACAGCACCGCCGGGAGCTTGGGCTGTGCTTATATTGTGCTAGTGAGGAACATGAGCTGGTTTCCTGCCCCATTCGGCCAAAAGGGGGGGTCCGTAGGTCACAGTAGGGGGACTCACGGCCTCACTCCAGGAAAATCCCCTTACCAAATTTCTGCTTCCTATCCGTTTCATACACAACCATCATGAAATCTCCACTCATGCATTCATCGACTCTGGGGCTGAGCAGAGCTTTATTTCCAAAAGACTGGCAACCCGGCTGGGGCTCTCTTGCCACCAGCTGAAGACTCCTTTAAAGTTGATTGCTCTGTCCAATGCTCCGCTCACCATAGTCACCAAGCAATGGCTCCTGTGTCTGTGCTGATATCAGGCAATCACTGGGAGAAGATCAGGTTTTTTGTGTTCCCGTTTTGGCCTCCCCCATTATTTTGGGGTACCCATGTCTTCAGCTGCATGACCCATCTATTGATTGACATTCGGGTAACATCATCTTGTGGAGTTCCTTCTGCCTAAGTGCCTGCCTTCAGTCTGGTGCTTGCTCTCCCTCCATGCCGCTCTGTGTTCCCGATGCGCCCCCACCTGACCTGTCCCAAGTTCCCTCCGAATACCATGCCTTGAGTGCCATCTTCAGTAAGACACAAGCGCTGTCACCCCCCCCCCCCCCACAACTGTGCCATTAACCTTCTGCCGGGGGCTCTGCTGCCTTCTAGTCGCCTTTACAGCCTGTCAGTCCCGGAGTGAGAGGCAATGGAGAAATACATCAAGGAGTCCCTGAGCTCGGGCATTATTCGGCCATCTTTCTCGGCGGTGGGGGCAGGGGTTTTCTTTGTGGGAAAGAAGGATGGTTCTTTGAGGCCCTGTATTGATTTTCAGGAACTAAATAACATCACTATTAAGGACAAGTACACTCTTCCCCTAATAAACACTGTCTTTGATTCCCTCCAGGGGGCCTCTGTGTTCATGAAATTAGATCTCCGCAATGCTTACCATCTGGTGAGGATTAGAGAGGGGGATGAGTGGAAGACAGGGTTCTGCACACCTAGTGGCCATTTTGAATACCTAATGATGCTATTCGGACTGACTAATGCTCCCACTGTGTTCCAAAGTCTAATCAACAATGTTTTGAGGGATTTCTTGGGCTTGTTTTTGTTTGTGTATTTGGATGACATTCTCATCTTTTCCCAGTCCCTCAGTGAACATCGGGTTCATGTCAGGCGGGTGCTGCAGCGTTTACTGGAAAATAAATTATTTGTCAAGGCTGAGAAGTGCGAGTTCCATGCCCCTTCCACCTCGTTCTTGGGATTCGTCATCTCTCACAACGAGATCATCGCCGACCCAGCCAAGGTAAAAGCGGTGGTAGAGTGGCCGGTTCCATCATCCTGGAAACAATTACAGCAGTTTTTGGGATTTGCCAACTTCTACCGCCGCTTCATCAAGAATTACAGTATCATTGCCCTACCTCTCACTCGCCTCAACTCCATCAAGATGCCCTTCCGGTGGACGGGGGAGGAAGAGGCAGCCTTTATGGAATTAAAATCAGTGTTCTCCTCTCCTCCTATCCTGGCTCAGGTGGACCCCGTGCGGCAGTGTCTGGTGGAGGTGGACACCTCGGACTCCAGAGTGGGGGCAGTCCTATCTCAATGCTCTCCCGTGGATGACAAGATCCTCCCCTGTGCATTCTTCTCCCACCGCCTCTCCCCGGCAGAGAGGAACTATGACATCGGGGACAGGGAGCTGCTGGCAGTCAAGTTGGCCTTGGAGGAGTGGCGCCACTGGCTCGAGGAGGCCTCCCAGCCATTTGTCGTTTGGACGGACCATAAGAACCTGGAGTACCTCAGGACGGCCAAGCAACTCAATGCCCGGCAAGCCCGCTGGTCCTTGTTTTTGGCAGGTTTGATTTCACCATCACCTACCGCCCGGGGTCCAAGAACATCAAGCCTGACGTCCTGTCCAGGCAGTTCTCATCAGACACCACGGAGGTGCCATCACATCCCGTGGTACCTCCTTTGTGTATCGTGGGCACCCTCTCCTGGGGCATCAAGGAGAGGGTCAGAAGGGTGCAGGAGACCGAGGCCGACCTGGGCAGGGGGCCAGTGGGGAGGATGTATGTGCCTCAGTGGTTTGAAGCGAAGTCATCAATTGGGCCCACTGCTCTAAGCTCCTGTGTCACCCAGGGATGGCGTGGACTGTGGCGCTGCTGCAGAGAACCTTCTGGTGGCCATCTCTACGGAAGGACGTCGGGGAGTATGTACAGGCCTGTCCCCATTGTGCCACCGGCAAGACTTCCTCCTCTTCTCCGGCGGGTCTGCTCCATCCTCTCCCCATCCCCGGCAGACCTTGGTCCCATGTGACGCTGGATTTTGTCACTGGCCTTCCTCCCTCTGCTGACAACACCGTCATCCTCACTATCGTGGACAGATTCTCCAAGGCGGCTCACTTTGATCCCCTACAGGGTCTTCCCACGGCCAAGGAAACCGTGGGCCTGCTCGTCCTCCATGTGTTGCAGCTCCATGGCATCCTGCTTGACAACATGTCCGATTGTGGTCCCCAGTTTGTCCCAAAGGTGTGGAGAGCCTTCTGTAAGGCTATCGGGGCCACGGTAAGCCTGTCCTCGGGGTACCACGCCCAGAGTAATGGCCAGTGTAAGCGCTCCAATCAGGAGTTGGAGGCAGTGCTACAGTGCGTCACCACCTCCAATCCAGCGTCCTGGAGCTCCCATCTGCCATAGGTCAAGTATGCACACAACACCATGGTCTCCTCTGCCACAGGTCTGTCCCCATTCATGGTCTCCTTGGGATACAATCCCCCACTGTTTCCTGAGGAGGAGCAAGACATCGCGGTGCCCTCCGTGCAGGCCCACATGAAGCGCTGTCACCGGCTGTGGAGGGCTACCCGGGCCGCGCTTCGGTGTATGGCGGACCGTAACACCAACATTACCAACCGCCGCAGGACCCCAGCTCCGCCCTACCAGGTCGAACAGCAGGTATGGTTATCCACCAAGAACATTAACCTCAAAGCTGAATCCAGGAAGTAGTCACAGCATTTTATTGGTCCTTTTTCCATTACACACATTGTGAATCCTGTCACTGTGCGCCTGGCAACCCCTCCTCCCTCCGCATCTGTCCCATCTTTCACATCTCCCAGGTCAAGCCATTCGTCTCCAGCCCTCTGTGCCCCCCTCCCAAGATGCCACCCCCACCGGTAATGATCGATGGTGACCCCACATGGAGAGTCAACTCCATCCTGGATGTCCGACGCTGGGGTCGTGGCCTCCAGTACCTGGTGGACTGGGACGGTTACAGTCCAGAATGGAGGTCCTGGGTGCGTCCCTCTTTTGTGATGGATCCACAGCTCATCAGGGACTTCCACTGGATGCACCCGGGTAGGTTGGATCGGCCACTGAGAGGCGTCCCGTGGGGGGGGGGTACTGTAGTGATCTGCTCTGCGTGCCTGCTGCCCTAATTACCTCCACAGCTGCGCGCACACCTGATCACCTCATCAAGCAGCCTCCTTAAGCCGCGCTGCCCTCTGGTCTGCGTGGAGACATCAATGCTCCAACGATCTGGTAGGACCTCCTCGTCCTTTCAACTCATCCTGCTCTGGAGTTACGTCTCCTCAGCTTCTGCCTGGCCATCATTTCTACTGGGAGTCTGATCTCTCCACCAACAAGTAAGGCCTCGTTATTCCTGCACCTCTACGCTCCACTCCTTCTCCCCTGTGCACAGGTGGTAGCCTCCTGGCAGCGGACCTCCTCCTCCTGGCGGTGGACCTGAGCACAACTCGCACTTCACCAGCACTGTATAAACCTGCACTGCTTCACCTCGTCAGCAATGGCAGCTTGGATGCGGAGCAGCTGGCCCGGAGCCCTTGGGAATTCTTCAGCGCTTCAGTTCTCCAACCAGCTTGTAAGACTACATTAACTGGTGCATCCCTCCTAACCTCTGTGTACTCATCCGCCTGTCTGTGCTCTCTCCTAGGGTTGCCAGTCTGACTGTGCTCTGCTTGCCCAGCTGCCTCACTCCTGCACTCACGCACACATTCATACTCACACTCTTTATAATAAAAGGTAATTGTGTCTATTTCAAGTCCACGTCTGCTTCTGGGTCAACCCAACATGTCAGACTGTGAGAGTGGAATACCAGTCAGATCAAGTTTCAGCACTGATGAACATTATTCATTCAGTTCAATTCAAAGCAGCAAATTGAGAACATACAATACTGTGGCCATGGATACTGTAGCCATGAGCTCTGGGCTTTTTTCACTTTTTTTTTTTTTTTTACCTCTTTTAGGCTTATTTTTAAAATGCTATAATTTTAATGCTGTTCTGGCATTCAACATTTTCGTGAATTTTTTCAATTTGTCTTTGTGTTTTTTTAATAAACCTGTTTGCAAAGTGAGTAGTAATGCGCTGATGGTTATGAGTACCTTGCAGGCTGAGGGTCACAATCGCAGAACATGTGAAAGAGAGTTGAGAGTGTCACAAACCTGGCAGCATTAATTGTCCACCCCCAGCTCCCCTTTATTTCTGGGCTCTCTATGTGCTTTTATTTTCAGTCACTGTGACGTTCCTGACATGTGGAAATTGGAGTGTGCCATACAAGTGCTTCTTTTTGCTCATGAAGTGGGCCGTACCTTGACATGACAATCAAAAAAAAATTCATGAAGACCATCTGACTGTGTGCTGGTATCAGCAGTAGCGAAGAGTACTATTTATCAGCAACTCTGTTTTATATCTCTTCTCATCAATCATGTTCACAGTACTGTCCAACTTCAGTCTCTGAACATCTGACTTGGTACACTGGAATGCGATCAACTTTGATGACCACTGGGGCTGTGTACACAAAAATATTTGTGTGCATGTGTGAATGTCACAGAAAACAAAGCAAATCCACTTGGATCGACAAACCACAGAAAAGCAGGCCAGTTTGTGTAGACTGTTTTTTTTTTCCCATTTTGCAACACTAGACATGCCTGATTCCACCTTGGAAGAAACTTATACATTATATTGCCAAAAATATTGGGATATCTTGCCCGAATCATCAAGAGAGCTTGCCGGGGCAGGAGCCCCGGGGCCCTGGTTTGTTTAGAGCCCTGAAAGAAACTTTTTTTTTTGCTAATTCTACCATGCCAGACATTTATTGGAGGGTTTGTTTTGGCGTATCAACTTTTTATTTGTTGAGGTGTAAGTCTGTCCCGCCTGCTTAATTTAACTGATTAAGAGTTGAGATTTGACCTGATTGAGGTTGGACGTGGGCCGGTAGTGAATCTGTGGACAAATGAATGAATGAATGTATGATAGCGGCGTCTAAAAGAGAAAAAAGAAGAAAGAAAAACAGGAACGTGAGAAGGAGGTTTTAAAAAAAGACTCCTGAATTGATTGGATTTTTTAAAGTTGCGATACAGACGGACAGTGTCAACTTTACAGTCACAGCAAGATGTTTGTCAAGCTGTTAGCATTACAAATGCTAACATGGGACACACCAACGGAGCATCTGAAGATCCGTCAGTCATACACACCAGGAATACTGATCCAGAAAAGGACCAAAGAGCTGCCAGAATAAGGACACTGATACCAGAATATCTGAACATTCCTACAAACGGCAGAAACATTTTTTTCTCCAAGTGCCATTTCAGTTGCAAACTTCCAAATGGTGAGTACGTTTCAAGACAATGGGTTCTATTTTCTCTTTCCACAGCTGTTTGTATTGTTTTGCCTGGCATATATACAGCGATTTTTTCCCCCACTAAGTTGGGTTCACACTATAGCGTTTGGACTGACTTTTACAGACATTTTGAAAAATCAGAGAAATTCATCCAAATGTCATGAAATTACATTCGTGGGCAGTTTTTTTTAAAAATCCAGGACACACCAACTTTTATGAACTTTAAAGGAGTTTTTTTTAATTCCACAGCCTTGCTTGGCCATAGATGAGAACTGTCTGCGGCAGTTCAGAGATGATGCCAGTCTTTTTCTTTGTCAGTAGTTGTAAAATTTCCTTCAGTTATATTAATAGATAGATACTAGATAGATAGATAGACAGATGTACTTTATTGATCTCAAACTGGGAAACTGCAGTGTAACAGCAGCATGACAGTAGACAACTAAACAACAGAAACACACGCATGACAGACAAAGGGATTACCCATGGAAAGTAAAACTAACACTGCTATAAAGGCCTATATACAGTACATCATAGCTGAATATATGGTGATCTGTATAAACATATGAATCATACCCGCTGCACAATGCAGGACTATCAGGAGCAGAGTGAAATGTGAGGTATCAGACTGTAAGGTGCAATATGGCGGCATAGTTATGACCAGAATACAACAACATAGTGAGTTATTGTACAGTGAAATGGCATGCGGCAGGAAAGAGTTCCTGCACCTAACCGTTGGACAGCGAAGCTGTAGCAGTCTGCTAGAGAAAGTGCTTCACTGTCTGTCCAGTGTGTAGTGGAGGGGGTGATCAGGATTGTCCATGATGGATCACAGTTTATTTAATGTCCTCCTCTCCACCACTGTCTCAAAGGTCTCTGGTCTGGGACCAATAATAGAGCTAGCCCTCGTGATAATCTTGTCTGTTGGTCTGTTGGTGTCGCTGGCCCTGATACTGCTACCCCAACAGACAGCAGCAAAGAAGATGGCGCTGGCGACAATGATCTGGTAGAAAAACTCCAGCATCCTGCTGTACACGTTGAAGGATCTCAGCTTTCTCAGGAAATAGAGTCTGCTCATCTCCTTCTTGTGCGCAGCATCGGTGGATCTCCAGTCCAGCCCGTTGCTGATCCTGACACCCAGATATTTGTAGTCCTCAACCACCCCCACATCCTCCCCCCTAATCTGCAATGGCTGAGAAGAAGTCCTCTTCTTCCTGAAGTCAATCACCATCTCTCTGGTCTTGCTGACAGTCAGCCTCAGGTGATTCTGCTTTGTCCACTCAACAAATCTGTCTACCAGTGCCCTGTACTCCCCTTCCTCTCCCCCTCTTATACACCCCACAACAGCTGAGCTGTCAAAGAATTTCTGCAGGTGGCATGACTCAGTGTTGTACTGAAAGTCAGTGGCGTATAAGGTGAAGAGAAAAGGAAAGAGCACAGTCCCCTGTGGAGCTCCCGTATCACTAACCACAACGCCAGACAAGACACTGCCCTGCCGAACAAACTGTGGCCTGCCTGTCAGGTAGTCAGTAATCCAGGAGATCACAGAGCTGTCAACCCCCATCACTCGCAGCTTCTCACCCAGCAGCAGTGGCTGGATGGTGTTAAAGGCACTGGAGAAATCAAAAAATGTGATTCTCACAGTGTCTCCTCCGCTATCCAGATGCAGATGGGCTCGTTGCAGCAGATAGATGACAGCATCTTCAACTCCTAAATGGGGCTGATATTCAAACTGCAGAGGGTCCAGCCACATCTTTACCTGTGGCCTTAGGTGGACTAAGACCAGTCTCTCCAGGACCTTCATCACATGAGATGTGAAGGCAACTGGTCGATAATCATTCAGGTCAGATGGAGATGACTTCTTGGGGACAGGAACCAGGCAGGATGTCTTCCACAGCACCGGTACTCTCTCCAGACTCAGGCTCAGGCTGTACAGGTGTTTCAGTACCGGACCTAGCTGGTTGGCACAGGTCCTCAGGGTCCTGGCAGAGATGCTATCAGGGTCCGCTCCCTGCCACTGACGGAGTCTCTCCAGCTGTTTCTTAACCTGGTCTGTAGTCACAGTGATGTGAGGGAGGGTCCTGGTGTCCCCCGAGGAGGAGGAGAGGGGTGAGGGGGGAGACCTCCCACAGGAGTGTGGGTGGGAGGGGTGTGTGAGGGTCTGGCTGTGTTATAGTGGTGACAGACTGAGAATTGAACCTATTAAAAAAACGGATTCAGTTCATCAGATCTCTCATGTTATTATACTATTATTATTATTATAATTATCGTTCATCTTGGTCAGAGAATTAATCTGCTCTGGTGAATGCAAAATTGTAGATTTAATTCAAAACAACTGTTGGGATATTTTCATTTTGAACCATTATTTTAAAAGAATAACAGTGAATGAGGTTAACATTGTAAAAACTGTCATCATTAGATAATGAATAGCGGGTTTGTGCGCATATAACCTGCCCTTCTCCTGGGTCGTGGAGAAGAGCAGCTGTTTTCCCAGTAGGGTAGACAGGTCTGGCAACGTTTTTTTTTTTCCCATCTGTGTAGTGACAAACCCTGTTCTGGTTTCAAATAGTTGAATTTAATCCTTTAACAGTTAATATTTAATAAATAGTTAATCTTTAACCCTTGAACAGAAAACACCGGCTGAGTGCGTTTTTTCACTGTCAGTACGGTGGTGGAGTGGTGAGCACTGCGGCAGCACAGCAACTCACCCTTGGCTGGGGGATCCTGGGTTCGATCCCAGCCCCTGACCAACAGTGATCTGTGTAGAGTTTGCATGTTCCCATATCTGTGTGGGTTTACTTCGGGATTTCTCCATTTTCCTCCCACATGCCAAAAACATGCAAGTTAGATTAATTGGCATCAACTGGGGATTCTAAATTGTCCTTAGGTATGACTGTGAGAGTGAATGGTTGTCTGTCTCTCTGTGTTGGCCCTGCAATGAACTGGTGATCTGTCCAGGCTGTACCCTGCCTCTCACCCAAAGATGCTGGGATAGGCTCCAGAGTTGACAATCCGACAAAACCTTTTCAGATCAGCTCCAAGCCAAATGCTGCTGTGACTTAGGCAGATAGTACATTGGGCCTGTCATCAGAAGATTGCTGGTTTGCGTCTTGCTATCGGCACCTTGACCAAACCATTTTTACCTCCGCCAAGGAGGTAATGTTTTTACCGGGGCTTGTTTGTCTGTTTGTCTGTCTGTCTGTTACCAACATAACTCAAAAAGTTATGAACGGATTTTGATGAAATTTTCAGGAAAGGTGTGTAATGGCATGGGGAACAGATGATTAGATTTTGGTGATGATCTGAGAGTGCATACCTCCACCAAGGGCTTTGTTTGTATATGTGGAGCAGAATTACACAAAAACTACTGGATGGATTTGGATGAACTTTTCACCAGAGGTGGTTCTTGGGCTAGAAAGGAACCCATTGTGGCGGTTTGGGAAAACCCCCACAAACAGACTAAGGACAGACAGCTCGCTACTTCTGGTTTTTTCCGCTGCATGCTGTGATTTAATCAGCCATTTATGCATTTCACTGCTGTGAGGTTAATGTGTCACCTTTCATGTATTGTGTTCATGCATCCTGTCTGTGTCTCACAAATGCAAATATCTCATGCCTGTTCTGCAGTCCCTTTGATCAGACAAACTGCTGTGAATCTGCTTTGATGTATTGTTTGAGTTGGGTATAAATACTGCACAGGTCCTGTAACACGCTCTCTCTCATCTGACTTCAACCCTGCTGCAGGACACAGATCCGTGTGTCCCTTCTCTGAGAGCCGTGGGCTCGCTCCCGGCGCGCACGCACGGCGCCGGGAGAGGAGCTCGTGACGGTGGTATGATATAATAAAACTCTACTTAAAACCTCCAACAACGCCGCTTTATTTCATGCCGCCGCACCCATTATATTTTGGTGATGATCTGATAATGCATACCTCAGCCAAGGCTCTTATCTTCTCACAGTGTGTTAGCAACAATACTCCAAAACTGATAGACAGACTTTGATGCCATTTTCACCACAAGTGGCTATAGGCCTACACACAAACCCATTACATTTTGGAGGTGATCCATGAGAAACGGAAGGAGCCTTGGCGGAGGTATGCGCTCTATGAGTGCTTTTCTAGTACTATGATATGAAATTTAGACTTAAAATTAAAAGGTTAGCCTTAGGATTGGGGAGTGGATAAGGTTAAAATGGTAGTAAACAGATACTGATTAAAATTTTGGAGCAAATAATGCCTCAGATTTCCGTACCTGTAGCCTGCTGCTTTTAAGATACACATTAATAGAACATACTGGCCAATCAGATTTGAGCAAGAATTCTGTGGGTACGGTTCCGTAGCCATAGCCACTGCCTTAGTAATTTAGGACCTTGAAGGTCAAGCTGATCCATCAGTGACCCCGGTTACATGACCACAACAATCCGATAACTAGGAATAATCAGATAATGGTAATTGGATTTGACATGTTTACATGCACTGAATAAATAGATTATTGGACAATAAGAAGAAGCCATCTCTGTTGTCATTCAGTCCATACAGCCGATCATGTACAGTAGAACGAAATTACATTTCTCCTATCTGCAATGTTAATCAAATGTGGAATGAGAAGGGTTGCTGCCATGCAAGGCGCCGCCACAAACAACTTCTCCTTCCCCCGTTCTGTTACACTGAGCACTAAGCTAGAAGGCGGTAAGTACCATTTTTCTACTATGGTCTTTGGTATGACCCGGCTGGGACTTGAACCCCCATCCTCCTGGTTGTGAGGTGAATGCTCTATCAACTAGGTAATTATAGTTATAATAGTAGGTGGTGCGTGAACACGCAGCTGCCTCCCTTCTGTCTTCGTGTTTTGTGCCATTTAGTGTTGTTTAAATTACGCCTAAGTGTTTATTCATGTGTTTAATGTACATATACTGTATGATGCTGCGCACAAGCTACAGTCGCCACATCCTTCTGGAGATAAGGAATAAGTCCAAACATTACATCCTGGATCAGAACGTTATAGAGGAACTCCGTCACCTAGATCTTCTCCACCAGACTTCCACACCCCCGGACTCAACTGCTGTGTCTCATCCCAAATGGAGACGCTGTAGACAGTGTGAGTGGCGACAAAAGCGAGGTAAATGCAGAGGTATCTGAACAAAGCTAATCCTGATTCCTTCCCTCATTCTGGCCAACATACACCCACTTGACAACAAAATAGACCACATACAGCTCCTGACAACTACACAACATGATGCGCGGAACTGCTGTGTTTTTATCTTTACGGAAACGTGGTTAAATGACAATATATTGGACTCTGCCATTCAGTTAGCAGGGCTAACATGCTACCATGCAGACAGAGTGTTCAAGGAAAGAGGGAAA
Organism: Pholidichthys leucotaenia; assembly: GCA_020510985.1. Classification (NCBI taxonomy): domain Eukaryota; kingdom Metazoa; phylum Chordata; class Actinopteri; order Cichliformes; family Pholidichthyidae; genus Pholidichthys; species Pholidichthys leucotaenia. The sequence goes on along the minus strand of CM035836.1, from coordinate 443,523,769 downwards.
ACGCAAGGTGGAAGTGTCTGTGTCTACATCAGAGATGCTTGGTGATGTGATGCAACTGTTGTACACAAACACTGTTCTCCATTGGTGGCGTTTATGATCATCAATTGACAACCCTTTTACATTCTGAGAGAATTTTTATCCGTCCTACTAGTTGCCGTGTATGCCCTGCCCGCTGCCATCAGCGAGAGGAGTAGAGCATTAAATGAACTCTACCAGGCCATCAGTGAGACACAAACAGCACATCCAGATGGATTCCTCATCACAGCAGGAGACTTCAACCATTCAGATTTAAAGGCCCTCTTACCAAATCTACACCAACATGTAGACTTTCCAACAAGAGGAGACAATTTGCTGGACACGGTGTACACAACTCACAAGAAAGCATACAGAGCCTCCCCCTTTCCCCACCTGGGTCTCTCTGATCACATCACCATCTTGTTAAGGCCGGCATACAAACCCAGAGTGAAAACAATCAGACCAACAAAAAAGCAGGTACGTGTGTGGCCAGCTGGCACACAAGTAAAGCAGCAGCTGAGATTCCCGTTTATCGGGCAGGCGGGACTTGGCTCCCTGCAAAGGACTGCGATCCACCGGTTCAGCTGCTGCTTCCCCGCCAGCCCCACAGTGCACCTTGAGTTCTCCATGCCAAATTATCCTTTAGCCCTACGCAATCACGGAAACTTTATGGTATAATTTTATAAGCATTAAATCTTAAGTATTATTTCTAGTCAAATTTCTCGCTTTTCGCTTCCTTATTCTAGCAGCTTTAAGGCACTTTTCCACTAGCCCAGCACACCTCGGCATGTCTCGATTCACTTCGACACGGTTCGGCTCGCTTTTGTCTCCATTACAACCGTGTTAAGCTGGGGTGGGTGGGATTTCTATAACAGCGAGGCGGCGCCACACTCCCGTGACGTAGAACACGCGACCCAAGCAAAACATAACACATACAGCTGTACAAGGCGACTCCTCGGTCTGTGGCTTTTTTCACCGTAAATGCCAAAAAAGGACTGCCAGACAAGGGTACAGGCAGCAAGATGAAACACTCTGGAATAGTCCTGCAGCTTCTGGGAGAGCCAAAGACGTGAGGATACAAACTAGGTCATATATGACGGTAAGCTAATGTTGCTAATGCTAGTTTGCTATAAGTACGTCGTACTACACTTTAATGTCTGCAAGTTATCGCTGTTAGGTACTAAAATATGTATGCTGTGTGTGTTTCAGATGGCTCTGTTGTGGGGAAATTACCGCTTCATTCGGTCTGGGCATTCAGCACAGCCTGTCACGGATGTCATCAGCCTGTCACTGATGTCAGCACAGCTTCACAAACGATCAGTGGTTATAGAGCTTAAGAATGTCTGTAGAAACGTTTATTTCCTGTACAACAAATTGCTCTGATCTGCGTGAAAATCATGGAGAGACTGTTGAGACATCATGGACATACCTGCTCCAGCTGCAGAGTCTGAGGTGGTGTCATAGACACAACTTCATCGCCATGTTAATAACTATATTAGCCACAAAATATATATTCAAAAAGTAAACAGTACTGAGTTAGGTATAATAAGATATATTTGACAGTTATCATGCATTTTAGGCCAAAACAAACTTGATCTAGGATTAAAAGCAATTAAAATAATGCAGTCACAAGGTTACATGGCAAATACTTGATTTACTAGATACATGTACTGTAGAAATATATATTCTCTGCATCAACAATGTACTATACATGCATTCATGTAGTATTGCACTGGGAATTGCACTGACAATAAACCTCTGAAGTTTTTGCAGATGTCTCTTTTTTTATATGTGAAGGTTACCACCATGTGGCATAAATTAAATACTGAAAGACTGGAAAAGCTAAGAATAATCCAGCAGTTTGAGAAATCACTTTTGGTTTGGTGTAAGTCTGTCAACAGAATTATGAACCATAAAGCAGTTTGTGTTAAAATGTTAAATCCCATTAAACCTAATCCGGGGACTTCCAATCATGTGTCATGTGGGGCCAAGACCCTGCAGGTTCTCTCTTCTACCCAGTCTTTTCAGCAGGTGTTCTCACTGATCAGTCAGTGGAAGAAGTTCAGTGGAATCTGCTGTTGAAGACACTGGTTGGAGGTAAAGCCTGCAGGGTCTTGGCCCTCCATTTTTAAAAAAATTTTTTATTGCTTATTTTGTACCCGTAGGTAGATTTGTTTTGAAGACTGGTGACAAGCCACCAGCTGCCGGTTGCTGCGTGTGCAAGCGCCCCTTAACTCCCTAACCTGCATGTTTTTGGCATGTGGGAGGAAACCGGAGAAATCCCGGAGTAAACCCACACAAACACGGGGAGAACATGCAAACTCCACACAGATCACTGTTGGCCAGGGGCAGGGATCGAACCCACGATCTCACGATCCCCGCGATCCCCCGGCCGAGGGTAAAACTGTGCTGCCACAGTGCTAACCACTGTGCCACCGTGCAGCCCATGGCACATGATTAGACACCCCTGCCCAAACCCATTATGATGAAGAGCAGATGCTAATATGACCCAGAATTCCTCCATATACTGGTATTGTCACTAAAGTATGCAGGGTCTTCTGTGGTGGCACATCCAACAATACAGTCTTCAGTTAATAAAATAATTGTTTTGGTTACTTTTTTCTTAAAAATGAGCCATTATTTTCAAGGTCACTGATAAATCCTTTGTACAGTTGACTCTTTTCCCACCGGTGTTTTAACAGACAAAATATAAAATCATGATGCAAACACATAAGTCACTAAATTGTTTATTACAATCAGCAGCAAATTCCAGATTATTCAGAATGTGCAAAATTCAAACTGTAGAAAAAAAAACTGGAATGGTCACACATGGCAGCCACGCTGTCTCACTGAGAAGCAACTGGATCGGCCCCTCGTACTGGTCCTGGTTCAGCAGATCTTCAGCCTGCATCTCTGTAAATAGTGAGACAAGGTCCAGTTGGGGTGGACAGTTTCCCTCTTGCCTAGACAAAACACAAATGGGTGGTGGTTAATTAAAGCAAGTTTAAAACATATTTGGGAAATACACTTGTTGCTAAAAGCCAGTGGTGGAATGTGAATTAATGAATGAATCTTTATTTCGGATTGATTAAAAGTAAAGATTAAAAGAAAATAGAATAATATAACAAAGGGGAAAAAAATCTAACAAGGTCAAATTAAACAATAACTCCTCTGATTATACAGTTCAACATAGGTTATCTGAAATGGGTGATGGCTGAAGCTGCAGCTTATATTACCCACCCGTACTCCATCCAAGAATTCAAAAGAAAAACAAAACAGGAGGGATTACAATTTGAATGTGACAATAAAGTACTTCGTTGTTGTATTTAACCACAATTTTCATGTAGCTGCGCTTTGGTAGATTTTACAAGGGCTGGGTTACATTTAAAATCATCTGTTTTTACTGTGGCTTCAGCAATCAGAATGAATTAATACATGTGTTTATACGGGTCATCATCATATATTAAGCTATGATGTATATAGGTTCTATAGTCGTGTTAGTTTCTTTTTTACTTTCCATGGGTAATCCCTTTGTCTGTTGTGTGTGTTTCTGTTGTTTGGCTGTCAACTGTCATGCTGCTGTTACACTGTAATTTCCCAGTTTGGGATCAATAAAGTACATCTATCTATCTATCTATTAATACATTCAATTGAATGGAATATAGTACTTTAACCTCTTGCACTCCGTTGTACCACGGACGGGCAAGTCTCTGCGTCCTAGAGCGCACGAGGCGCCCTTGTGCGCTCTAGGATGCATGATGGAGATTGTGATGTAGGTGGTGTATGGCGTCCAAGCACGCACTGAAAATAAAAGCTGCAGACACAGCCGCGAATAGATTAGTTCATCTGATTGACCTCTCATTCGACTAATAAGAGCCTTGAATTGGGTTTCTGAAACCTTGAAGAACCAATGACTGAAAACCTAGCAATAAGGACCCGCCTACCAAAGCTGGGAGTGCAGTGAGCCAATTGAAGCAGAGAAGTTCGTGAGCTGTTTTTTTTAAGGCTGGGTGAAGACAGACTGCTGCTACAGAGAAAAAAGGAGCCGCAGGAAGAACCCCACAGACCCAGCAGCACGGAGACCATCCACAAGTGCAACCTCTGTGACAGCGACTGACATTCGCGCAACGGCATGTTCGGCCAGGCGGTGCTTGTTTTGTTTTGTTTTTGTCCCAACAGAATAGACGTTAGGATTGCCTTCCATGGTCATCATAGACCGACGGAGGCCGAAGACGAAGGCTGAGTGACACACACGCGTTTGCCAGTCTATTTTTAATTACTACTGTTATTTGTTTTGAAAAATCGTTCGCCAAAAACCGCAATCATGGAAGCGCAAAACCGCAATAATGGAATTATGTTTTGATCGGGTCGCGAGACCAGCGTCGCGTTCGTCTAACAATGAGGAAGAAGTTCGCCAGCTCCGCTTCTGCTGTGAAGAGGTAAGGTGTTCTAAGCTAAATTATCCTTTATCCCTGAAAATTGTAATCAAAATGACTTTTGACCGATCGGTAAATTACAGCTGTGCGTCATCGCTGCATGACGGACCGTGGCGCAACGGGCAATGTCTTTCCTCTGTAGCGAGGGGGGGGGACAACCCCCCCTCCCACACACACACAGACACAGCCCTGAGTGTCACCTTTCATTAGAGCCCAAAATGAAGCTTCTACATTGAAGCATTCAAAAGTTACAGGCGTTTTTCCAAACTGTGCCATTTGGCACAATTTGGCACAGTTCCAAAACGCCTGGGAACTACCTGAGAAAAAAGCTGTGTAACATATTCATTTTTTGTGGTATTGTTACAAAATTTGGACCTCAGCTGGATAACACTTGGTTCTACATTTCTGTTGCATTTTCCAGCCCGGATCTGAAGCTGTGTGTTATTTGCAAGCATTTGTATCCAAAAAAACACCCAGGCCAAATTTATTTTCTTCAAGTTCACTATGTTTAGATGATTGTAACTCAGTGGCCGGAGCACTTAGAGAGATTATGACTGTTTTGCCAAAAAATTCAAAGTGTTTTCTTTTAAATGAGACCAACCCCATGAAGATGCTGCAAAGGGTTGAAAAACAGCTTTGGATTTAATTTGGGCACGTTATTTTTTAGCGTTTTTAGGGAAATTGACCGGAGTGCAAGGAGTTAACTGAAGGTGTGCATCACCGAGTATGGAGTCGCTCAGTCAAAATATGAAGTTTTTATCAATAAAAGTTTGTCTTGTCTGTAAAAGTGTCTCTTGTTGCCCTGGCTTCATGTGTGGGTGGTGTTTTGTACTAGCATTGCTACAATATAAAAGGAAGCACTACAATGGGTCTCAAATATTTGTAATGTGTCCTGTTACTGCATGAGTTTAATGATGATAGACTATAAACTACACATATAAAGTAAATTATATTGACGACTGAACATCTCACATTCGTCAAACATACAGTTATGAACATAACTCACAAAGGATCACACAAGTGATCTGACAAAAAAATAAATACATTAACAAGCGGTTTATTTTACAGTTGATGTGCCATATTCACACAATCAAATAAATCTCAGTTCAGTCCCTTTTATATTAAGTGGAAATTGTGCTACTTTGGTTTTGACACTTTACCTATAAAAGCAAAGGATTTCAGTACTTTCCACAGTGGCGAGGTAGGTTGTGGGGAGGCTGATTTCCTCTTGCCTAGATGAACGACAGAAATGGATGGTGGTTAGTTTCAAGCAAGTTCAACACATATACAGGCACATCTCAAAAATTAGAATACCATGAAAAAAATTCAATATTTTTTTCACTCATTTCAGAAAGTGAAACCCATATATAGATTCATTACAGGGACAGTGATATATTGCAAGTGTTTATTTTAATATTGATGATTACGGCTACAGCCCATACTAACCAACACCTCAGCGGCCAACATTTATATTTAAAAACTATTTTTTAAAGTTAATTTTATGTAATATTCTAAACTGTCTAAGTGGCTAAACTGTCATCTCTGCTGGAGTCCGAGTTCCACCCTATGCAGGACATACTGGATGCACTGAGGAGCTCATTTAGCAGCAGACTACATCATCCCAGGTGCACAACCGAGAGGTTTCGTAGGTCCTTCCTACCAACGGCTGTCAGACTGTACAACCTAAGCAGGGCTGCTCGCAGAGATAGCAAAAAGACGTAACAAACTAATAGTTTTTTTGTTTTTTTTTTGTTTTTTTTGAATGCAAAAGATGCAATAGACTTACACAATGGTCCTCTCCGGCATACAACTAGGAACATACCGGTCGCTATGGAGGGTGAGAATATGTATGGGCACATAATCATACCATGTAGGATAACTAAATAGACGGTTATGCTGTTTCATCCCACCTAGCAACAATGCTCTGCACTGTGTGTGTTTATATATTTACATATTTATTCCATCTAGCTACAATGCTCTGCACTGGGTGTGTTTATATTTATATATCTATATATTTATTCCATCTAGCTACAATGCTCCGCACTGTGTTTTTATATATCTACATATTATTCCATCTAGCTACATTGCTCCGCACTGTGTGTGTTTATATACTTGCATATTTATTCCACCTAGCTGCAATGCTCCATACTGTGGGTGTTTATATATTTACATATTTATTCCATCTAGCTACAATGCTCTGCACTGTGTGTTCATATATTCATATATTTATTCCATCCAGCTACAATGCTCTGCACTGTGTGTCTGTGTGTGTGTGTGTGTATATATATATTTTATAGTAATATGTACATATGTATATTAGCTGCTCTTGCTTGCTTGTTTTTTCTTGCCTTCTGATTGTTGCTCTGAGTGTTGCTATCCCTGTGCTGTTGCAATCCTGGAATTTCCCCGTTGTGGGACTAACAAAGGCTTATCTTATCTTATCTTATCTTATTCTAATTTTTTGCCAAATTGAATTTGGGGTTTTCAGGGGCTGTAAACCATAATCATCAAAATTAAAATAAATAAACCCTTGAAATCTATATAATATACGGATTTCTCTTTCTGAAATGAGTGACAAAAAATATTGAAGTTTTTCATGACATTCTAATTTTTGGAGATGTAACTGTTATTAGGGAAATACACCTGTGAAAGTCAGTGGTGGGATGTGACAAAAATGCTTTGTTTCCCTGACAAGCACTGCAGGATCCACAGAATAGGTGTGTGGGTCTATTCTGACGCTTTAGAAAATTATATGAATGACTTTATAAATCACTGGTTTGAAAAAGCAATTTTAATATGACGAGATTTCGGCTCCTGTGGTCCATTTCACCAGTATCCACAATATAAACAGGGAGGCTAACCCCTGGCATGTGGAAACACATTCTAGCATTAAATTGCACACAATTTAATGCGCAGCACCAAAGTGCAATACGTACACAAACCAGGACTTTAACCAGGATTAACATATTTCATCGTTTTGCTCTCACAAGCGAATATTTAGGAGAAAACAAGCGCGAATCAGCAGTTGGTACTAGCTAGCTACTAGCTAAAAATCGTTAGCTAAAAATCGTTAGCCAGCACAGAACAGCGCTGTATGGCTCAAAAAAAGTTAGATTACCACCAACAGGATAATTAAGCGAACAGATGCACATTATTACAAATCACTCACCATCGATGGTTCTCTCACGTTCGTCTTCAGCTTGTCCGTAGTCCGGTTCTATGCTGGGCTGCCATCTGTATCGGTCCGGGTCACTCCTCACTGTGGATCTGCCACCAAGCAGAGAAAACTCCGCACCTCTTCGTTGGACCACGGTGTAGAGTTCCGCAAAACCTACAACGCTGTCTGTATTAATATCGTATTTACTCCGTGACTGAGTTAGTCCGTGAAATATTGCAAATGGCGGTCGTGTATCGATTTATCAGAAGACGGTCGCTTTTGTGACGTTACGACCTGACCAATCAGTGGCGACCAGTCTTTTGATGTCACAACACGGCACGACTCAGCACGGTTGTACCCTGCCCTTGAGCGGGGACGAAAATCGTGGCTGTTAAACTGTGTTGGGGCTAGTGGAAAGAGCTACAAAGCGTGCTGAGCTGTCCCGTGTTGGGCTAAGCGGGGCTAATGGAAAAGGCCCTTTACTTTCCTTCTTTGAAGTCAGTTGAGAGTTTCCTTGGCTGTGTGTTTTGGATCATTGTCTTGCTGAAATCTCCACCCTCATTTCATCTTCAGCATCTTAGCAAATGGAAATAGTTTCTTATCAAGGATGTCTCTGTACATTTGTTCATTCATTTTTCCTTCAATTATATGAAGTCTGCCTGTACCATCTGTGAAGGCATTACTTATTGTCTTCTTTGAAACAGCAGTACTTGCTAACTCCAGGTCTTTCTGAAGCTCTCCACGAGTGGTCTTTGGCTCTTGGATAACTCTTTTGATAATTCCTTTGACTCCTCTGTCAGAAATCTTGCGAGGAGCTCCTGGTCATGGTTGGTTTATGGTAAAATGATCTTCTTTACAATGCTGAATAGTGGCTCCAACAGTGCTCACTGCAACATTCAGCTGTTTAGAAATGCACCTGTAACCAATGCCATCATTATATTTTGCAACAATAAGGCTGCGAAGGTCTAGAGAGAGCTCTTTGCTTCTACTCATTGTGAGCTATTTGTGGTGTGTTCAATACTTATTCCCTGTGCCATTCCACTTTATTAAATATAACTTGTTTTGTCAACACAGTTGCCTTGATTTCTTTGTATATATGGACTACTTGGGTTGGTACTGATATCTAGTGAAAATCTCAGGTCAATGGCTCCATCAGAAATATGTTTAATGAGAAAAATGACATGTTTAATACGTATTTTCCCCACTGTATGTAAATAAACTGTGTGTCGGGACAAAAACATCTCTGACTTACTGACAGCAGTTTTAATATTTGATACACTAGAGAAGTCTTTAGTCATAGCTTTTAGAAAAGAACTACAAGTAAGAAAAAAAGGTGTGGTGATGTCAGGTGCAAAGGTGGATTTAAAAAGTTTTTCTTTTTGTCAACTGCTCTAGAATAGACTTTTTCATTTTTCTGCAAAGATAAGCATTGTTTTCTGGATGCATGTCAGTCTGTAAACCCTTCTTGGTTATACATTTGGTGATTATTTTCATTTGATAAGCTGCATCGATTATATATTTTTAAAAAAGATGCTGTTAGGAGCATGTTTTCCCTCCTTAATCTGAACTATAAACAGCATCCATCCGTCCATCCCTCTTTCCATCCGTCCATCTATCCATTCCTCCATCCATCCATCTTTTACCGCTTGTCTGGGGGTAGCAGCAACAGCGGTCCAAACAGAGCAGTCCAGACTGACATGTTTGGACAAATCCAGATGCAGACACAGACTCGGAATAAACACAATTATCTTTATTTGATGCGCGAGTGAATGTGTGTGGAAGTGTGAATGTGGATGAGTGCAGAGGAGCGAGCAGAGCAAGGACCAGTCTGGCAAACCTAGGAGAGAGGAGAGACAAGAGTATGAGCTCTCTGCAAATGGACTGCAACAACAAGTGGTTAAACAGTCTTATGGTGCAGGTGAGAAGTCGTGGCACCGAAGAATATCCAAGCTGCCCCATACACCTACCTCGGTCCGTCGCGTGTCCGTGCTGGTGTTGATGGTTCAGGTGTAGCAGTGCAGAAAAGTTCATTCATGGAAAGCAGTGAATACACAGAGTGTAGGTGAGGGTCCCGGTCCGCTGCCAGGAGGAGGAAGTCCATCCAGGGGAATCCACCTGTGCACAGGGGAGAAGAGGGAAGGAGCGAAGAGGGATGATTTCTTGAAAGAAGCTTACCTGACACTGGGGAGATGAAATTCCCAGATGACCAGGCGTAGCAGGAAAGATGAGGGAGGTGAAACTCGCTAGTAGGAGGGGTAGTTGACTCTTAGCACAGAGTTCTTACATCCAGGTGGAGCGTTGACGTCTCCGTGAAGAATGAGAGGCAGCGCTCCTTAAGAAGGCTGCCTAATGGGGTGTGCGCAGCTGTGGAGACAATTAAGGCAGCAGCACACCGAGCGAATCACCACACAGATGGCCGCATAGTTCACACAGCACCATGATCACCATGATCCCTCCCAAAGGTGGTGGGCGAGCCCACTGGAGGGTGGACCCACATGGCTCCTTTGGGTACACTGGATCCTTGATGTAACTTTTTTTTCCACAGAGATTCACTAGATGAACTATGAACACATCAAACTTAAAGTTTAATGGATGTGGGTCAGAGTCAGAGTTGTAGTGTGTGGGCTGACTAAATTCTATTGTGGGGCTATCATCTCCTTGTTCCCCAGCTTCTCCATACACAAGTAGGTGGTACAGGTGTTCCAGAACAAAGATCCCACTCTGGGACCTGGTATCAAACCTTTACAATTTCACACCTCCAGAATCCTGGTGTCATAGGCATGGACAGCTGAACTGTAAAAAAAAAAAAAAAAAAAAAAGAACACATCATTAGGCAATAAAACTACTTGGCGATTAGTCAAAGAATGTGGGCTTGCTTTAAACATGTCTTTACAGCTGCAACTTTATGTGATGTCTTCAGACTTCACATAAAGTTGAAAGACTCATGCCAAAGACCAGTGGACTTTTTTTTCTTCAACTTTTTGTAAGATACTCAATAAATCTGCAAGCAAACATCTACTGACTCATTTCCCCATTGCAAGCAGACTCAGGTCAGATCCTCATCAAGAAAAGCTTGCTTTTTGTTTTTTCTCTGTTATTTCATGTTTGTCATCATCATATTGGTGATGTCACCATTTATAAAAACAAGGGTGACAAGGCTGTCTGCGGCAACAGCAGGGGTATTTCGCTCCTTGCTGTTGCTGGTAAGGTCCTGGCGAAGGTGATGCTTCATAGGCTGATCAACAACATCACAGAATCAGTGCTGCCTGAATCGCAATGCGGTTTCAGGAAGGGCAGGAGCTCGGTGGACATGATTTTCACAGCTCGGCAGCTGCAGGAGAAATGTCGGGACCAACACCAGGACCTGTTCATGGCCTCTGTCGATCTCTCCAAAGCTTTCGACACTGTCCATTGAGAACTCCTATGGGAAGTTCTTCTTAAGTTTGGCTGCCCCAGCAAGTTTGTCAATATCCTCTGCCAATTTCATGATGGTATGACTGCTCGGGTGACTACAGGAGGACAGGAATCTCCTTCCTTTCCCGTTTGTACAGGGGTTATAACGGCAGGGGTGTGTATTAGCACCAGTACTTTTTAACATCTTCCTGCTCTGTGCCACCCAGCTTCTCCACAAGGCGATTGAGGACAGCAGCGGTGTAACAGTGGACTTCCTTCTAGATGGCAACCTTTTTAATATAAGGAGGCTCCAGGCAACCACCAAACTGCAAAGGGTGAGAGTCATTGAGCTGCAGTATGCAGATGACTGTGCTCTGGTATCTCATAGCCCACAAGATCTCCAGTCTGTTCTTACTGCTGCGGTGAATGCATACAGCAGGATGGGACTGACGGTGAACACCATCAAAACAGAGGTCGTGACATGGTTAGGGACCCAGGAGACAGACGCTGACACGAGTAGGTATAATGCTTTCACTGACAGTTTACATCCAAACAGTTCAGATTCAGTCCTTTAGTTACAGTCCCTATAAATGCTCCTATTTACCATTAACCATTAAATCACAGTCTTTTAGATACATTTATTAGACACACAACTTGGTTCATCTCCGGCCGGTGTACAAACCCCTAGTGCACAGACAACCTCCGGCCATGCACACTGTGGAGTTATGGTCTGAGGAGACAATGGACACCCTAAAGGGCTGTTTTGAAGCCACCGCCTGGAAGCAGCTCTGCGATCCACATGGTGAGGACATCGATGGCCTCATTCACACCTTCACGGGCTACCTCAGCTTCTGTGTGGACAAATCCGTTCCCACCAAGACCATACGGCGTCACTCAAACAACAAACCCTGGATCAACCCTGAGATAAAAACACTTCTGAGAGAGAAGAAGAGGATCTTCAGGTCAGGGAACAGGGAGATGCTGAAGTCCGTACAGAGGGAGCTGAGGAGAAAGATCAGAGAAGGCAAGGACAGCTTCAGGAAGAAGATGGAGGACAAGCTGCAACAGAGCGACATCAGCGGGGTCTGGAGAAACCTCAAAACCATCTCGGGGCTCCAGAATACCTCCCCCCAGGCCACAGGGGGCAGGGAGTGGGCGAACAACCTGAATCTGTTTTTCAATAGATTTGACCAACCGCCCTCCCCCCTGACTGCACAACAACCACTGCTGCCTCTAAAGAAATCAAGTCCTGCTGCCCACTCCCCACTCCACCAACACCCCCCCACTCCCAACACACAGCCCCCCATCCTGACCCTGACCAGGACCCAGGTGAGGACGGAGCTGAGGAAGATCAAGGCGAGGAAGGCGCCGGGACCGGACGGCATCAGCGCAAAGCTCCTCAAGTCCTGTGCAGACCAGCTGTGTGGGATTGTGACGTATATCTTCAACATGAGCCTGAAACTGGGGAGGGTACCACAGCTGTGGAAAACATCTTGTGTGGTACCTGTACCAAAAACTTCCCACCCCAAAGACCTGAACAGCTACAGACCGGTGGCCTTGACGTCCCACTAGATGAAGACCCTGGAGAGACTGCTCCTTGCTCACCTCCGCCCCCTGGTGGAACCAGCGATGGATCCACTCCAGTTCGCCTACCAGCATGGCATTGGGGTGGAGGATGCGGTGATCTTCCTCCTTCACCGTTCTCTGTCCCACCTGGAGAAGCCCGGGAATATGGTGAGGATCATGTTCTTTGACTTCTCCAGTGCTTTCAACACCATCCAACCGATGATCCTGAAGGACAAGCTGCTGCGCGCAGGGGTGGACCAGCACCTGTCATCATGGATCCTGGACTACCTCACGAACCGGCCTCAGTTTGTGAGAACCCGGGACTGTGTGTCCGACACGATCATCAGTAGCACGGGGGCCCCCCAGGGAACGGTGCTGGCTCCCTTCCTGTTCACTCTTTATACTGCGGACTTCTCACACAACACAACACACTGCCATCTACAGAAGTTCTCTGATGACTCTGCGATCGTTGGCCTCATCTCCAATGGAGATGAAGCTGAGTACAGAGGGCTTATCCAGGACTTCGTGGACTGGTGCCATCGGAACTGCCTCCAGATCAACGCGAGGAAAGCTAAGGAGCTGGTGGTGGACTGCCGCAGGCATGGGCAGCCCCTCACAGTACCAGTAAATATACAGGGAACAGACATCGAGATGGTGACATCCTATAAGTACCTGGGTATTCATCTGAACAATAAACTAGACTGGTCACACAATACTGATGCACTCTACAAGAAGGGACAGCGCAGGCTGTTCCTGCTGAGGAGACTCAGGTCTTTTGGTGTACAAGGGGCGCTGCTGAAGTCATTCTATGACACGGTGGTGGCATCAGCCATCACTTTTGGAGTGGTCTGCTGGGGCAGTGGCATTACTGCAGCCGATAGGAAGAGACTGAACAAACTGATTAAGAAAGCTAGCTCTGTCCTGGGGCAGCGCCTTGATCCGATGGAGGAGATAGGAGAGAGAAGGACGGTGGCTAAACTGTCATCTCTGCTGGAGTCCGAGTTCCACCCTATGCAGGACATACTGAATGCACTGAGGAGCTCATTTAGCAGCAGACTACATCATCCCAGGTGCACAACCGAGAGGTTTCGTAGGTCCTTCCTACCAACGGCTGTCAGACTGTACAACCTAAGCAGGGCTGCTCGCAGAGATAGCAAAAAGACGTAACAAACTAATAGTTTTTTGAATGCAAAAGATGCAATAGACTTACACAATGGTCCCCTCCGGCATACAACTAGGAACATACCGGTCGCTATGGAGGGTGAGAATATGTATGGGCACATAATCATACCATGTAGGATAACTAAGTAGACGGTTATGCTGTTTCATTCCATCTAGCAACAATGCTCTGCACTGTGTGTGTTTATATATTTGCATATTTATTCCATCTAGCTACAATGCTCAGCACTGGGTGTGTTTATATATTTATATATCTACATATTATTCCATCTAGCTACATTGCTCCGCACTGTGTGTGTTTATATACTTGCATATTTATTCCACCTAGCTGCAATGCTCCGTACTGTGGGTGTTTATATATTTACATATTTATTCCATCTAGCTACAATGCTCTGCACTGTGTGTTCATATATTCATATATTTATTCCATCCAGCTACAATGCTCTGCACTGTGTGTCTGTGTGTGTGTGTATATATATATATTTTATAGTAATACGTACATATGTTTATTAGCTGCTCTTGCTTGCTTGTTTTTTTTCTTGCCTTCTGATTGTTGCTCTGAGTGTTGCTATCCCTGTGCTGTTGCAATCCTGGAATTTCCCCGTTGTGGGACTAATAAAGGCTTATCTTATCTTATCTTATTAGGAATATTTATATTAGCCATTAGCATCTAATCAACACTGTTTTCTGGGGGTTTACTAGAGGTTGTCCAAAATTGACTTTTTCCTACACTCACCCCTCAAAAATTTAATGTCATCCCGACATTACACCTTTCTCAAAAACTACTGTTTTTCCCTCTTTCACAGTCCACATTTGGTAATCATGAATCTCATGTAAGTAGGGTATTACTAAACAGGAGTCAGAGTTCATTAAAGTCCATAAAGATGCAAACTGGTAATTGTCCATAGTACAGCATGTATCTCCTATTCCATGCAATACGTTTGCAGAAGAGGTCTTTGTGCACGATAACCATCAACCGCTCCATCCATCATGGTGGGTATCTGCATCTTTCCTGAGAGTAAGGGTACTCAATCTAGTCACAGCCTACCAAATAAACCTTTGTGTGATGCCTGTGCCTTAGTAACACACTGAAAATCTCTTTTCCTTTTTTAATTTTTTTTTCTTTTTTTCTTTTTTTTATCAGCCATCACAGTAACTACCAAGTTACTTTTCAAAACATTCATGTCTGAACAATGGTTATCTTTAGCTTCTACACATTTGTTCTAGACAGATGAAGTGCAAGGTTGGCCTAACTTATCATAAGTCAATCTCAATGGCTGTTTTCTTATTCTTGAAGGATACGTTTTAGCAGGAAACTCGTCAGGTCCCTCCTGGTCACTGGAACTGGACTCCGACACCTCATCACCCTGGTCCTGGTCTGCCTCAGCTGGATCTGGGACCACCGGATTGTTGACCTCTGGTGCCAGCTGCACCTGCGTGACGTCATCTGGGTCCTGGTCCTCATCCTCCGGAGTAGTGTCACTGTGCGGGTAGAACTCCGGTGCATCGGCTCTCAGTTGACGGTGATTTTGATCCTTCCCAGCTCGTAATCCGATTATGGCACTCCAACCCTTGTCATCTTCATCATCCATGCTGTTTTGTCTGTCCACATGCCTTTGTCTTTTAGAGTCTCTTTCTCTTATTTTCTTAGAGGCATGCTCCACTGTTTCCATGGACAGAAAGTCACAGGGTAGCAAAAGGTTTCTGTGCATGACCCGAGCGCGTCCCTTGCCATTTTCAGGTCTGATTTCATATACTGGACTGTCTGGGTACTTCTTTTGGGTCACGACATACACCTTGTCTTCCCAGTATGATCTTAATTTTCCTGGCCCACCTTTTTCGGTCAAGTTTCGAACCAGTACTCTGGATCCAGGGGACAACTCAGCACCGTGAACCTTTTTATCATAAAGTGCTTTACATCTCATCCCTTCTTTGTTTGCCGTTTTAGAGGCGAGTTTGTAAGCTTCATTCATCGTAGCTCTCCACTTTTCAGCATAGTCCTGCTGAGAAACACTCTGCTCTCTTGTTGTGAGGCCAAACATTAGATCAATAGGCAACTCTGGACTACGGCCAAACAACAGAAAATATGGTGCGTACCCCGTAGCCTCACTACACGTGCAATTATAGGCATGAACCACTTTTGCCAGAGAGGACTTCCAGTCTTCCTTGGCTGCTTCGGGCAAATTTCTGAGCATTGCCAACAGTGTACGATTGAATCGTTCCACCTGCCCATTCCCTTGGGGATGGTAGGGCGTTGTTCGGGACCCCTGCACACCACTGTACTCCTGGAGTTTTGCAAAAAGTTTATTTTGGAACTCTCTTCCTTGATCATGATGGAGTCGTGTGGGGAAGCCAAACCTGAGGGCAAAATCTCCAAAGATCTTCTCAGCAGCGGTGTGAGCAGCTTTGTTACGACATGGGTAAGCCTGGGCAAAACGAGTGAAGTGGTCCATTAGAACCAGGATATACTCATATCCTCCTTTGCACTTCTCCAAATGCAGGAAATCAACGGACACTAATTCAAATGGATACGTGGTGACAATGTTAGTCAGTGGTGCCCTTGTTATCTTGTTGGGATGTTTGTTCTTCAGACAACTGCAAACTTTAGTGATGTAGTGCTCCACATCTCTTTGCATATGAGCCCAATAAAAATGCTTTCTTATCAAGTTCATCACTCTCTCTACCCCTAAATGGCCCATGTTTTCGTGGAGCTCTTTGAACACGAGTTTGTGAAACTTTTGGGGTAGAAGTAGCTGGTCATGTGTTGCCGTTCTCCTGTAAAGCAGTCCATCATCTTCCAAGTACAGCTTGTGTTTTTGCCTGACAAGAGCTGCAATTTTACTGTTCTGCTGCTTTACACTTCTTGGCCACTGTTTTAACAACACATAGCGCAACACCTCTCCAATCACGGAGTCTTCTTCTTGAGCTCTTTTTAGAGCAGTCTTTGATATTTCAGCTACAGAGCTGGCTTCTCGATCTGCTTCACTAATGAGAGTAGAAATGGTGACTGGGCAGAGCCATGGTTCATTTCCTTGTGACTTTACCTTGACTGCCTGCGCCACACAATTCATCACATCAGGATCAACATTTTGTGTACATCTGTTCATGTACTGCTCCATATCTAGAGGCATACGTGAAAGTCCGTCTGCATCTCTGTTTGCTTTTCCAGGGCGATACTTAATCACAAACTGGAAATCAGCTAGTTCTGCTACCCACCTCTGTGTGGTTGCATTTAACTTTGCGGTGGTGAACACATACGTTAGGGGATTATTGTCCGTATAGACAGGCGGAGAATAGTACAGATAATCCCGAAACCTCTCACAGATGGCCCACTTCATGGCAAGAAACTCCAGCTTCCCTGAATGAAGGTGGTAGTTCTTCTCTGGATTTGACAGTGTCCTGGAGCCATACGCTATCACCACCAGTTTGTCTTGTTGTCGCTGGTATAACACCGCCCCAAGCCCCTCCTGTGAAGCGTCACAGTGCAAAATGAAGGGTTCCTCAAAGTTCGGGTAACCTAACACTGGGGGTTGGGTAAGAAGGTCAACAAGCTGACAAACTACTGTTTGATGCTCTGGGTGCCACCTGATCACATGGGATGAGGGTAGGTGGCCACCATCGTTCTTTTTGACATGTTTTCTTGAGTTTTTCTTTGCTTTGTCTGTGTGATCGTTAGCCAGAAGGTCGTAAAGAGGCTTTGCTATACGGGAGAAGTTTGGAATATAGCTGCGGTAATATGAAATAAAACCTAGCAATTTCCTTAGCTCTCCAACAGTGGAAGGTTGCTGCTGTTTGAGTGTCTGCACTGGGGCAATGTCCGCAGGGTCCATGGTGTAGCCCTATCCTGTTACCATTTTACCAAGAAAACGTACCTGCTGCTTGAATAACTCACATTTCCGGGGAGTCAGCTTCACCCCATGGCTTTGATAGCGGTGCAGGACGCTTCTCAGGTCTCGCAAGTGGTCTTCAAAAGTCTGTGAATGAACAAGGTTATCATCGAGGTAAGGCAGACAAATATCATCTCTCAACCCCCACAAGCACTCCTCCATAGATCTTTGGAATGCTGCTGGTGCTGAGGACAAACCAAATGGAATTCTTACCCACTCGAACAAACCCCAGGGAGTGATAAATGCAGTAAGGGGCCTACTTGACTCTTCCAGGAAACCCTGATGATATGCCTTCCCTTGGTTGAGGACTGAAAACCACACACTCCCATTTAGACTGTTTAGCATATCTTGTATGCGGGGAATCGGGTGTCTGTCAGGAATAGACTTCTTGTTCAACTCTCTAAAGTTGCAGCACAAACGCAGACCTCCATCTTTCTTTCGCACACAGACGATTGGGCTGGAATACGATGACTTGGATTTGGTGATCCAGCCCCTGTTAAGCAAGTCTTCTAAATACTCCTTTACTTCTTTATGAAGTGGTTTGGGAACAGAAACATACGTTCTCTTGACAGGATCGTGATCCTTGAGTCTGATCTTCAACTGTAAAGAGGGAATTGTCCTTACATCATACTCATCACGGGAAAATGCTTGCCGTTCCTCCCGTAGTAGCTGTTTTACTTGCTCTTGCTGTATGGGCGAGAGATGATCAAGGGGAACTGGAGGGTCCCACATGTCCATAGTCTCTTTGACAGCACAGTTCATCTCGGTCTCTTTATTTCTTCCTGTTTCACTCATCGTCGGGTCGACTGTCGCTTGGTTTACAGCAGGGGGTCTAATGTCTGCCGGGTAAGCAGTTTTAACTCTCTGTGTTTCCCCCAAAATGGTCTTAGCGGGCAGCTGGCTATCACGGGACGTACTGTTCGTTATAGGCATTTTGAACATAGATCTCTTCCCTTTCCATAACTGCATCAACCCACTTTGCATCTGCAAACCCTCTGGTAACTGAGTGTACTGACTCGGCTCAAATAAGACGTCTTGTGTGTCTGGAAGTGAGCCTGCTCTGACACAACCTTTGACTGCTTTGGTTTGGCCAGCGGGGATGGTAACCAACTCACTGCCAACTTTTACCATTCCTTCTCCCAACCTATCCTCCTCACTTTGCATCACTTTCAAAAACACTTCTGTTTTCTTACAGTCAAATGAGAAGGCTGCGCTAACAGCTTCACTGATGGCGCAAGGTGGTTTAATGCCCATCTTCAGGACATGGTCAATCACGTTGAACCCAATGATAGGCGGCTCTGCCACTTTGACCTCCTTCACCACTAGCACAGGAACTAAGAGTTCCACCGGTGGGCGACTAACTGTCGGCAGCTTAAAAGTGACTTCGACCCACCCTGAGAATGGAATCAGTGTCTGGTTCACTGCCCTCCCATTCAGAATACTTGGACCCACCAACTCGGCTAAGTCTCTGACGGTGGTGTGTGGCAGGTGCTCCTGTCTCCAGGTGTCATTCATTAAACAGACCTGTGACCCTGTGTCCCACAATGCTTGTGTCTCCTTGTCATCGAGGAAGCAGGTGATGACATATTTTTTTCCAACCAAATTGAGTAACTGTAATTGGCGATTAGGGGACAGTAGATTAACACGGACCGTTTCTTCAGGAGGTGCCTTGGCCTTAGCTACCAGCCTTGCTTCCAACCTCCGAATACTGTCAGTGACTAGCTCATACAGTTCTTGTGTGTTAGCTTGTTCTGATGTGGTTGCGACAGTATTGGCTGCCGTGTCTACTTGCCCCATTCCTCTTCCGAGTCTCCTCCCTATCCGACATTCCCTTGACATGTGGCCGCTGACTCCACACCTGAAGCAGTGGTTGCATTGGTCGCCATGGCTGGTGGACTGACATCTCTTGCAGCCACGTGTCCTTCTGGCTCTTTGAGCGCGAGGTGCTCTGGGAGACTCACGTATGGCCTTCTGGATCTCCTCCATGTCACTCTTCAGCTGCGTGACTATGTCCAGGAGCTCAGATTCCGCACGGGTCACTGTGCTTTGGGACTTAAGGATTTTCCCTTTTGTCGATGGTGGAGGGTGCTCTTGGCCATCCACTTCTGTCTCTGTTGCATACTGACCCGTTTGGTTTTCCACTCGGCATTCTCGAACTTTTGGTTCTTTTGTGTGCCTTTTAAATTTCTGGTGCCGTTCCCATTCAAGACTGGCTGCTGCATTCATCTTTGAAATCAGAAGCTTGTCGGTGACGGCAGGATCCTCCAAATGACGCTTCAGTTGATACTTCACATCAACACTGATCAGTCCTGTTTCCACCGCCCTCAGAAACTTCCTCTGAATAAGATCAGAACTAAACTGCTCTTCCGTGCCAGGCTCTCTGGATGCTGCTAAAAGTCTTTCCTTTAGCTCAATGGCACGAAACAGGAAGTTCTGAGGTGACTCATTACTGTCTTGTGTGAGGTTTATCAGACGATGATACAAGTCAGTGAAACTATCCTCTTTATAATGTCCTCGCAGGATTATGCGCAGCTGTGGCAGTGTGAGATCTGACTTAATCTCCAGCATAGCGCGCAAACTCAATCCAGGACTCACTGCTCTGACAACAGCCTCAATTATCTCAGCCTCACTGTGCTTTTTCTTTAAGCCCATATCGATCTGGTGAGTGAGACTGGAATAAGACAACTTGTCTTTTTGGCCCCTCTCCCCTATCTGCCCATTTATCTTAAACTCCCGTTTAATGATCACTTCTGGCGGTAGGGGCGCTGCGGGGACTGCGGGCTGTATCACAAAATGGCGGCTCTGTGGCGGCGCGGCCCCGGGCTGTGTCACAAAATGGCGGCTCGGTGGCTACGCGGCCTCGTCATCCGTCAGCCTTATTATTTCCTCTTCAACCCTTTTAGCTGAATCAATGATACTTTCATGCAGAGCGGCATACTGGCTCTGTAAACTGGCGAGTGCCTCTGCCTCGCGGCTCGTGCCGGCTGCTGCCGCTGCCTGCGTCAACGGTTCACTTAGCTTAGCTTCGTTAGCACATGCTATTAGCTTTAGCACAAACTCGCGGGCTACATCCTTCTCTTCGCGTTCAATGGTTTTCTCCACCTCCTTGATTAACAGTCGTATCAGCGTGTACTTCTTAGACGGCTCGGCTGGGCTTATCTTTGCAAATAAACAGACCTCGTTTAGCTGTTCGGCCCGTAACGGCACCAAGGCCTCGCTTAGCTTATCTTGTCGCTGCTCCAGCTCCATCGTTACGGCCTTTCTCTTTTTTTTTTATTTGCACACTCACCGTCTCAGACACGACTGAACCATCCTCTGCTACCAAGTTTTGTTACACCCAGGAGGGCGAAGGGGGGAGGAAGGATGAGGAACCCAAGCTGTCAGACTCTGCAGCGGTTTATTGACTTTCTACCACACCCGGCATGGCACACTTACACAGCACATCAGCCAGCAACGGCCATATATCACTTGACACCATCTTCTTCACACTCTGGAACATTCGCTACTCTTCTTCTCTTGTTCTCTAATACTGTACAGCGTCTTATCACTACTGAGCGCCACCTGTGGCGCAAAAGCGCTACTGCTTTCACTGACAGTTTACATCCAAACAGTTCAGATTCAGTCCTTTAGTTACAGTCCCTATAAATGCTCCTATTTACCATTAACCATTAAATCACAGTCTTTTAGATACATTTATTAGGAATATTTATATTAGCCATTAGCATTTAATCAACACTGTTTTCTGGGGGTTTACTAGAGGTTGTCCAAAATTGACTTTTTCCTACATTGGCTTTGGCTTGAGGTCGTATTCTCGGCGCATTGCTGGGCAAAGGCGACAGACGACTCCGTGCCGAGCCGTCTGCGGTTCTGGCTTTTAAAGGCTGCTGATTGTCACCTGCTGGTGTGTGTGCAGCTGATGATGATGATGATGACGATGACGGCCCAGCGGCCGCCATGACAGTACTCCCCCCTCTAGAGGTGCTTCCAGGCACCTGCCCTATCTTACCTGGATGCGCCCGATGAAAATCGCGGATCAGCTGCTTGTTGAGGATCAGCGCCGGGCGAATCCAGGAGCGATGTTCAGGACCAAACCCCTCCCAATCCACCAAATACTGAAGGCCCCGACCCCTCCAGCGGACATCCAAGATGGCAGTCACCCCCCAGGCCGGATGGCCATCGATCATCCTCGGGGGGGCAGGAGCCGCGGGGGGTGGGCACAGAGGGTCAGAGATGCACGGCTTGACCTGGGAGACATGAAAGGTGGGGCAAATGCGCATGGAAGGGGGGGAGAACAAGGCGCACAGACACAGGATTGACAATACGAGAAATAACATAGGGGCCGATGAAGCGCTTGGTTAGCTTGCGCTTCTCAGCCAGCACACTGATGTTCCTAGTGGACAACCAGACTTTTTGACCCACCTTATAGTCCGGGGCAGGTCTCCTGTGGCGGTTGGCCACCTGGATGTTGCGTTCTGTGGTCCTCAGAAGGGCTCTGCGGGTGATGGACCAGATCCTACGACAACGCCTGGCGTGGACCTGCACAGAAGGAACTGCTACCTCCTTCTCCTCCTCAGGGAACAATGGTGGATCAAACCCTAGTGACACCTTGAAAGGGGACATCCCCGTAGCAGAGGACACCGTGGTGTTATGGGCGTACTCAATCCAAGGTAGATACGTGCTCCAAGAAGAGGAGCAGGAGGAGATGACACAGCGCAGTGCAGCCTCCAGCTCCTGGTTCCCGCACTCGCACTGGCCGTTGCTCTGCGGGTGGTACCCAGAGGAGAGGCTGGCCGTGGCCCCGAGCACTGTGCAGAACGCCTTCCAGACTTGGGATACAAACTGTGGTCCTCAGTCCGAAACAATGTCAGCGGGGATTCTGTGGAGACGGACCACATGCTGGACGAGAAGGTCCACCGTCTCCCGCGCCGAAGGCAGACCTCGGAGAGGCACAAAGTGGGCCGCCTTAGAAAATCGGTCCACTATCGTCAAAACTGTCGTGAATTGATCAGAGGGAGGTAGGCTGGTTACGAAGTCCATGGCTACGTGGGACCAGGGGCGAGAAGGAATGGGCAAAGGGTGCAGAAGACCCGCTGGGGGGGATGATGATGTTTTCACAGTAGCCCACTGGGCACAGGCCCGGACATAGCTGTTGACATCCTTTCTCAACCCTGGCCACCAGAAAGTCCTCTGGAGAAAATCAGTGGTTGGGCCCACCCCCGGATGGCACGCCAGCTTGGACGTGTGACCCCACTCGATTACCTGACCCCTGACAGAGCGGGGAACGAACAAATGACCCGGGGGGCACCCACCCGGATCAGGCTCCGTCTCCTGCGCTCTTCGGATCTTCTTGCGGATTCCCCAAGACAGCGCACCCACGACACAAGAGGGCTGCAGGATGGTCACCTCCTGCTCTTCGGTGGATGGTGCGTCGAACTGCCGCGAGAGGGCATCAGGCTTACCATTCTTGCTCCCCGGCCGGTAGGTGATGGTGAAATTAAACCGGCCAAAGAAAAGCGACCAGAGGGCCTGGCGGCCGTTCAAACGCTTGGCTGTCCTGAGGTACTCAAGGTTGCGGTGATCAGTCCAAACGACGAACGGCTGGGCAGCCCCCTCCAGCCAGTGTCTCCACTCCTCCAGGGCGAGTTTCACGGCCAGCAGCTCCCTGTCTCCAATGCAGTAATTTCTTTCTGCAGGCGTCAGGCGGTGGGAGAAGTATGCACACGGTCGAATCTTGCCATCCATTGGAGAGCGCTGGGAGAGAACGGCCCCAACCCCTGAATCAGAAGCGTCCACCTCCACCAGGCACTGCAGCTCCGGGTCCACCTGGGTCAGCATGCGGGCTGAAGCGAACTCCTCCTTCAGTCTCCTGAACGCCGCTGCAGCCTCCTCATTCCAACGAAAAGGAACCTTAGGGGAAGTGAGAGCAGTTAGGGGGCGGGCGATGTTCCCAAAATTGGGCACGAAGCGACGGTAGAAATTGGCGAAGCCCAGGAACCCCTGTAACTGTTTCCTGGACGTGGGCGTGGGCCAGTCCACCACCGCCTTGACCTTGGCCGGGTCGGGGAGCACCTGATTCCGGGCGATGATGAACCTAAGGAAGGAGGTCTGGTCAGTGTGAAATTCGCACTTCTCTGCCTTGACGAACAGCTGATTCTCCAGGAGGCGCTGCAGAACCCGTCGTACATGCACCTGGTGTTCCTCCAACGTGCGTGAGAAGATGAGAATGTCATCGAGGTAGACGAACACGAAGGAGTTGAGGAAATCCCGGAGGACGTCATTTATCAAACGCTGGAACACAGCCGGAGCATTGGTTAACCCAAACGGCATCACCAGATATTCGAAGTGGCCGCTTGGGGTCCGGAAAGCCGTCTTCCATTCATCACCTTCTCTGATGCGCACCAGGTGGTAGGCGTTCCGCAGGTCTAGCTTAGTGAACCAGGATGCCCCCTGGAGGGAGTCAAAGGCTGTGTTCATCAAGGGCAGAGTATATTTGTCCTTGACTGTGATTTCGTTGAGGCCCCGGAAGTCGATGCAGGGGCGTAGCGAACTGTCCTTCTTCCCAACGAAGAAGAACCCTGCACCCACAGCTGAGGATGAAGGACGAATAATCCCGGATGCCAGGGACTCCTTTACGTATGTGTCCATGGCCTCGCGCTCCGGGGCGGACAGGCTGTATAGGCGGCTCGCCGGAAGAGGGGCCCCAGCCTTAAGGTTGATAGCACAGTCATAAGGACGGTGGGGGGGAAAGGACAGCGTCCGTGACTTGCTGAACACCGGCCCCAGGTTGTGGTAGACTTACGGTACCTTGGACAGGTCCGGGGGTGGCGACGAAGGTAGGGGCATCGAGACCGATGGGGCACACGCCGCAGATTGGAGGCAGGCACTCAGACAGAACGAACTCCACGCTGTAATGCTCCCAACTTGCCAGTCAAAGGTGGGGTTATGAAGCCTAAGCCAGGGGTACCCCAGGATGACGGGTGAGGAGGAGATGGGCAAAATCAGAAACCGAATTTCCTTTCTGTGATTCCCAGAGACTATTATAGACACAGGAGCTGTCTGATGGGAAACAGTTGTCAGTGATGCCTTGGACAAGGTGACGAGATTGACAGGAGAACATAGAGGTTGACAGGTGAGGCCCATCTGGGTTGCCAGGTAGATAGATAGATAGATAGATAGATAGATAGATAGATAGATAGATAGATAGATAGTTTATTTCGAACACAAAAATATAACAAAAAACAAGCAAATGGCAAATGCAATAAAGTTACAGTATACACTGTTCGAAAGGGAGAAGGAAGAAGTGAACACTTATTAATTCCAACTCCTCTTTTCCATAGATACACCCATGTGAATTTTATACAAATTTCCACCTTTAAGATCCCAAGTAAACAATTTACTGTATTTTTTACAAATCAACATTAACACCCATCCATTCTAACATACAATGAAGTCCATACATCCAAAAACCAGTCTCAAACAACACAGATATACACAGTGCTGTCCCACCCACCATTACATAGTGTCCCATAATGTCCCAGAGTGAACATAATGAATCGTACATATAAATACTACCCTTCTAACATATATCCTTTCAGCAAATGGTGCTTATACCTCTTTTTGAATTGATTTCTATTTGTACATAGTTTCAGTTCCGGCTCCAGACTGTTCCACAAATCCACCCCACAGACAGATATGCACATACTTTTCTTGGTTGTACGTATCTTGGGTTTTGTAAAGTTTAAGTCTCCTCTCAAATTATGATCATTGTCTCTTTTTTTAAATATTATTTGTGTATTAGTTGGGAGTTGATTGTTAATTGCCCTGTACATTACTTGTGCTGTCTCAAATTTAACTAAATCGATGAACTTTATGACATGTGACTTTAAGAACAACGAATTGGTATGGTCTCTATATCCTGCATTGTTTATTATCCTTATAGCTCTTTTTTGTGATGTGCATATTGCCTGTAGGTTGGACTTGTAGGTGTTTCCCCAGACTTCTACACAGTAGTTAAGATAAGGTAAAAACAGTGAATTGTACAATAAGACCAATGATTTATAGTCCAAGATGTGTCTTGTCTTCCCCAGTATGCCTATACATTTTGCTAATTTAGCCCGGATGTGACTGATGTGAGGTTTCTAGCAGATTTTATTGTCTAGCGTCACCCCCAGAAACTTATTTTCCTGTACTGTTTCTATTCTGGTATCATCTATCGTTACCATTATTTCATGATTTATTTTATAATTTCCAAACACCATTATCTTTGTTTTTTTTAGATTTAGAGATAATTTATTTTTGTTGAACCACTGTGTTAATTTTTCCATTTCAGTTGTGACCACCTCTAAAACCTGCTGCAAATTCTCACCAGTGCAAAGGATATTTGTGTCATCCGCAAACAAAATAAATTTCAGAATTTTTGATACCTGGTGTGACTGAGATCATCCTGCGCAGTTCGCCCCACTCGGGACACGAACCCGCGACCTACCAGTCAACTACACAGTTCGAGCATGGGAGACACAGCACGATCGCGCTGAGCTAAAGGTCCGACCGATAGCTCAGCGCTACCGATACTGTATGAGGCTTTTCGGGAGGGAGGTTTTTTACTAACGTTCTACGCCGAACAGTACTAGTTGGCATCCGTTACACTCTCCCCCTTAAACCTCACTCCCATCCTGGGTTCACGGCACCATTGTGACTGAGATCATCCTGCGCAGTTCGCCCCACTCGGGACACGAACCCGCGACCTACCAGTCAACTACACAGTTTGAGCATAGGAGACACAGCACGATCGCGCTGAGCTAAAGGTCCGACCGATAGCTCAGCGCTACCGATACTGTATGAGGCTTTTCGGGAGGGAGGTTTTTTACTAACGTTCTACGCCGAACAGTACTAGTTGGCATCCGTTACACTGGCATATGTCATTTATATACAAAATAAAGAGTTTGGGTCCC
This sequence comes from Pholidichthys leucotaenia, assembly GCA_020510985.1. NCBI lineage: Eukaryota > Metazoa > Chordata > Actinopteri > Cichliformes > Pholidichthyidae > Pholidichthys > Pholidichthys leucotaenia. The sequence goes on along the minus strand of CM035836.1, from coordinate 443,497,185 downwards.
AAAACTGACCCCTGGGGCACACCACAAGTGATGTCCATGAAGGGTGATTTGTGCTCTCCAATTTGTACAAATTGTTGTCTGTTACTTAAATAACTTTCCACCCAACTCAGTCCTACCCCTCTTATCCCATACCTTTCCAGTTTCCTTAGTAGTATTCTGTGGTCAATGGTGTCAAAAGCTTTCTTTAAATCTATAAATACTCCTACAGCAACCTTTTTCTTATCTATACAACTAGTAATTTCTTCTATAAGTTTGATCAGTGCCAGAGATGTAGATTTATCTGCTCTAAAACCATACTGGCTATCTGTAAGGAGGTTGTGTTTTTCAGTGAAATCATCCAGTCTCTTAGTGAAGATTTTTTCAAGTATTGAAAAAATCTTCTCTGAAGATCTCTGAAGGTCTTTGAAGATAAAGTTTTGCTCAGCTCCAGAGTCAACTAAGGCATGTGTGGAGTGTTCTTTGTGTTTATGGAGTAGCCTAATGGGGATGCAGCAACTAGTGAGGGGCTCTTTCTGGTTCTTGTCCGTGAATCCCCCTACTGTGATCCTCGGACCTCCCCTTCTTAACCGTTTCGGGCATTCAGCAACCCCATGAGACCCATTGCCACAATAAAAACATAGGCCCAGATCCCTGCGGCGCTGTCTTTCAGCCGCTGAAACTCCCGATTGCCCTACAATCATATCCTCCTGCTCCGGAAGTTCCTCTGACGAGGGCAGAGCGAGGAGGGGAGACCTAGCGGGCGAGGGCGGGGTTTACTCGAACGGGGGGCTGTCCGCCGTTCGGCCGCTCGCTCCTTTAGCCTACTATCCAAGCTGATGGTGAGGGAAATTAACTCCCCTAACTTGTCTGGTTTGTCCCGTGCCGCTAGCTCATCCTTCAATTCGGGGCTAAGACTGCGGAGAAAGATACCAGAAAGTGCTGGCTCCCCCCACCCAACCTCAGCGGCTAACACCCGGAAGTCAATGGCGTAATTGGCGGCAGATCTGCTGCCCTGCCGAAGACTTAGCAGCCGTTCGGTTAACACCGCGCCCCGGTCTGTATGATCAAACACCGCCATAAACTCTGCCACGAACTGCTGGTAAGTCAAAACAGGATAACTTGGTTTAACCATAACTGTGTAAGCCCAGTCTAAGGCTCTACCCCCAAACAGGTTGGTGATATACACTATTTTACTCTGATCAGTGGCAAAGTCCTCCGGGACGCGGAGAAACACTGACTCACATTGGAGTATAAACCCTCGCACTTCCCCGAGCTTTCCGCTAAAGCGGGCGGGGGTTGGCACGGGAGTGAGACGATGTAAAGATGGTGAATTAGCTTAGCTAGTAGGAGCGGCTACGGGGGCTGAAAAAGCCCGGTCGCCGGGGGGAACGTCTGGTGTCCTTCCAGACGGTCCAGCCGGCTGATAGCCTGAGTTAATTGATTTAGAATGACTGTCTGTTGGTGTATCATCATACCTACTCGAGCGCTAAGAGTGTTTAGGTGGCGTGACAGCGCGCTGTCAGCTGGGTCAACTTGACGGAGTCGTACTGACATGGTTAGGGACCCTGGAGACAGACGCTGACACGAGTAGGTATAAGACAATTATTCTTTATTAATGTTAAGTGTGTGTAGTGCGTGAGTGAGTGAGTGTATGGCTGTCTGGTCACTGGAGCTGAGCGTATCCTGCGGCGACCTGGCAACCCTGGAACACGCAAGCACAAACAATTACTAATGTCCGCTTAGGATGGATGACCTGAAGCTTGTGATGCTTACTTGCAGGCGCCACAGGATAAATCTTGCTGGCTCTGAGTGCCCGTGCGACGTGGTGCTCGTGGTGCTCGATGCAGCGGGGGTGAGGAGGAACTCCGAGGTGGAGGAGATGGTGTCCCGTCAGCTGGGGAGGATAGACTGCCGCCAGGGAGGACCACCTGTGCACAGGGGAGAAGGCTAGGAGAGAATGAGTGCTGAGGTTGCTTACTTGGCTTGGCTTGACGTGATGTCTTGGTCTTGGCTTTGGCTTGAGGTCGTATTCTCGGCACATTGCTGGGCAAAGGCGACAGACGACTCCGTGCCGAGCCGTCTGCGGTTCTGGCTTTTAAAGGCCGCTGATTGTCACCTGCTGGTGTGTGCGCAGCTGATGATGATGATGATGACGATGACGGCCCAGCGGCAGCCATGACAGGTCGTCTGCCAATGGAGCACCAATATCCCATCTACTCCACCTACCTTCACTGTTGCTGGTGAACAGCTGTCTGTTGTTCCATCTTTCAAGTACTTGGGGAGCATCCCCTCTGTAGACAACACCATTGACAGTGAGGTCCAGAACAGGATCAGGCAGGCATCAGCTTCTTTTGAGAGACTCCGGCGTCGTGTCTTCCAGAACAAGAACCTCCATCTCCAAACAAAGATCTCTGTTTACCAGGCAGTCTGTTTCACTACTCTCCTCTACAGCTGTGAATCCTGGGTGACTTACAGCCGCCACATTAGGGATCTAGAACGGTTCCACATACGCTGCCTTCAGCGCATCCTGGGAATCACCTGGCGTGACCATCTGCCTGACATTTTTTAGCATGTTGTGTAAACCCAAAAGTCATTGTCTATGATCAATATAACATTTACATCAGCGCCTGCATAAACTAGTTATCATCAAAAAACCGCAGCCGCTGACTGGACTGTGGTGCCTCCCACCGAATTAAGGGCGGCACCCCAATGACTTAATCGACAGAACGGACTCCGGTGTTGTTAACTAGAATGACAGCAGCTTTGTAGCTCACAGTTTCTCTGGTTTCTTGTTTTGTGTTGCAGGCTTAGATAAACAGCAGACCATGAAAGACCACATCACACACTTCAGCTCCAACTGTCATAAGCCTTAATGGATTTACGCACAGCTTTGATCTACTTTGTGATCTCATGCTGACATCTCACTGGTCCGGCCACGTCCCCTCTATCAGTATCACCAGCTGACTCCCCTTCCGCTGATCATGTTTCCCAGTCCTCGCCCAGGTGCTTCTCATCACACCATCACCAGCAGTGCGTTACTGGCAAACGGCTGTGAAGTACATGCACTGCTGGTCTATAGTATTGTCATCTTTGCTGTTTGTCTGCCAGTATTTTCAGCACTCTCATGACGTTAGTAACTCCATGTTTGCCGTGGTTCTCATGCGTCCTTGAAGCGATGTCGGCTCTGGGGCACACCTGTGGCTAACACGTCTCCTCTGATTCATTCTTTTGGGGATGCTGGCCCCCGAACGCCATCAGTAAGTGTGTTTGTGCTTTTTGTACGTCTTCACCTTTTTGGGAATTGTCTTTCGTTCTATATTAAATATGCTGTGGAGAACCCTGCACGTAAATCCTCGTTATTTCATGGACAGGGATCTCCATGCCCTGCGTAAGAGTGCACGGAGAGGGAGGATTTATGTGTAAATAACGATAATCCATGTTTGACCGTGGGGATGGTGTTCTTGAGGTCATATTCAGGATTTCTCTGCTTCCATACACGGCAAGTCGAATTGATGCCAAGGAGCTAAATTTTGGTCTCATCTGACCCCATCACATTCTCCTAAGCCTTCTCTGAATCATTCAGGTGTTCAATGGCAAACTTCAGATGTGCCTTCTTGAGCAGGGGGACCTTGTGAGCACTGCAGGATCTCAATCCATTATGGCAAAGTGTGTTACCAATGGTCTTCTTCGTGATTGTGGTCCCATCTCCCTTGAGATCATTAACAAGTTCCTCTCACGTAATTCTGGGCTGATTCCTTACCTTTCTCAGAATCATCCTTACCCCACAAGGTGAAATCTTGCATGGAGCTCCAGAGCGAGGGTGATTGACTGTTATTTTATATTTCTTCCACTTTTGAATTATCACACCAACAGTGGTCTCTTTCTCACTAAGCTTCTTGCCGATGGTCTTGTAGCCCATTCCAGTCTCGTGCTGGTCTTGTCTCTGACATCCTTTGACAGCTCTTTGGTCTTGCCCATGGTGGTGGAAAAATTTGAACTGAAGGGATTGATTCTTTGACAGGAATCTTTTACACACGTAATGAATTGAGATTAGGAGTACTTTCCTAAAGAGACAGGATTAATTTGTGTGCCTCATGGATACATAACCGGTCTGCGCGGGTCAAAATTCTTGCTGATTGGTAGGGGATCAAATACTTATTTTAATCGATCAAATGCAAATTATTTTATAACCCTTATTTAATATTTTTCTGGATTTTTTGTTGCTCTTCTGTCTCTCTCTCTTAAAATAAACCTACCATAAAAAGTATGGATTGTTCTTTTCTTTGTAAGGGGGTAAACTTACAAATTCAGCAGGGGATCATATAATTCCCCCCTCCCCGTATTAAATTAAATTAAATCACCCTTTATTGTCATTCAACTGTACAACCAATCATGTACAGTAGAACGAGATTGTGTTTTACCTATCTACTGTGTTAATCACACACACCCCAAGTGTAGAATCAGAGGGCCGCTGCCATGCAAGGCGCCGCCACAAATTTCCCTCCTCCATTCCATTACTGCTGAGCACCAAGCTGGACGGCAGGAAGTTCCACTTTTATATGGTCTTTGGCATGACCTGGCCGGGATTTGAACCCCTGCCTCCCGGGTGTGGGGATGTCTATTGCAGAGTCATTTTACCAATGACTGAATACTGGGTGGCTGCATTACTATTATATCCCCTTTACAAAGGGATTGAGATTATTGGGAGATCACTGAGTAATGGAAAAAAAGGGATCTCTTAACGATTTTCCAATGACTTCTCGTCAATCTCCAAGATCTCTCAATGATCTCCAATTGCCAAGGTTTTGACTCAGTCCAAACCAATCTCTCAACGATTACCAAAGGGAATCAATCTTGCAATAATCTCTCAAGGAGTGCTCAACAATCTCATCAATCTTCCACTGATCTTGGAATTATCTCTCAATTATCTTTAACTGAACTGTATTGGCTTTTTGGTCTTCACTGATGTTTCAGCCATCTCTATCTTCAGGGTGGAAACATTTGGTGTTCAGTGAAAGATTGCTGAGGGATCAATGAAAGATTGTTAAAGAGATCTCGCCATTTTTTCATCACTCAACAATATCTCAATGATCTCCACCCTTGGCAGAGGGAGTAAAGGAGCACTTAGAAACCTCTCAAATACATATGCACGTATATACCTCTTTGGTCGCCCAAGAAACTCTCAGTGATCCCTCACCAATCTCCTCTAGTCTTTCAATGATCTCTCAAGGATCATTCAAGTGGTACAGTGGTTAGCACTGTTGCCTAACAGCTAGAAGGTTCCAGGTTCAAATCCCCAGGCTGGCAGGGGTAGGAACCTTTCTGTGTGGAGTCTGCATGTTCTCCCTGTGCTGCGTGGGTTTACTCCTGGGGCTCAGGTTTCCTCCCACAATCCAAAGACATGCATGTTAGGTAAACTGGTCATTCTAAATTGTCCCTGGATATCTGACTCCTATAGGCCCTTAGAATAGAGAGTTAGTACTAGTGTATCTCTTTGAGACTAGAAAAGTGCTACTATATAAGTACAAGTCCTTATCTCTATAAATCGCTATGGAAGTTGCAGAAACAGCTCCCAAACATTTACACAGAAACTACTTTTTCGAGGCTTTTGGAGATCGTTGAGAGATTGGGCCAAGTTTTGATCTCTCACTGGTCACCGAGCACTCTTTGTAAAGGGGCCCTGACAGACATTGTCATGATCAGGCAAGTGTGCCTCCCTCCTCCCTTCCTGCTTCTGTTTTCCCGGCTCTGAAGCTCATCAGCGCACCTGCGTGATTAAACATCTGCTGCCTCCTGATTCACCAGCTTATTTAAGGGCCAGAGTGTGAAGAGTTCTCCGCTGGATCGGTTGGTTTGTGCCGCCTCACAACAATTGTTCTTGTTGTGTGAAAAATTAATTATTTTGTTCAGAGTTATCTCACCTTCTCCTCTCCTCCACTCAGGTTTGCTGCCGCCTCCAGTGGTGCGTCTCCGGAGCTGTGTCTGTACGCTCGCCTGAGTCATCTCTCCTTCCAGACAACGGCTTCTCCATCCCAATTCTTCAGCCCTTCCTCCTCCTACCCTGCAGCCTCCAGACCCCCTCACCCTTTCTATGCTGGAGTTCACTGCCGGGCTCTCTGCCAGTGTTGTAAGACTCATTACCTCAGTTGTCATTCTCCCATGTGCCATTCCCATCACTAATCATTCCTCTCCTCTCTTTCCTCCTAGGATGCACGTGGCTCCAGCGTGCAACTGTTTTCCTGTATATAGTGTGGCGTCTTGGTTGCGGGTTTCATTAATTGTGGTGTGTGCATTTATTCCTTAAAGTAGCGTGGTGTGTATAGGGTTTTGGGTTTTTCATCAAAGTGGTGTAACTTTTCATTGGGTCTGAGTGTTCTTCTGAAGTGGTTGCCCAGCACTTAAGCCTCCTCAAAAACATAAAATCATGACAGACATAAGCCTGGTGTTTTGTTTGGCCAGTGTGAAAGGAGCTAATGCAGGCTTCTTTCAGTTCGTATAGTATCCCAATAGCACTGACTAAACAGCAATTTTATTATGTGCCTGAGACCAGGCTAACATTTTTACATGAATGAAACACTACTACTATTACTACTACAGCACATATTTTATACATAATATTTACAGACTGTGTGTTGAGTGCAAACATTTTTACTAAAATATTTATCTATTTTGGCATTACTTTATGTCTGTTTTTATGAAAAACTTGAAAATTCAAGGTTAAGAACATCTTGAAAGCAGTCAACATCTGCTGCATGATTCACAAGTGCCACCCCCCCCCCCCACCACCACCACCACATCAACAACACTGAATGCTGAGAATCTTATTAAGAGGTACATTTATGCACAGACAGTTTCTTCACTGCAAAAAAGTGACAGTTTTTCCTTCGGGAAAAATACGGTTGGCAGAAATTTCCAAACTGCTGAGTCACAGGTGGAATCCTTGTGATTTAGTGCCATGAAAGACGGCGTGATAAACTGTGAAATATCACACTCTTGGTACTGAAGATTCCCTCCTCGCCTACTTAAGGCTTTCCTCACATGTTGCAAGTGCTAGTGCTTTGTGGGAAGAAGGTACATCTATGTCTGTCTATATGTCCCTTTCACGTTTTTTGATCAATTTTGTGTGTGAGTCTCTGCAAAGACGTACACAACCACTTTCCTACCATTTTGTTGCTTGTGGGCTAATTACCTTTCTTTCTCTCTTTTTTTTTTTTTAGCAATGACAGCTGCTGCTGTTTAAGAGGAGGGTAATTATCACACCATCATGGGTTGGTCAGGTCTTTCACTGCTGATGATTAGCTATTCAGATCTATTTTTAACATGTCTGCGACTGCTTTAACAAAACAGGACGCATTCCCACATGAATGACATCCAGCAACTATCCACCAACATTATGTGTATGTACTGCATGTATAGCCCCGAGGATTCACATATTTGCAAGTCTAACAATACTCAAATATAGTTTGAGAAAGAAACTTTTTATCCCAAGCCGACAATCCCTGCAATGCCAAATTTTCATCCTCCTTTGTTAAGTAGCTAAAAATGGAAAGCTAGAGGGATTGGGAGCTCCTCAAATAAGTTTTATTTAAATCAAAGTTATGGACCAGAAAGTTAGAAATCTCAATGCTTTGTATTGAGTGATTTTTTTTTTTTTTATTGACTCTCGACCTTGTTAATCCACAGTCTGTGATGTTTTTGACACTGCAGCTGCAGCTGTGAAATCTGTCCACACCACTGATCTGTATTAGAAGTAGTGCTGCTCTCTGAGATGTTTCTCTCACAGGAATCTGCAAACTGCTGCTCCGGAGCCACATGCCACTCTTTACCCAAAACCAGTGGCTCCCAGTGGATTAACAAAAAACCCAAAACAAAACAACAAAAAACTACAGGGCACCCAGAGAGCGCATACCGCCGTCAAGGCCCTATCTCTCAGAATGTTGGTTTGTTTGCCTGTTTGTTTGTCTGACTGTTAGCAGGATTACGCAAAAACTACTAGACATATTTTAATGAAACGAATTCACCAGATATAGTCCTCGGGCTACGGATGAACCCATTAGAGTTTTGAGGTGATCTGGGTCAGCATGTGGATTCTGGATCACTTTTTAACTTTCTTTAATATTAGGAGATAGGACCTTGGTGGAGGTATGCACTGTAAATACATAGAGGATACTCAGAGAGTGCATACCTCTGCCAAGGCCCTATCTCCTATAGCGCATGGCAACTATGTAACTTTTGCTTGAGCTAGCAGAGGTTATCCACCATTTTTACATGCTTCTATCCACACATTGTGTTACACAGTAGTATAGTTAAGCAATATTACATAAGAGGGAGTGTGGCATCAATGAATATAGTAACTGTGGTGATTTGTCATAGGCCTGATGTGAAGCAGAGGCCCAAAGACATTGCCGTAGTTACTATATTCATGATATCGCATGACCTCAAGTGTAATATTGCTTTTATACAACAGTTCTGCAACCACAATTTATTAAATGATAGCAATAGAGGACAAAATATGATTTGTTTGTTTAACCAGTTATTTTGCTTGGCTGAGAAAAATAGTCCCTTCTATCTGTACCCAGTTAACTGTTGCTAAGCATGTCAATCAGCATCATATAGAAAGGAATAGGTCTAATGTCATTTCACACACATGTAAACAAATTAAATATTGGCCAGTGTAAAAGTCAGTGTTATAATACATACTGGTCACTCCTTGAAAAGGGTTTGTGGGTCCCCGTCAGATTGTACAGGTGGCTAGTTAGCATGCTAGCGATTTGGCTTCAACATACTTTGCTCACTTTTTCTTGGCATTTTCAGATGAAATAAAGAGTCCATCACCACAAAGGCATTGTGGTTTGGTAATTGAGACAATAAATTAAACTCTAGCTTGCCTATTTAAAATAAACTGACGTGAAATATCTTAAGGATGTTTACAAGGATATGACTTTGTAAACTAAATATTTTTTTTTTAAAAAAAGGGTAGGACTTCTGGGTCACAGAGATGATTTCTTTTCAAACAGTGCCTCACTGTGGAAATTAAGGTATCCAACATAATATTACAATTCTCATCGAAAAGAAGCCACAGACTTGACAGAAAATTACTGTTTGTAATAATTAATGGCTACTAGAACATCTTTGAAGCAGAGTGATCATACCCAGTGAAACATCAGAGTGCAATTATCGTGGAATATAGTAACTCCTGGAATCCCTATCATCCAATCATACTGTTTGATTGGAACAAACTGCTGTATAGATATAAACTATAAACCACCTATATACATGTTAAAAGCATACTTAAATCCACTAATTCTGTAGCAAAATTTTCAAGAAAAAACCCCAAGTCTGCAATAAATAATAAAGTGAATAAAAATCAAAGTAAACCACTGCACGTTTGCAGCAATAAATTGTAAAACTGGTAAAAAAAAAAAATAATTTAAAGGTCTCATTGACTGAAAAATCGTGTTTTTGTAGGTTTTAACCTTCTGAAATATGTCTACTGGTCACGGGATTATCGAAAAAATATCAAAATGCTCACTTCTGTGAATACAGCCTTTATATCATTTTTGTGAACGATTAGCCGTTTTAACTCTTTCAGGTTTGATACTCTATGTCTAGAAAAGGTAAGACCAGCCTTGACACCTGCCATTGCTCTATTATTGGCCAACATAGCCATATGTCTGCAAATGTAAATGGCGAGGAGACCAGCCAACATATTATCTTCAGAGCTAACACTGCTACTAGGGAGTTTGCTTACCAAGCGTGGTTTATACTGTGTGTGTATATTGTTATTTTCTTTAGATTTTAGTCACCCTAATGGACAAACATGTTTCCACCTGGTTCACTACTTCACAGTCAGTAATATATATTGCATCATTCTGGTATTATATTTATGCCATGATGCTACAGAACATTAACATTAGCCTCACTAGGCAGCGCACCTCAGTGTGAGAGATTGACAGACAGGCCACCTGGTGTTTGCTTAACTCTCGATATGGCTGGTTTTGATTGCTATTTTCTATAAATTCTATTCCTCCCCACTGGAATTCTTGTTCATCTACCAACATTTGACCATATACTTTGCTTTTAGACCTTATTTTTTGTATTGTATGTATACTTTATTGATCCCCAGAGGGGAAATTGAGGGCATCCACCTGGATGGATGAAGCAGCCACAGTATGGCGCTATCCCTTTAACATTCACACACACACATTCACACCTAGGGCCACTTTTAGAGTCTCCATTTAACCTAACCTGCATGTTTTTGGCCTGTGGGAGGAAACCGGAGAAATCCCGGAGTAAACCCATACAGACACGGGGAGAACATGCAAACTCCACACAGATTACTGTTGGTCAGGGGCTGGGATCGAACCAGGGATCCCATGGCCAAGGGTGAGTTGCTGTGCAGCTGCAGTGCTAACCACTGCGCCACCGCACCTTACTGGTATCAGTTAGCCACCTTGGGCAACCATCCACTTATCTGTGAATATTTCTGCGTTTATTGTACTCCAGGGACCAGTCATATCCTATCAACTACTGAAACCCCATACTTCTGCCCACCAGTGATACATTATTTTATTCATTCTTTGAGACAAATTCACATTGGTTGGCTCAGGGTCACTACCTGAACTAGGAACTAGCCAGCTAAGATTATTGACAGAGAGCCTAAGTCATACCCCCTCTACTTTTGCATATGGGGCCTAACTGCTGAAAAATTCTATATTGGAGTCTATGGGAAGGGAGAAATTATTTTTCCATCCCGATTGAATTTTGCCATGATTTACACATACAGTATGATGTTTGTCAATTTAAAGGACAATTTTCCTCATAAATAAAGTTGTAGGTGTCGTATAATAAAATAGCAATATTTAGTTTTTGTGAAACTGCTTAGTGCACTACATCTCCTTGTCTCAGACTATATATAAAGTTCATAGGCTGAAAAGTTCATAGTGGTCAAATTTGACCAAATGTGGTTTATTTTTCAACATAGTCTTGTGGAAATGTGAAAATGACGAGGCAGAGTTTATCTCACGAGTCAGGTTTATTCACATCTTCCAACATCAGCAAAGCAGAAAGAGGAAAAACACAGACATTCGTCCTTTATATATCCAGGACCTTCAAAACTCACAGTCACATTGCATTTAATCACAAGTAACAATGCATCTTCCCTTAAATTCTATAACATCCTCCTCATAGTCTCTGGCAGACCAGGAAATCCCCCAAGGCCGTCTCTTGCATACCAAAGACTAAATTTTCACATCCTCCTGTTATCTCCAAGGAGACCCAGTTCTTTGTTCTACTCTGAGATGTGAAGCTTAAAGTGATACATATGTGTCCCACATGACCCCCCCAAAAACATCTAAGATGGAACAACAGAATAACAGTCTGCATGTCATGATAAAATCTTTACACATTAACCCACGTGCTGCTTGGGCCTCAGTCTCCTCCCGTATCTGCTGTAAGCGGGCTTCGCCACTTCTGCGGCGCCATCCTGCTGGGGAACTGCTGTCTGGGGGTGAGAACTGTTTGTCACTCCCTGTGGGTGTTCTGGGGAATGTCCCCGAGGGGGTCTGCTGCGCCAAGGAGCCCTGGCCAACAGCACATCCTCGTCCGCCACCACAAAGGCTGGTTTGAGCCTGTTTATGCCAATCTTTTCCTTCCTGCCCCTCAAATCTAGCAAAAAATGCTTGTCCCCTGTTTCCAGCACTCTAAATGGTCTATCATAAGGTGGGCGCAGCGGTGGGCATCGTTTCTGACAAAAACAAACTCCGCGTTTTTCAAAGCCTTAGGCACAAAAACGCGTGGAAAACTGTGGTGAACGGGGCCAGGCAGCGTGCCCGATTCCGTGCCACGCTGCAACCGCTGAGACGGGGAGCTATCTGGCATGGGATTATCTGGGAGAAACTCCCCAGGCAGCCGAAGTGGCTGCGCAAAAACTAGCTCAGCCGGGGAGGCTTCTAAGTCCTCTTTAGGTGCAGAACGCAACCCCAATAAAACCCACGGTAGCCTGTCTACCCAATTTGCATCCGTCAGCGACGCTCTGAGAGCCGCTTTCAATGACCTATGAAAACGTTCACATAACCCATTAGCCTGTGGATTGTACGCGGTTGTGCGGTAGATCGTTACCCCCAGGCTGCGGGCCATTGCTGACCAAAGTTCGGAAACAAATTGAGGACCTCTGTCGGACGTAATGTCCGACGGGACTCCAAAACGCGCTACCCATGCTGTTAAAAACGCGCGCGCCACCTTCTCGGCTGTGGTTGACACCAGTGGGACCACTTCCGGCCAGCGCGTGGTGCGGTCCACCATTGTCAGAAGGTGTGTGCACCTCTGTGATGGCGGGAGGGGGCCTACGAGGTCCATGTGAACATGATCGAACCTCTTAGCTGGGATGTGAAACGGCTCCAAGGGAGCTCTCGTGTGCCTGTGTACCTTGGCTCGTTGACAAGCCATGCAGGTTGCTGCCCACTCCTTAACTTGTTTGCGCAGGCTCGGCCATACAAATTTCTCTCCTACCATTTTGACCGACGCGCACACTCCCGGGTGCGCCAGAGAATGAATCAAGTCAAAAACGTGGCGGCGCCACTCAGCCGGTACCACAGGACGCGGTCGCCCAGTGGAGACATCGCAGATTAGGGGGGGCATACCGTCTTGCAGCACCCTGTTCTCCAGCCTTAACCCTGTTGGTCCAGACTGGAGCGCGCGCACGTCCGCGTCGCTAACCTGATCCGCGGCCATGGCTGCATAATCTATCCCTACGCGGACTGGGGCCGCCACGGCGCGCGCGAGACAGTCTGCCACTACATTCAGTTTACTCGCCACGTGCTGAATATCGGTAGTAAACTCTGAGATGGCGGCCAGCTGTCTTTGCTGCCGGCCCGACCACGGTTCTGAAACCTTGGCCATTGCGAATGTCAGTGGCTTGTGGTCAACGAACGCGGTGAAACGGCGTCCCTCCAGCCAGAACTGGAAGTGGCGAATGGCCAAGTGGAGAGCTAACAACTCCCTGTCGAATGCGCTGTATTTTCGTTCACTATCGCGCAAAGTCCTGCTGAAAAAGGCGAGCGGCTGCCAAGCCCCGGCTACGCGCTGCTCCACGACCGCCCCTATGGCCACATCTGACGCGTTAGTAGTGAGCGCTATGCGGGCCATTAGGTCTGGATGTGCTAACAATGCAGCGTTTGCCAGGGCTGTTTTGACCTCCGAGAATGCTCGCTCTCGCTCCGGAGACCATTCGATCTTATTTGTGGATTTTTGTTTTTTGAGTGCGGCATACAATGGTTGCATGAGCTGCGCTGTGCGGGGGAGGAAACGGTTATAAAAATTCACCATTCCCAAAAACTCCTGTAACGCCTTGACCGTTTGTGGCTGGGGAAAATTTGCTACCGCGCGCACTTTGTCAGGCAGCAGAACCGCTCCTTCTGGAGAGACGCGATGCCCCAAAAAATCAATCTGCGTCACCCTGAACTGACACTTCGCTGGGTTGATTATTAAACCGTGCTCTCCCAACCTCCGGAAAACTGCCGTGAGGTGGTTTTCGTGTTCGTCTTCGGACGCGCTGGCTACTAAGATGTCGTCCAGGTAGACGAATACGAAGGGGAGATCGCGCAACACCGCGTCCATCATGCGTTGGAACGTCTGCGCAGCGCCTTTAAGCCCAAATGGCATGCGCAAAAACTCGAATAGACCAAATGGAGTTATTACCGCTGTTTTGGGTATGTCCTCAGCGTGCACTGGGACTTGGTGGTAACCGCGGACTAAGTCTATCTTAGAAAAAACGCGTGCCCCCGCCAAATGAACGGGAAAATCTTGGATATGCGGGATTGGGTAGCGGTCATGCACTGTGGCGTTGTTCAATCTGCGGAAATCTCCGGAAGGTCGCCACGAGCCGTCAGCTTTCGGGACCATGTGAAGCGGGAAAGCCCATGGGCTGTTCGAACGCCTGATGATGCCCAACCTTTCCAGGTTGGCGAACTCCTCGTGCGCTATGGTCAGTTTAGCTGAATCCAAGCGCCGAGCTTTTGCAAAAACGGGCAGTCCGGTGGTAGTAATAAAATGTTCCACCCCGTGTTTAGCGACGGCTGCTGAAAATGTGGGAACCGTGAGTGCTGGGAACTGAGTGAGCAGTGTGTGGAACTTACCGCTTGCAGCTGTGACGTTGGCTTGTGCTGTTGGCAGGGCCCTTCAGGCTGTACAGGGAATAGAATAAAAAGAAAGTGCATTGACCAGGTGCCCGTTAGCAAGATCAACCAACAAACCATGTGAGCACAGAAAATCAGCCCCCAACATATTGAAATTCACTGCAGCTATGACAAAAGTCCACTCAAATGTACGGCCGTGTAGGGACAGAAGCAGAGTCCTCTCACCAAAGGTCTTAATCTCCAAGCCGTTCGCTGCTGACACCCCGGGACCTCTGGAAACCGCCAGCCGGTCAGCGGAGGAAGGTGTGATTAAACTCAACTGGGAGCCTGTGCCCACGAGGAAATGCCTCCCCGAGCGCGCATCCTTCAAGTAGAGCAGCTTGTTCTCCTCCCCGAGGGCCGCAGCTGCTACCGACCCCCGGTCTTGGCGTTTCCCGAGCGCTTGAACTGGCAAGGTGGTATACATTTGCGTGCCTTCTCTGCAAAGCGGCGATGGTAGAAACAGAGGGTGTCTCCTCCGCGATCCTTGGCCCCCGCCGCCGCCGTCATCGGTGGTTCTGCTACCGCCGTCTCTGGCCCCCCACCATCTCCGGCCGTCGCGCCCAACTCCGTCGCTACCGTGGTGGCCGTGCGCTGTTTGCTGGCGTTGAGAATCTGGTGCGCCTCCTGGGCCAGCACGCGGAAGTCCCGCTGGGCCAACAACAGCGAACTGGCCAGGGTCGCTCTCGTGGCCGACGGTAGGGTCCTGAGGAAAATATGGGTGAAGATGAAGTCGTCGTCGTCTGAGCTCCTCAACCTCAGCATGTTCTCCATCAGGTCAATGGGCGTGCCATCTCCCAAGTTGTTCAGAGCCAGGAGCCTCTCCGCTCTCTCCTCGACTGAGAGAGTGAAGCGCTGGATAAGTGCAGCCTTCAACCCGTCGTATTTGTCGTTGGCCAGTGGCCGCTCCAATAGGCTCTCCACATGCCGAGCCGTGCGGTTGTTGAGCTTTGCAATCACATGGTAGAACTTCGTGTCATCTACCGTTCTCCCCCGGAGGGCGAACTGTGCTTCGACCAAGTGGAACCAGGAGCGCGGGTTGTCCTGCCAAAAGTCTGGTAGCTGGACTGTAGCGGCATACGCTTGGCTGGGAGCTCCTGACTCGGCTGGCCAGGGGAATTTCTTTCATCCATGATACGTCTTAGGGTCACCAGTGTGGAAATGTGAAAATGACGAGGCAGAGTTTATCTCACGAGTCAGGTTTATTCACATCTTCCAACATCAGCAAAGCAGAAAGAGGAAAAACACAGACATTCGTCCTTTATATATCCAGGACCTTCAAAGCTCACAGTCACATTGCATTTAATCACAAGTAACAATGCATCTTCTCTTAAATCCTATAACATCCTCCTCATAGTCTCTGGCAGACCAGGGAATCCCCCAAGGCCGTCTCTTGCATACCAAAGACTAAATTTTCACATCCTCCTGTTATCTCCAAGAAGACCCAGTTCTTTATTCTACTCTGAGATGTGAAGCTTAAAGTGATACATATGTGTCCCACAGTCTCCCCTTTAGGCCACACACTTCTTCCATCGGTGTTGCAGCACTTGGAACCCTGCAGTTGAAAAATAAACCGCATTTAGTCAAATTTGATCACTATGAACTTTTCAGCCCCTGTCGTACTTATCACCAAACAAGATTATGGCAGCTGTCTCCTGGCTCACCTCTTTTTTTCTGACGGATGAAATAAGCATCCAAAGAGGAGGAAAACAACACAAATGTTCTGTATTGTATTTTGAGAGCTGCAGCTGATCCAGAGGACAGTTAGTTACCTCCCTCTGGGAAGTAAAGAGAAATGCACCGAAACCAGCTGTTCTGAGTGAGGCTGCTGCATTAATTAAATATTTAAAGGCAGTTTGACCGAAATATGTCACAAACATGTGATTAAGACCTGTGGGGGCTGTCAAAATGTGGGAAAAGTGCAGTGAATGGGACTTTTAAAGATATGATTCAACACCACAAAGTTAGAGGAAAAATCACAAATCTACAACAAAGTTGAACATTTATAAGAAAAAGCTATAGAATAATCCTTTATTAGTCCCACAATGGGGAAATCCATAGTATTACAGCAGCAAATGGATAGTAGTACTCAGAATAATAATAAATAATAAAATAGGGCAAAAACAGTATATACATAGTGCAAGGAGTTAAAAAGCAGCAAAACAGTATTTACAGCCCTAGCAAACAGTCAAATTAAATTATTTAGCAATGTATACAGACGTGGAGAAAATTGCTGGTACCCCTCTGTTAATGAGAGAAAAACCCACAATGGTCACAGAAATAATTTGAATCTGACAAAAGTGGTAATAAATAAAAATTCTATGAAAATTAACCAATGAAAATCAGACAATGCTTTTGAATTGTGGTTCAACAGAATTATTAAAAAAAAAAAAAAAACAACTCATGAAACAGACCTGGACAAAAATGATGGTACCCCTAGAAAAGATTGAAAATAATGTGACCATAGGGACATGTTCAACCAAGATGTGTCCTCTAATTAACATCACAGGTGTCTACAAACTTGTAATCAGTCAGTCGGCCTATTTAAAGGGTGACAAGTAGTAACTGTGCTGTTTGGTGACATGGTGTGTACCACACTAAACATGGACCAGAGGAAGCAAAGGAGAGAGTTGTCTCAGGAGATTAGAAAGAAAATTATAGACAAGCATGTTAAAGGTAAAGGCTATAAGATCATCTCCAAGCAGCTTGATGTTCCTGTGACTACAGTTGCACATATTTTTTTTTTCCACAATATCTTTATTGAACCTTTTTTTTTTTTAACAAACATGATACAAACAATCAAACACTAACACTAAAGTACTACAAAAAAAAAAATGCACTAAAAACACCAACAACCACCAACAAAATCAAGTCTTCAACAATGCTCCTCTGTTTAGTCTAGACAATCCAATACATAAGTATACATATTATGTTCACCAGTTTGGAATTTACAAGGTCCACACACATCATTCACCTTCTTCTTCAAGAGTTATGTTTAAATTTTTTACATAATCAATAAAAGGTCTCCATATATTCTCAAACACAATTTCCTTTGATTTCAGTATATATGTTATTCTTTCTAATGGAAGGTTTGTTAACATCTGTCTTAACCACTGAGTCACATCTGGTCTATGAGTCTTTTTCCATAATAGTGCAATACATTTTTTGGCATTAAGCAAACTGAGGTCTATGAATGTTCTTTCACTTTTATTAAAATTATGCTTTTCTGGGTACAGACCCAACAAAAACAGTTTAGGATTCAATATGATTTGTTTTGAGATTATTTTTTCAATTGTTACCCTCACCTCTTCCCAAAACATTCTTATTAATCTACATTCCCATAAACAATGAAATAGGGTTCCTTTACTTTCCATGCATTTTGTGCATGTATCTGGTATATTTTTGTTGTATCTATTTAACTCCTCCGGTGTAACATACATCCGCATTAACCATTTGAAATGTATCAATTTAAGGCGTGCATTTATTGATTTGGTTTGAGCTTCTGTACAAGCCAATTCCCATTGTTCCTCTGAAATTTCAATTTGCAGATCTTCTTTCCAGTAGTTTAATCTTTTCAGTGAATTTTCACTTGAAGATAGTGTCAATGAGTTATAAAACTCTGAAATAATACCCTTTCTTTTACTATCTTTCATCATCATTTTTTCCAAGGATGAATAAATAGGTCGAGTGAGAGCTTTATTTTGATTTGATCGAATAAAGTTTCTAAGTTGAAGATATTTAAAAAAATGTGTTCTATTGAGATTAAATTTGATCCTCAGCTCTTCAAAAGACATTATGTTGTCTGCACATGGCAAATATAAATCCTGAATCTTTTGTATCCCTTTTAAATTCCATACTTTAAATACAGCGTCTGCTCTCCCTGGTTTAAAATATTGATTACCCCATATTGGACTAAATTGTGTCAATAACTGTGGTTCTTTTAAATAGTTTTTAGCTTCACACCATATTTTGATCATATGCTTTACAAATGGATTTTTAACTTGTTTTTGTAATTTTTTTGCCGAATCTGAGTATATGAATATGGGAAGAGGTAAAGGTAAATTGTATGATTCCATTTCAGTCCAGTGAGGGAGATCATTTGATGAAAAATAATATGTCATAGACCTCAGTTGTGCCGACCAATAATACAACATAAAATTTGGACATTTCAGACCTCCACGATCAAATGGTAAATATAAAGACAAACGTAATCTAGCCCTCCTGTTGTTCCATATAAATTCCACTAACTTTTTTTTTATTCTTGAGAATAGATCTAAAGGTGGTGATAAGGGAATGTATTGAAATAAATAAAGTATTTTGGGTAAAATATTACTTTTAAGTATATTGATTCTCCCGATCATCGACATTGGTAGTGACATCCATCTCTGAGTTAACTCATTGATATCTGACATTAAGGCTTCATAGTTGACACTGGCGACTGATTCTAGCTTAGGCATAATTTGGATTCCTAAATATTTAAACTGATTTACAACATTGAATTGATTTACCTCAGGGGCTGGGTAATTTCTCTGGGTCTCATTTAGCATTAATATTGAAGATTTAGTTTTATTTATTTTATATCCTGATATTTCCCCAAAATTCTTTATTAAATTCAACAAGGTTGGAATTGATTTTTTTAGATTCGACATAAACAAAATTATATCATCGGCGTACAGGGAGATTTTATGTTCTGTTGGTCCAACTTTAATTCCATATATTTGTGAATGTAAACGTATCGCTATCGCTAAAGGTTCAATTGCCATAGTAAACAGTAAAGGTGAAAGTGGACAGCCTTGTCGACATCCTCTATTGATTTTTATTGGTTTTGAAATATTGTTATTTGTTAGGATTTCTGCTGTAGCATTATTGTATATTATTTGAACCCATTTTATGAAATTATTTCCAAGTCCAAACCTTTGTAGGACTTCAAAAAGAAAGGGCCATTCAACTCTATCAAAGGCCTTTTCGGCGTCCAATGATAGGAGAGCTGTATCCGGTGCTTCTTTATTAAAATAAATAATATTAAATAGTCTTCTTACATTATGGAAGCCTTGTCTACCCTTTATAAAGCCATTCTGATCTCGATTAATAATATTTGGTAAAATTTCTTGTATTCGTCTTGCTAAAATTTTACAGATTATCTTAAGGTCGGCGTTTAATAGGCTTATTGGTCTCATATTTTCACATTTATTAGAGGGCTTACCTGGTTTTGGCAGCAGTATAATTAAGGCATTATTTATGTATGATGGTAAATTATTATTTTGAAATGCTTCTAAAACCATTTCCAAAAAAGGTTTTATTAATTTATTCTTAAATTTTTTATAAAGGTCAACTGGAAGACCATCTGGTCCTGCACTTTTTCCTGATTTCATATTATCAATGGCTAGCCCAACTTCTTCTTGACTAATTTTAGACTCCAATATCTCCCTGTTTTCATTTGGAATACACGGTATAGATAGTTTGTTCAAAAACCCATTTAGTTTTGTTAAATCAGGTTCATTTTTGGTATCATATAATTTTTCATAGTAATCTCTAAAGGCTCTATTAATTTCTAAAGGATCTATAACTACCTGTCCGTTACTTATAATACTGGTTATTGGTGTTTTAATTTCCAATTGTTTAATCTGCCATGCTAATAATTTTCCTGATTTTTCACCTTGTTCATAAAAAGATTGTTTCAATCTTAGAAGACTCGAGGCAGCTCTATTCGCTGATTTTTTGTCGTATTCAGCTCTCAAAATCAGTAATTCATTCTCCAACCTTGGATCTCTTCCTGCATACACTTTTTCCTGAAGACTTTTTATTTTATGTTCCAATTTAGCTCTCTCCTCTCGAGTCTTCTTAGATTTTGATCCTGTATAACTAATAATATGTCCCCTAATAAAAGCTTTGAAAGCCTCCCACTTTACACATGCTGATGTTTGTGTAGTATTGATGTCAAAGAACTCGTCTATCTGTTTTTCTATATACTTGACAAATTCCTCATCCTGAAGCCATTTATGCTGAAATTGCCATCTGCCTGATTCCTTTGTCAATTTTTTATCTACATATATTAGACAACAGGGTGCATGATCAGAGATCACGATGTTATCATAAAAGCAGTTTTGAATCTTGGACCTTAATTCTGTGGAAATCAAAAAATAATCAATACGTGAGAATGTCTTGTAGGTACTGGAATAACAAGAATAGGCTTTAACTTGTGGTTTCATTTCTCTCCATATGTCTAACAATCTCAATTCTTTCATAAAATGATTAATAGTCATCCTACATCCAATGTGCGTACAATCCAGTCCTGTTGATCTATCCACACCTGGATTCAATGTACAATTAAAATCCCCTGCTATTATATGTTGCCCTGTAAGTGATGATAAGATGAGAAATAAATTAGCAAAGAACTTCTGATCATCTATATTGGGACCATATAAGTTCACAAGATTTATATTTTCTAATAGCAAAGAACCTTGAATGATTACATATCTTCCAAATTTGTCTCCAATTACATTTTTCACTTGAAAAGGAACTGATTTATGTATGAGAGTCATAACTCCCCTGGCTCGGGATGAAAATGAAGAGGTGAATACACTTCCCTGCCATCTACTCCTAATTCTTTTAACATCCTCCTCTATCAGATGAGTTTCTTGTAAAAACACAATTCTTGAACCCATGTCCTTTATTTTATTCATAACTTGTTTAAGTTTTTTTAAATTTTGTAGACCTCTGCAATTCCATGAAGTTAAATTAAGATTAACACTTTGGTCCATGATCAATAGAGAGTTTGGGATTACCTTGCAGTGTAAACATGCTCATACAGAGAAGCAAAAACATGAGTGGTTGAACATTCATCCTACAAACTACACACAAACAAATTTCCCCTTCCCACACTTGTGGCAAACCCCCCAAAATCAAAAGAAAAATTCTGTCTCCCGATATAGCCATTGACCGTTCCACACCCACGGGGAACAGCCTAAGCCACTCCTTCTTCATCCTCCCAATCACCCTAACTCTACTGCTTTTAATGACGTAACATTAACTCTCCTCTGTAGTTTTCCAACTTAACTCCAAAATTTTTAACAACTTTGTACATCATAGTTTTTTTTTTTGTTTGTTTTGTTTTTGTTTTGTTTTTTTAATATATAATACAATCTATATTTTGTAAACTTACTATTTACTTCAAGTCAGTCAGATGCCTGTGCAAATGCTTAATTATTCTACCTTATATTTTGTTCATGCTTAGCTCCCACCAGTCTCTTCTTCTTCTTTGATCTTCTTGATGAACTCCTGCGCCTCCTCTGGGGTCTTGAAGATGTGGGTTCTGCCCTCATACGTGGTCAGCAGTCTCGCAGGATAGATTACACCATGACGAATCCCAAGGTTGCGCAGCTCCTTACGTATGGGATCAAACTGCTTCCTCAATTGCTGGATTCCTGTGGCCAAATCTGGGTAGAACCGCACCTGCTGGTCCTGGTGTTTAATCTCTCCTTTAGCACGTGCAGCGTTGAAGATCTTCATCCTGTCTCTGTTGCTAAGAAACTTCATAATTAAGGTCCTCGGCGGTCCCTTATCTCTCCGTGGGCCAATACGATGTGCTTTTTCCAGAACCACTGCTGATTGCAACTCCTCGCTGCCCAGCACCTCCGGAATCCACTTTTCCAGAAAGGAACATACGTCCCGACCTTCTGATTCCTCTGGAAGACCCACCAGCCTCAAATTATTCTGTCTTGACCGAGATTCCAAATCCAAAATATTATCTTCCAGAGATTTATTTTTTTTTTCCAAAGTGCGCACCTTTAATTGAAGACGGGTGACGTCATCTTCAGCACTAGCGAGACGGAGCTCCATCTGCGCCGTTCGTTCTACACAGTCACCCAATTCCTTTCTTATTCCTTCCAACGCTGTCATAATCCCATCAAATCTAGAGGAAAAGTCCGCTCTCATTGAACTCATGGCAGCCATCAGCGCATCTGCGCCTCCCCGCTCAGACATCGCACCGTTGCCAGCCTCCTCCGCCATATATGGAGTTATGTTTGCTGCGTCACAGACCTGAAAGTCCGTTAATTTGGACTGTTTCGGCGGCTCGCTTTTTCCTTTTCCTGGTTTTCCAGCCTTAGGCTTCGCCGACATATCCTCGCCCAAATGCTGAGATACGTTCTGTCCCAAATGAGAGAGTTATTTGCCGATTTTTCTTCTCCAGGAGCAGAGCAGAGCGAGACACGTCCGTCCTACGTGGCAGCCATAACCGGAAGTCACAGTTGCACATATTATTCAGAAATTTAAGACCCACGGGACTGTAGCCAACCTCCCTGGACGTGGCCGCAGGAGGAGATGGATAATACGAATGGTAACAAAAGAGCCCAGAACAACCTCTAAACACATTCATGGTGAACTCCAAGGTCAAGGTACATCAGTGTCAGATCGCAGCATCCGTCACTGTTTGAGCCAAAGTGGACTTCATGGGAGACGACCAAGGAGGACACCACTGTTGAAAACAAATCATAAAAAAGCCAGACTGGAATTTGCCAAACTGCATGTTGACAAGCCACAAAGCTTCTGGGAGAATGTCCTATGGACAGACGAGACAAAGCTGCAACTTTTTGGCAAGGCACATCAGCTCTATGTTCACAGACACAAAAATGAAGCATACCAAGAAAATTACACTGTCCCTACTGTGAAAGATGGAGGAGGTTCTGTTATGTTCTGGGGCTGCTTTGCTGCATCTGGCACAGGGTGTCTTGAATCTGTGCAGGGTACAATGAAATCTCAAGACTATCAAGGTATTCTAGAGAGAAATGTGCTGCCCAGTGTCAGACAGCTTGGTCTCAGTCGCAGGTCATGGGTCTTGCAACAGGATAATGACCCAAAACACACGGCTAAAAACACCCAAGAATAGCTAAGAGCGAAACATTGGACTATTCTAAAGTGGCCTTCTATGAGCCCTGATCTAAATCCTATTGAACATCTGTGGAAGGAGCTGAAACATGCCATCTGGAGAAGGCACCCTTCAAACCTCACACAACTGGAGCAGTTTGCTCATGAGGAGTGGGCCAAAATACCTGCTGAGAGGTGCAGAAGTCTCACTGACAGTTACAGAAATCGTTTGATTGCAGTGGTTGCCTCAACAGGTTGCGCAACAAAATATTAAGTTAAGGGTACCATCATTTTTGTCCAGGCCTGTTTCATGAGTTTGTTTTTTAAAATAATTCTGTTGAACCACAATTCAAAAGCATTGTCTGATTTTCATTGGTTAATTTTCATAGAATTTTTATTTATTACCACTTTTGTCCGATTCAAGTTATTTCTGTGACCATTGTGGTTTTTGCTTTCATTAACAAAGGGGCACCAACAATTTTGTCCACGTCTGTATACTGTATTGGTATATCTCACATTTGAATAAGTACAGTGTTGCTGCGACCCCCACCAATGACATCAGCAGTGTACTGGAAAGGAACATTCCCTATTTGTGCATAGCAGTAGCAGCGTTATGTGTGGTCTCTTTGAGCAGTGCAGATTGTGAAGTCTGACAGCAGCAGGTAGAAAGGAGCTCTGAAACCTCTCCCTTGTGCACTTTGGAAGGAGCAGCCTGCTGCTAAATCAGCTGCTCAGTGCACCCAGTGTGTCCTGCATGGGGTGGGACTCGGACTCCAGCAGAGATGACACCTTTGCCACCATCCTCCACTGGGTTGAGGCAGCACCACAGAACAGATCTGGCCTTCTTAGTCAGCCTGTTCAGTCTCTTCCTGTCGGCAGTTGTGATGCTACTGCCCCAGCAGACCACTCCATACAGGATGGTTGATATCACCACAGAGTCATAGAAGGTCTTCGGGAGTGCCCCCTGAACTTCAAAAGATCTGAGTCTCAGGAGGAACAGCCAGGTCTGTCCCTTCTTGTAAAGCACGTTTGTATTGTGTGACTGCTCCAGTTTACATGTGAACATCCAGGGGCTTGTAGGACGTCACCATCTCAATGTTCGTCCCCTGGATGTTTATTGGTGCAGTGGAGGACTGGAGCTTCTACTTATAACGCCCTTGAAGAACTTGCTCTCAACAGGCCTGTTATTGTTTTTAAGGTGCAACAATCTGCTTGTTGTCCGTGGGTCTGCATGTGTGGACCAGTTGGGTCGTGTGGAGCTGCGGAGTGCTTATGTTGTTATGATTTGTTATTAATGTGTGTGTGTGAGTGTGTACACATGTGCCAATGCCAGAGAGAGTGTGAGAGACCATTATGGGATGAAGACAAAATTCTGGGACAGTCAGCAAGGCTTTGAGAGACAACAAGAGAGAACTCTCTGGCAATTTCAACTCTGCTCACTTGCAGGATTTCTGTTGTGGGACTAATTACAAGTGGCCCAGGGCAGAGGGGGCCATCTCTTTGTCTGATTTGGATGACAGCCACCACTCCACCTACAGCTGAAAGAGGACATCTCTATTTGAACATGGTGCAAGGGATTTGAGTGCAGATAAAAGAAAAAAAAAAAAACAGCTGGTAAGAAAACAATTGTGACTGCAGGCAGATATTTCAACAAGGGCAAAAAGGTCTCTTGTGTTGTACAGTATGCAATATAGCAGTTATTTTAAAGGTATTTGTGTTTACTGCCCCCTTCTCTCCCCTTTTTTGAGTCTAATGGAAAACAGTACAAGCAAGAGAAAATTATGCTTTTACTGAAAGAACACGGATTCACACAAGCATCAACCTCTGGGGCTCAAAAATGAAGCAAATGCAGCAGTGCTAATGGCCTTTTGAGGTTAACTCCAAAAACGAGTCAATCCCATGTTAAAATGCCCTGAAAAGCCGGGGGGGGGGGGAGTCAACAATTGACAGTGCAATTAGCAGTTGAGCAGCTCTACCACTTGAGCCACAAGCACATTATTTTGCAGAAAACATCTGGTGAATGAAGGAAATGGCAAAAAATGGGGAGCTGTCTATGGATTTAGGTTTGACTCTTGAGATCAAGACAGTTATGGAGACTCACTGAGGTGGCATAAGTCCCTCTGAGCTTGTTTGTTTAAAATGTTCAGAGAGTCTTATGTAATCTCACCTTATCTCACTGGCAGTAGTCAAAATATTTAATCAAAAGTCACATGATTTTAAGGTCAAATGAATATTAACAGCTTGGCATTGTAAGGTACATTTTCCAAATAGCTAAATTGCAGTCATAAATTTTGTTTTAAAGGTAATATAGACAACATTCTGATCTCCTGGCCAGTAGGTGTGACACTTACTCTTGCACCAGTTGGTTGGTAGAGACACTTGACATGAACCCAGTTATGCTATTGGCTGTGACCAGCTGTGACATCTTTAACGGCCATAGATATGTGAACATTAAGTAGGACATAGCTTGCCACCAGACTACTTGTGTTGCTTATATATACACTGTATTGCCAAAGGAGTTGGGACACCCCTCCAAATGAATGGGCACCAGTGCACAAAGCAAGGTTCATAAAGACACTGATGAGCAAGATTGGTGTGGAGGAACTTGACTCGCTTATGAAAATTAATTAATTAATCACACCTATTTCCTATTTCTATTCCTATCCACCTTATTCCTAGGCCCCATGATGCCTTGCATGAATTATGGTAGCAACTTCTGGTACTAGTTTAGAACGTATGGTTGTCACTGAAATGGGACACTTTCCCTTTTAAAAAACAATGACTTAGGCATCAGAAATGCGGGAATGCAGCCTTTTGCGCCTCAAAAACAGTAATCATAATCATACCACTTCCCACAACTATCTAGGGATAGGAAGATGACCTTAAAAAAGGCCCTTTTCCACTAGCCTCACTTAGCCCTACACCGCACCACTCAGCCCACTTTAGGCGCTTTTCCATTAGCCCCAGCACCGGTTAGCAGGTACTTTTTCCGTACCTGATCCAGGGCAGGGTCTAACCGGGCTGAGTAGGGCTGAGTAGGGCTGTGATATGACTTTAAGAGACTGGTCGCCGCTGATTGGTCAGGTCGTAACGTCATGAAAGCGACTTTTTCTGCTGAATTTACTCCACGACCGCCATTTGTAATTGTTCAGCAGTGAACACAGTGCGCCCCTTTAATACAGTATATTATATTAATATACTGTATAATATACTTATATAATAATATACTCCTAATATTATATATTAGGAGGTGCACAATTTTCTTTCTATATTAGGCGACGATCGCATCCAGTGCGAGTTGGACAGATCTACTTGAAATGCTGGTGTCCGAGCAGATGGCTTCTCAAGGGCACATCCGTACTGCCAAACAGTGTCGGGAGAAGCTGAAAAAGCTGAAAAGCGATTACCGAGCAGTGAAGGACCACATTGCTCGAAGTTCAGCGGATCGGAAGGAGTGGAAGTGGTTCGCTGAGAGACATTGGGCTCGACACGTCACTGTCACGGTCACGGTCACGGTCACGGCCTTGGAAACCGTGGATGGTGAGTGTTTTTTTGATATTGCGCATCCTTTCGCCACTTGATCCTTTCTGTGCCAAGCTCACTGTTTTTAAGAAATAGGAAGGTTGTTAGATTGTGGGTAATGGTTGTTACTGAGGCTTGCGTATTGTTTTGCAGCCAACTGCAGATTCACACTTGCTTTGTGTTAAGTATTAGCGCGAACAAAACGCTGAATTACGCTTATTGTATTCCGGTTAAAACTTGAGAGTGTTGTGTACATGTTGCACTTTGGTGTTAAGTTTTAAATTGCGTGCATTTTCTTTCTAGAATCGCAGTTCACAGACACAGTGGACTCTCCTGGCGCTGCGTCTGCGTGTGCGTCTGGCTGAGCGCCAGCTGGATCAGCTCCACATCACCAGCTCCATCTGGATCACGTTCAAGTGCCGGTAAGGCACAATAACCACGATTTTTTTTTTTGGTTGAAACAGGTCCAGCAGCGGAAACCAGGGTCAAAAATCCATCCATCCATCCATCCATCCATCCATCTTCTACCGCTTAATCCTTTACAGGTCGCGGGGGGGCTGGAGCCTAACAAGTTATGTACCAAATTGATTAATGCAATTTCCTGTAGCTGCATATTAATTAATTGAAAATGTCTTTTTAAATGTGCAAAAAGGTTATTCTTTGATCTTCACTTATCGGTGTTCCACAACCATTTTTAGGTGTGGTGATTGGTGCTGTTGTAACTCCTGTTTTAGACAAACAAAGTGCATGAACTGCTGTTGAAATCAACATGCTTCATTGAAATGCTTCGCATCAGCTGACTGTATTAACCCATTCAGATTTCTGCGGCCACACTACAAGCAACTAGTTTAAACATTACCCATCCATCCATCCATCCATATTCTTAATCTTAATCCTTTTTAGTTTTGCAGGGGGGCTGCAGCCGAAGACAGCACCCTGCATGTTGCAAAATCTGCTCTACTGAGGGGCAGCAACATGACAGTTCAGCTTATATACAGCAATGAAGCATAATATAAAAGTGACATTCCACCACAGACTTTCACCAGTGTAATTCCATAATATATGTAGTGATCCAACTTTAACAACCATGCCTTTCTGTCTTTCCATCTAGGCAAGAGGAAAACAGACAACTCCCATCGCTGACCTTACATTAGCGATGGTCAACATGCATGACGAAGAGATGCGGCTCTTGGAACGGCAACATGACCAGCGGCAAGAATCAGGAGTACATGCAGCATTTGCGACAGGTGGCCGCAGATGTGCGGGCAGATGCGCGTGAAGCCCTGGAGCAGGACGCTGCGTTACGAAGGGAAGAGCTCGCAGAGATGTCATCACCCAGTCTGTTTTTTTGTTTGTAAATTTTGCTT
This sequence comes from Pholidichthys leucotaenia, assembly GCA_020510985.1. Lineage (NCBI taxonomy): Eukaryota > Metazoa > Chordata > Actinopteri > Cichliformes > Pholidichthyidae > Pholidichthys > Pholidichthys leucotaenia. The sequence goes on along the minus strand of CM035836.1, from coordinate 443,469,278 downwards.
CTGGAATAAAATTGTATTGTTTGCATCAAACGTCTGGTTTATCTGTTATGACACCGTATGAGAAAAGCCAATAATTACATACACATTCCATTCTCTGTTCACTCCACATGCTGCTGTTCATCAGGTCAGGTGTATAGCCTTCTAATGGTAATTTAATTTTTAACAACACAACGAAACGTAATGTCTTGGTAGGTTTTTTTTTTAATTTTAAACAAATTTGCAATGCTGAATCCATTTCTCTTGAACGGGTACATTTTTTAGGTTATAAGCAGTTGTACAGGTGTGCTTGAACTTGTAGACACTGATAAAGGTAAGTACATGTAAGTTGAATGTTGCATCACCAGTCAAAATTTAATAAATTAAGAAGGAATCTAGCAAAAATTTGGCACTAATAACAGTAGACAAATCGGACAAGGATACACAACTGTGTTTTTGTTGCACACAACTGTTGTCACCAACAAGTGCAAAATTTATATTCCCTTTTCCCAAAAATTAAAAATCAATTTGTAAGTAAAAGTGGGAGACCTTTACATGGGAAAATATGACATGTATCAGCACATGATTTATAGTTCAATTTGCATTTCCACCTAAGCAAAAGTGGCTTGTCGAGCTGGATTTTTGTGAAGATGGCCTGTGCGGTGTTTCTGCATGTAATTACATACCTGTCAAGTGATACGGTTTCGCCGTATTTTAATACGGGGAAAATGCAATTTTAGCAAATACGAGCGTATTGCCATTTCTGTACGCCAAAGAGAAAAATATACGGGAAAAAAAATTGAGAGTGTGGGGAGGAACACGTCGTGTGTGACCCCCACAGCGTACGGGGCTGTCAGAGCGCTCAGCGTGAGCAATTATCACAACAGAAGTGTGGACTCATCATTAGGCTGATGGCTTCGCACCTTCTTAACAGATAAGTGTTATGAACAACAGGACAGGTAGATGGACCATGCACAACATTTTATTTACAAAAAACATTTTTGAAATATGTATGCACATAAATGTGGACAAAATAGACAAGTATTGCATCACATGTTATATTGTAACGTGCAGCTTGACATGGCGACGTCCCACTGGGAGGTTTGAACTCACGCCTCCTGCTCCGGAGTCCTGCTCTCTACCTGTGTCGCCAGGGTCAACCCACTTGTCAAGCCAAGTAGGGTGCTTATATTGAGTTCGCTACAATATCACCACCCTGCTCCTCTGCTCTCTGTGCCGCTGCCACCACTGGTTCATCTACTGCATCATCCAATGTAGTGTCAAACGTCTCTCCATGACTCTCACACAGATTGTGCAGAGCACAACAAGTCAGCACCATAGATTTAACCAGTTTCATGTCAGTCATTCCTCTCTCCTTCCTCCTTCCTTCTCTCCTCGTCATCAGCCATTTTGTTTGTTGTGGGGATTCGGTCGCGTGTTTCACGTCATGAGGGTGTGGCGCTGCCTGCTGTTCAACAAATCCCACCCACAGCAGGTGTGCCAGCAGGTGCGCCAGCAGTAGTTGAAAAGCAACTGAGGCTGAACCGAACCGAAGTGAGTAGAGCCGGGTTTTCAAATCGGGGCTGAGCGGGGCTAGTGGAAAAGGGCCTAAAGTGGCCTGGCGGATAGTAGCTCCGTTTGTTAGTGCTGCTGCTAATACGCTAACGCTGTAAAGACATAAAAGCTCTGAGATAATATCAATGTCTCCACCGCAATAAAGTTGGTTGCATTTTGTTAAAATATGTTGGACATAATCAAATTTACCTCAGAGCAGCCGTAGAGTCTAGTCAGAGCCACAAAGAACCACAACACCATGCTTGGGCTTTTTAAATTTGGGGTAAAACGTCAGATGTGTGACATTCATACAAGTGAAAACATACCTGGTGCTGCTGTGTCTGTACCACTGATCACACGAACAATTCTTTAGTTTTCAGTACATGATTTACTGATTGCTGTTTAAGCCACAGATTTAGCTGTGCTTATCTGTGAGGAGCCTCACACCATGAACACCAGCAAGTACCACAACTACGCAAAAACATTCAAAAATACAAAAACTACAAGTGCTGAAATTAGCTGCCACTTGAGTGCAAAACAGGTATGCGGACTACACATTAAAATGAATTTGAAAAACTTTTAAAAATGCTATTTTAAATGCCCCTGCTATGCCACTCTTACTGACTGATTTAACACTACGTCAGCCGAAACTGGAAGCTCCACCCATAATCGTTCCTAGACCAGCACCCCCAGGAATAAGGTGGATTACTTGATGAATGGCAGCGGCGCGGGTAGACACAGCAACCCAGAGCTCTTCCTTAGCTAGCAGCTACTTAAAGAGTCTGTGACATAATTCAACCAAGACATAATTAGAAAGAAGAACTACTGTGCTTTTATTCTGAGTAGACAAAAAAAAAATCAATAAAATTTTGTTTCCATATACAGTGATCCCTCGCTACTTCGCGCCTCACCTTTCGCGCCCTCAGTGCATCGCGGATTTTTCAAAAATATTCATCAAAAATTCAAAATTGAGAAAAAAGTTGCCCGGGCGCTAGCAGAAGGCAGGGAGACTACACGGAGAGCCGGTGTAACGGATGCCAACTAGTACTGTTCGGCGTAGAACGTGAGTAAAACCTCCCTCCCGAAAAAGCCTCATACAGTATCGGTAGCGCTGAGCTATCGGTTGGACCTTTAGCTCAGCGCGATCGTGCTGTGTCTCCCATGCTCGAACTGTGTAGTTGACTGGTAGGTCGCGGGTTCGTGTCCCCGAGTGGGCGAACTGTGCAGGATGATCTCAGTTACACCGGCACAACTCAAAATCCACCTCTCTGATTCGCTGGCCAGCATCCCCCCCGCCTAAGAGATTTTGTTCTTGTGTTGGCTCGGCTCGGGAATCTCGCAAGCTGATTGGCCGAGACGTCGCTGCTGCCTCTACGCCTTCCCGTCGAGAGAGAGAGTGAGAGAATGAACGTACGTATTATTTATACATTATTTTATGTATATTATTTATATTATTAATATTTTATTTACATGTTTCAAACTATTCTTTAATGTTCTAATGATAACATATGCATTTATAGGGTTAATATACACTTATTGATATTATATATACGCAAAAAAATGTATGTAAAAAATGGGGGGGGGGTGACGCTACTTCGCGGTTTTTCACTTTTTGCGGTCGGTTCTGGACCCCATTAACCGCGATAAGTAGGGATCACTGTACTACCATAAATTACATCGTGATGCATGCTATTGTGATGTTCATTTGTCGAAATTGGATCAAACACCGCCGCCATTTTGTGACATAATGAGGTGAACCAAATATGTAAACAAGCATGGCTGAGTACACTGAAGCGGAGGAAGCTGTGAGCGATTTCAGCAAAGATTTGAGCGATTTGTCGATAGTTTTTGAGGAAGAAGCAGGACTGAGTGATGAAGAAGAGTGAGCTGGTTCTAACGAAGGACTGCAACCCTATTTATCTGAATCATATTGTTCAAGAAGCGAAGATGACTCGCACGTTTCAGAGGATGAAGGGTCTGAGGTGAAGGGTTAAGATAAAATAAGATAAGATAAGATAAGCATTTATTAGTCCCACAATGGGGAAATTCCAGGATTGCTACAGCACAGGGATAGCAACACTCAGAGCAATAATTTAGAAGATAAGAAAATAAGAGCAGTGAATATACATACAGTATGTACACATGAATATATAAATATACAGTATATACACAGTACGGAGCATTGTAGCTAGATGGAATAAATAGCATAACCGTCTGTTTAGTTACCCTACATAGTATGAATATGTACCCATACATACTGTCACCCTCCGTAGCGACTGATATTGTCCTAGCTGTATACTGGAGGAGACCATTTTGTGTAAGTCTGTTGTGTCTTTTGCATTCAATACTATTAGGTCGTCACGTTTTTTTGCTATCTTTGCGCGCAGCCCTGCTTAGGTTATAAAATCTGACAGCTGTAGGTAGGAAGGACCTGCAAAACCTCTCCGTCGCGCACCTAGGATGATGTATCCTATTGCTAAATGAGCTCGTCAGTGCGTTCAGTATGTCCTGCATAGGGTTGGACTCAGACTCCAACAGAGATGACAGCTTAGCCACCATCCTTCTCTCTCTTATCTCCTCCACTGGGTCAAGGCGCTGCCCCAGGACAGAGCTAGCTTTCTTGATCAGTTTGTTCAGTCTCTTCCTATCGGCTGCTGCGATGCCACTGCCCCAGCAGACCACTCCAAAAGTGATGGCTGATGCCACCACCGAATCGTAGAAGGTCTTCAGGAGCACCCCTTGTACACCAAAAGACCTGAGCCTCCTCAGTAGGAACAGTCTGCGCTGTCCCTTCTTGTAGAGTGCGTCGGTATTGTGTGACCAGTCTAGTTTATTATTCAAATGAACACCCAGGTACTTGTAGGATGTCACCATCTCAATGTCTGTTCCCTGGATGTTTACTGGTGCTGTGAGGGGTTGTCCTTGCCTGCGGCAGTCCACCACCAGCTCCTTAGTTTTCCTTGCATTGATCTGGAGGCAGTTCTGATGGCACCAGTCCACGAAGTCCTGGATAAGTCCTCTGTACTCAGCTTCATCTCCGTTGGAGATGAGGCCGACGATCGCAGAGTCGTCAGAGAACTTCTGCAGATGGCAGCGTGTCGTGCTGTGTGAGAAGTCCACAGTATAAAGGGTGAACAGGAAGGGAGCCAAAACCATTCACTGGGGGGCCCCCGTGCTGCTGATGATCGTGTCAGACACACAATCCCGGGTTCTTACAAACTGTGGCCGGTCTGTGAGGTAGTCCAGCATCCATGATGACAGGTGCTGGTCCACCTCTGCGCACAGCAGCTTGTCCCTCAGGATCATCGGTTGGATGGTGTTGAAAGCACTGGAGAAGTCAAAGAACATGATCCTTACCGCATTCCCGGGCTTCTCCAGGTGGGACAGGGAACGGTGAAGAAGGAAGATCACTGCATCTTCCACCCCGATGCCATGCTGGTAGGCGAACTGGAGTGGATCCATCGCTGGTCCCACCAGCGGGGTGGAGGTGAGCAAGGAGCAGTCTCTCCAGGGTCTTCATCAGGTGAGACGTCAAGGCCACTGGCCTGTAGCTGTTCAGGTCTCTGGGGTGGGAAGTCTTTGGTACGGGTACCACACAAGATGTTTTCCACAACTGTGGTACCCCCTCAGCTTCAGGTTCAGGTTGAAGATGTGCTCCACAATCCCACACAGTTGGTCTGCGCAGGACTTGAGGAGCTTTGCGCTGATGCCGTCCGGTCCTGAGGCCTTCCTCTCCTTGATCTTCCTCAGCTTCGTCCTCACCTGGGTCTTAGTGAGGGTCAGGTTGGGGGGCTGTGTGCTGGGAGTGGGGGGGGTGTTGGTGGAGTGGGGTGTGGAGAGCAGCTCTCGATGACTGTAGAGGCAGCAGTGGTTGGTGTGCAGGCGGGGGGGGGGCAGTTGGTCAAACCTATTAAAAAACAGGTTCAGATTGTTCACCCACTCCCTGCCCCCCGTGGCCTGGGAGTAGGTATTCTGGAGCCCAGAGATGGTTTTGAGGTTTCTCCAGACCCCGCTGATGTCACTCCATTGCAGCTTGTCCTCCATCTTCTTCCTGAAGCTGACCTTGCCTTCTCTTATCTTCCTCCTCAGCTCTCTCTGTACGGACTTCAGCATCTCCCTGTTCCCCGACCTGAAGATCCTCTTCTTCTCTCTCAGAAGTGTTTTTATCTCAGGGTTGATCCAGGGTTTGTTGTTCGAGCAACACCGTATGATCTTGGTGGGTATGGTGTTGTCCACACAGAAGATGATGTAGTCCGTGATGGTGTGAGTGAGGCCGTCGATGTCCTCACCATGTGGATCACAGAGCTGCTCCCAGGCAGTGATTTCAAAACAGTCCTTTAGCGCATCCATTGCCTCCTCAGACCATATCTTCACCATGCGCATAACCGGAGGTTGTCTGTGTACTAAGGTTTTGTACACCGGCTGGAGATGAACCAAGTTGTGATCCGATCTCCCAAGTGGGGGGAGTGGTGATGAGATGTACGCCTCCTTAGTATTTGCATAGAATAAGTCCAGTGTTTTATTGTCTCTAGTGTGGCATGTGACATACTGGGTGAACGTGGGCAGAATGGGGGACAGTGAAATATGGTTGAAATCACCGGAGATGAGGAGGAGAGCATCTGAATGTTGTGTCAGCAGCCTGCCAGTTACTGAGTAAATGGCGTCACGTGCTGTCCCAGCATTCGCCGTCGGATTTGCATAAATAACAATGCAGATCACGTGTGAGTACTCCCTTGGGAGATAAGCAGGCCGCATGCTAACAGCTAGCAACTCAGTGTCTTTGCTGCAGTGTTGCTCTTTAACAGTGATATGTCCTGGTTTACACCAGTTGTTATTGACATATATTATCACTCCTCCGCCCCTTGCCTTCCCACTGTCTGGTGTCCAGTCTGCCCGTATTGCGTGGAAACCCTCCAGTTCGATGTTAGCATCTGTTGCTAGTTCTGTTAGCCACATCTCAGTAAACAACATCATGCTAATCTCTCTGAAGGTGCTTTCGTAGCGGGAGATAGCCGCTAGCTCGTCAGTCTTATTGAGTAGCGATCGGACGTTCCCCATAACAACGGATGGAAGGACGGGTCTGTACCTTATATTTCTCGCCCGCCGTCTTACTCCAGCTCGACATCCACGCCGTTTTCATCTCATTTCTCCCGGTATGTCGAGTTTTTGGGTTAGCATCATGGGCCAGTTAAGTACTAACAGCTGGTCCCTGTTGTACTGCCTCCCGCTATAAGCAGTGGCTCCGTCCGCTGGCTCAGGAGACATTTGGGCGATCTACGTGTCTGTGATGGATAAGGTGTCGCCGGATCAGAAAGTTTAGCAAGAGAAGCCAGATAATAAATAAGAAATAGGAAGAAACTGAGCCGCTGTTGCAAAAAGGCAGCCGACTTGTGTGGTGCCGGAAGTACGAAAAAAAAAATGGAAATGGACATCGGTTGCCTCCAAAACACTGAATGGTAATATACAGATAGATCTAAATTTCCCCAATCGGGTTTTCGGGGAAATAAAAAAAAAAAAGTTCAGATATTCAGTTTCGGTAGGCAATGAAATTTATAAAAATGAAAACTGAAAAAAGTAATATAACGTTTTTTAACACAAAGTCGTTCCATTTGGAGTAAAGTTAACACTCGGCTTCAAAATTCATAGGGGAGGATTTTACTTTCGGCGGAAAAAATATAACAAAATCACAATCATCTAATGTGGAAAAAAAAATCAATTACACAAACTGTTTTCCGGGCGAGTTTTGACACTGTTGCTTCTCTGTGCTGTTTTGATATGGAAGATCGTCTGTATCTCTGTGCAACGATCGTCCGTATCTCTGCACTGTTTTGATATGGGCGATTGTTCGTATCTCTGGGCTGTTTTGATATGGGCGATTGTCCATATCTCTGCGCAACAATCATCTGTATCTCTGTGTCGTTTTGATATGGACGATCACCCATTTCAAAACAGCACAGAGCAGCAACAGTGTCAAAACTCGCCCGGAAAAGAGTTTGTGTAATTGATTTATTTTTCCACATAGGGCGATGGTTATTTAATCGTTTGGTTTACAGAAATTTTGGCTTCAATTTTTTTTTTTTTTAATTTCCCCAATAGGGTGTTCAGGGAAATAAAAAAAAAAAAAGCTCAGATATTCAGTTTTGGTAGGCAATGAGAATTATAAAAATGAAAACTGAAAAAAGTAATATAACGCTTTTTAACACAAAGTCGTTCCATTTGGAGTAGTCAACACCTGGCTTCAAAATTCATAAGGGAGGATTTTACTCTTGGCGGAAAAAAATATAACAAAATCACGATCGCCTTATGTGGAAAAAAAAAAATCAATTACACAAACTCTTTTCCAGACGAGTTTTGACACTGTTGCTTCTCTGCGCTGTTTTGACATGTTCAAATCGTCTTGAGCTATGGGTTTTCGTTTGAAAACCGTAGGTATGGCAGTCGGTTTTAGAACCCGTTTGTAATGAACTTTCAAACCTCAAGATTCCTGTATAGCAGGCGCCTCCTCAAAACTGTCTGCAGTGAAATGATCGCTACAGACTACAGAAGATGGTGTTGGTTGCCATTTGTCCCTTGTTCTCTATACTTGCTTCGCCCATTTTTTAAGAAGATCTGGATCTTTTGGAAATGCGAACAGGCTTGTACGTTCACTGGAGCAATTAGAACACCCAGCCGCCACGCAACGTTTAGGCATTTTTTCGCTGATATAGAAGCTAAACAGCTTGTTTACATTGACAGCACACGGATCAGCTAAGAGGAACTTCACCTCATGACATCATATCCGGAAACGAGGCGAGTCTCAGGAGATCGCATTAGTGCAACACGGCACTAAATTGTTGCCCAGACCTGGAGTTTTTATTGTTAAAGTGTAGACCTTTCTACTTGCCTCAGCAAATCACTGCTGTGGTTTTAGCTGCTGTGCATATTCATCCACGAGCTAATGCTAACACAGCTATGAACAGACTGTATGACAGTATCAGCAGACAGAGAACAAGCCTCCTAAGGGTTTTTTCATCATAGCTGGCAATTTCAATCACATTAATCTGAAGACTGTGTTCCCCACATTTTATAAGAATGTGAACATTAAAACAAAGAAGGCCAGAACATTAGACCAGGTCTACACTAGCATCTCTGGAGCCTACAAAGCTCATCCTTCTCCTCACCTTGGACACTCAGACCATCTCTCCTTGTTAATGACACCAGCTTACAGGCCACTCATTTGCAAATCTAAGCCACAGTACAAGTCAGCGTGGTGCTGGACTGAGGAGGTTACATTGATTTTGCAGGACTGTTTTGAGGATACCATGTGGGAACTCTTTGAACATACAGACATTGAGCTCTACACTTCGTCTGTGCTATCATACATCAATTTCTGCATGGACACAATATAATAACAGAAAATGGGTTAAAATATTTCCCAATCAAAAACTTTGGTTCAACAACACGGTCAGAGCGCTGCTCCAGGCCAGGGATTTAGCACTGAGGTCAGGAGACATAGAGGCCTATAGGAAGGCTAGAGTGGACCTGAATAAAGGCATCAAGGCTGCCAAAACGAAGTATAAAGAGCAGATAGAGGCCAACTTCAGGAAAAACAACCCCTGCTCTCTGTGGCGAGGTATCCAGAATATCACGGACTACAAACAGTGCCACAATAATCCCTCTCCTGCCGACAGCTCTTTACTGTACCAGCTTAACACTTTCTTCTCCTGCTTTGAAGAGGGCAGCAGACAGACAGAGGATGTATTGCTGACACCATCACAGCATGACCAACCCCTCACCCTCCAACAATATCAGGTACTGAGGGTTCTGCAGGGCACTGACACCAGTAAAGCACTGGGACCAGATGGAGTACCAGGGAGGGTGTTGAAATCATGTGCTCATCAGCTTGCTGCAGTATTTACCAATATTTTTAACTGCTCACTGCACCAAGCTACAGTTCCCACCTGTCTGAAAAATACCACCATAATCCCTGTGCCCAAAACCACTGCTATCACAGGATTGCATGACTATTGGCCTGTGGCTCTGATGCTGGTGATTATGAAGTGCATGGAGAGATTGGTGTTAAAGAATATCAACGCCAATATCTCACTTGGCCTTGACCAACATCAGTTCGTCCAATAGATCTAGATGACGCTATCTCCATTGCCCTCCACACTGCCCTCAGCCATCCGGAAAGCTCCAATACAAACACTAGAATGTTGTTTGCTGATTTCAGCTCAGCATTCAGTTCTGTCAGCCCCAGCTGACTGGTCAACAAACTTCAGATATTGCAGCTTGGAACCCCTCTTTGTCAGTGGATCAAGGACTTTCTGACAAATAAACCCCAGCATGTCAGGATGGGCACTTCTACATCCTCCACTATCACCCTTAATACTGGTGTTCCTCAAGGCTGTGTTTTGAGTCCAGTCCTGTTTACGCTATACACCCATGACTGTGTCACCATCCACGGCTCCAATATCATCATCAAATTTGCAGATGACACAACCGTCGTGGGATTGATTCGCAACAACGATGAGGTACCTTGTAGAGAGGAGGTTCAGACGCCGGTGGCTTGGTGCAGTGACAACCATCTCTACCTTAACACCAGGAACACCCAAGAAATCATCATTGCTTTCCGAAAATCAAGGACCACACCGCATTCATGCCTGAGCATCAATGGGGAAGAGGTGGAACATGTCACAGACTTCAAGTTCCTCGGGTTGTACATCTCAGAGGACCTGGGTTGGACTGTGAACACCAGTCACATTATTAAAAACGTCCAGCAACGTCTCTTCTTCCTGAGAACACTGAAGAGGCACAAACTACCAGAGTGGTGGCTCAGTTGGTAGAGCATCTGCCCCACACCCGGGAGGCAGGGGTTCAAATCCCGGTCGGGTCATGCCGAAGACCATATAAAAATGGAACTTCCTCCCGTCCAGCTTGGTGCTCAGCAATAAATGGAATGGAGGAGGGAACTCTGTGGCGGCGCCTTGCATGGCAGCGGCCCTCTGATTCTGCACTTGGGGTGTGTGTGATTTACACTGTAGATAGGTAAAGCACAATCTCGTTCTACTGTACATAATTGGTTGTATGGCTGAATGACAATAAGGGTGATTTAATTAATTTAATTTAATTTAATTTAACTCCCTCCACCTCTGTTGAGGAACTTTTATCGCTGCACAGCAGAGTGTCCTTACTTATGGATGCATGGTTTGGTATGCTAGCTGCACTGCAGCAGAGAGAAAATGGCTGCAGCGGGTCATCAAGATGGCTCAGTGGATCATTGGCTCCCCACTTCCACAGCTGGCTGAAATCCACTCAAGCAGTCTCCTCCGAAGGGCCACAAAGATCCAGAGAGACCCTACCCATCCGGGACATTCTTTGTTCACCAGCCTCCCCTCTGGCAGACTGAGAATCATGCAAGCTGGGACCAACACACTCAAACACAGCTTCTTTCCTATGGCTGTGAAGAGAATGCTGAAAGAACTATGAACACTACTCCCCCTCCCCATCCTGACTACCTCAGTACTCCAAGTCCATCTGTGCAATATCTAGGACTACTGCAATAACAGTTCTTTTTGCACTCTGATGAAATGCATAGGATTTTAGTTACACCTGACATTAGGGCTGTGCAATATAACAAAAAATTCATATCACGATACAAGTCATCTTATATGACAATAATGATATATACAGACATGGACAAAATTGTTGGTACCCCTCTGTTAATGAAAGAAAAACCCACAATGGTCACAGAAATAACTTGAATCTGACAAAAGTGGTAATAAATAAAAATTCTATGAAAATTAACCAATGAAAATCAGACAATGCTTTTGAATTGTGGTTCAACAGAATTATTTAAAAAAACAAACTCATGAAACAGGCCTGGACAAAAATGATGGTACCCCTAGAAAAGATTGAAAAGAATGTGACCATAGGGACGTGTTTAACCAAGATGTGTCCTCTAATTAACATCACAGGTGTCTACAAACTTGTAATCAGTCAGTCGGCCTATTTAAAGGGTAACAGATAGCCACTGTGCTGTTTGTTGACATGGTGTGTACCACACTAAACATGGACCAGAGGGAGCAAAGGAGAGAGTTGTCTCAGGAGATTAGAAAGAAAATTATAGACAAGCATGTTAAAGGTAAAGGATATAAGACCATCTCCAAGCAGCTTGATGTTCCTGTGACTGCAGTTGCACATATTATTCAGAAATTTAAGACCCACGGGACTGTAGCCAACCTCCCTGGACGTGGCCGCAGGAGGAGACGGATAATACGAATGGTAACAAAACAGCCCAGAACAGCCTCTAAACACATTCATGGTGAACTCCAAGGTCAAGGTACATTAGTGTCAGATCGCACCATCCGTCATTGATTGAGTCAAAGTGGACTTCATGGGAGACGACCAAGGAGGACATCACTGTTGAAAACAAATCATAAAAAAGCCAGACTGGAATTTGCCAAACTGCATGTTGACAAGCCACAAAGCTTCTGGGAGAATGTCCTATGGACAGACGAGACAGAGCTGCAACTTTTTGGCAAGGCACATCAGCTCTATGTTCACAGATGCAAAAATGAAGCATACCAAGAAAAGCACACTGTCCCTACTGTGAAAGATGGAGGAGGTTCTGTTATGTTCTGGGGCTGCTTTGCTGCATCTGGCACAGGGTGTCTTGAATCTGTGCAGGGTACAATGAAATCTCAAGACTATCAAGGTATTCTAGAGAGAAATGTGCTGCCCAGTGTCAGACAGCTTGGTCTCAGTCGCAGGTCATGGGTCTTGCAACAGGATAATGACCCAAAACACACAGCTAAAAACACCCAAGAATGGCTAAGAGCCAAACATTGGACTATTCTAAAGTGGCCTTCTATGAGCCCTGATCTAAATCCTATTGAACATCTGTGGAAGGAGCTGAATCATGCCGTCTGGAGAAGGCACCCTTCAAACCTGAGACAATTGGAGCAGTTTGCTCATGAGGAGTGGGCCAAAATACCTGCTGAGAGGTGCAGAAGTCTCATTGACAGTTACAGAAATCGTTTGATTGCAGTGATTGCCTCAAAAGGTTGTGCAACAAAAATATAAGATAAGATAAGATAAGATAAGCCTTTATTAGTCCCACAACGGGGAAATTCCAGGATTGCAACAGCACAGGGATAGCAACACTCAGAGCAACAATCAGAAGGCAAGAAAAAAAACAAGCAAGCAAGAGCAGCTAATAAACATATGTACGTATTACTATAAATATATATATATACACACACACACAGACACACAGTGCAGAGCATTGTAGCTGGATGGAATAAATATATGAATATATGAACACACAATGCAGAGCATTGTAGCTAGATGGAATAAATATGTAAATATATAAACACCCACAGTACGGAGCATTGCAGCTAGGTGGAATAAATATGCAAGTATATAAACACACACAGTGCGGAGCAATGTAGCTAGATGGAATAATATGTAGATATATAAATATATAAACACACCCAGTGCTGAGCATTGTAGCTAGATGGAATAAATATGCAAATATATAAACACACACAGTGCAGAGCATTGTTGCTAGATGGAATGAAACAGCATAACCGTCTACTTAGTTATCCTACATGGTATGATTATGTGCCCATACATATTCTCACCCTCCATAGCGACCGGTATGTTCCTAGTTGTATGCCGGAGGGGACCATTGTGTAAGTCTATTGCATCTTTTGCATTCAAAAAACTATTAGTTTGTTACGTCTTTTTGCTATCTCTGCGAGCAGCCCTGCTTAGGTTGTACAGTCTGACAGCCGTTGGTAGGAAGGACCTACGAAACCTCTCGGTTGTGCACCTGGGATGATGTAGTCTGCTGCTAAATGAGCTCCTCAGTGCATTCAGTATGTCCTGCATAGGGTGGAACTCGGACTCCAGCAGAGATGACAGTTTAGCCACCGTCCTTCTCTCTCCTATCTCCTCCATCGGATCAAGGCGCTGCCCCAGGACAGAGCTAGCTTTCTTAATCACGCTCTCTCCTGCAGTTGACTCGCTCTCAACTGTGCCTGGTCTGCTGTCCATATTTCATGAGCAAGAACTGACGGAGACGGTTCATGATACAGATGGGCATGGATATCTTGCTACATTTGTAGGAAAGAATGGCAGGTTTGGTATGCTCCGTGTGCACTCCCGTGGGCTGGTCACCATTGATCTACAGTGTTACGAAGAGGATAACATTGCACAGCTAGACAATCTTTTAAATGCACTGGAAAAGAAGCTGAAAGCTCTGTTAGATGAAAATATAACAAGGATTAAAAAGCTTCCTGCCCTGGTGCGTGGAGCCAAAGTGGAAATATTAAGTTAAGGGTACCATCATTTTTGTCCAGGCCTGTTTCATGAGTTTGTTTTTTAAAATAATTTTGTTGAACCACAATTCAAAAGCATTGTCTGATTTTCATTGGTTAATTTTCATAGAATTTTTATTTATTACCACTTTTGTCAGATTCAAGTTATTTCTGTGACCATTGTGGGTTTTTCTTTCATTAACAGAGGGGTACCAACAATTTTGTCCATGTCTGAATCACAATATGCATTTTCTGTAAAGTCTACAGTTTAGAAAATCACATAAAAAGGACCATCTTTTTTTTTCTTTTTTTACATGTACCGTTTTCCCTTATAATTTTGTAGTGTTGTTATAAAATAGTTTTGTAATGTGCATTTGAGACTTGATTCTCACAAATTTCAGGCTTTTCTTCTAAATCATACAGTATATGAATAAAAAGTAAACAGCAATAAGTTAAATATTTCCTGAGCCAGAGGAGAAAAGCAAAAAAAACAAAAACAAAAACATCCCCCTTCAAAAACCATAACATAAAAAATGTTTGAAAATGAGAAAATTACCTGTGGCTGTCACCTACACTGTAAAACCGAATAATTCACAGGACTCAAAACTTAAGTCGAAACCGATTACCTAATAAATTTTAAGTAAATGAAAAGATTTTTTTTTTGAGTAAACTATACTTAAAAAATACATTTTCAGCATTTTGTTTTAATTTTTTAAATTTCAGGTTACTAAAAAAAAAATTGCATTTACTTAAAATGTATTGTGTAATCGGATTCCACATAAGTTTTGAGTTCTGTGAACTAATTCGGTTTTACAGTGTACAGCTATAAATTAGCTGTTAGTTTAAATCAGTGAAAATTTAAGTGTAGACCTACAGCCTGCCATTCTGGCCTGATTTAATCTGTTTGCTTCTTAGTAAAAATATTTCAGATTGGTCATGATCTGAAAATCAAAGACACAAAAGGTGATGTTATAAAATACAGTGTTTCCTTGGCTTAAAGACCTTGGCGCGGTGGCAACATATTTTTCGGGGGGGGGCAGAAAACACATGACACTATTGTAACCAGAATATGTTAATTTTATTCTATGAATTTTTTTTTTTAATTTTGCACAGTAACTTTACATATGGAACTTAACATTTGAAGTATTGTGCAACCAAGGCTTGAATGTTGGAATACGAGGCCAGTTGGGGTCCTACCCAGATGTCCTGTGTTTGGACTTTTTACTGGTGTGATCCTTCTCTCCTTCCTCTGGTCTCACCTCTCCTGGACCCTCTGCCTGAACACTTTCCTCTCCTTGGCTCCTCTCTTCTAGCTCATCTTGCCCTCACTGAGCTCTGTCTAATTCAGGTTCTCTCTCTGTCTATGGTGGGATACAGACAGGTTAGAAAATATCAAGTGTCATGTAAATTAAAAGTAGACAACCAGACTTCCGGTTATGGCTGCCACGTAGGACGGACGTGTCTCGCTCTGCTCTGCTCCTGGAGAAAAAAAATCGGCAAATAACTCTCTCATTTGGGACAGAACGTATCTCAGCATTTGGGCGAGGATATGTCGGCGAAGCCTAAGGCTGGAAAACCAGGAAAAGGAAAAAGCGAGCCGCCGAAACAGTCCAAATTAACGGACTTTCAGGTCTGTGACGCAGCAAACAAAACTCCATATATGGCGGAGGAGGCTGGCAACGGTGCGATGTCTGCGCGGGGAGGCGCAGATGCGCTGATGGCTGCCATGAGTTCAATGAGAGCGGACTTTTCCTCTAGATTTGATGGGATTATGACAGCGTTGGAAGGAATAAGAAAGGAATTGGGTGACTGTGTAGAACGAACGGCGCAGATGGAGCTCCGTCTCGCTAGTGCTGAAGATGACGTCACCCGTCTTCAATTAAAGGTGCGCACTTTGGAAAAAAAAAATAAATCTCTGGAAGATAATATTTTGGATTTGGAATCTCGGTCGAGACAGAATAATTTGAGGCTGGTGGGTCTTCCAGAGGAATCAGAAGGTCGGGACGTATGTTCCTTTCTGGAAAAGTGGATTCCGGAGGTGCTGGGCAGCGAGGAGTTGCAATCAGCAGTGGTTCTGGAAAAAGCACATCGTATTGGCCCACGGAGAGATAAGGGACCGCCGAGGACCTTAATTATGAAGTTTCTTAGCAACAGAGACAGGATGAAGATCTTCAACGCTGCACGTGCTAAAGGAGAGATTAAACACCAGGACCAGCAGGTGCGGTTCTACCCAGATTTGGCCACAGGAATCCAGCAATTGAGGAAGCATTTTGATCCCGTACGTAAGGAGCTGCGCAACCTTGGGATTCGTCATGGTGTAATCTATCCTGCGAGACTGCTGACCACGTATGAGGGCAGAACCCACATCTTCAAGACCCCAGAGGAGGCGTAGGAGTTCATCAAGAAGATCAAAGAAGAAGAAGAGACTGGTGGGAGCTAAGCATGAACAAAATATAAGGTAGAATAATTAAGCATTTGCACAGGCATCTGACTGACTTGAAGTAAATAGTAAGTTTACAAAATATAGATTGTATTATATATTAAAAAAAACAAAACAAAAACAAAACAAACAAAAAAAAAACTATGATGTACAAAGTTGTTAAAAATTTTGGAGTTAAGTTGGAAAACTACAGAGGAGAGTTAATGTTACGTCATTTAAAGCAGTAGAGTTAGGGTGATTGGGAGGATGAAGAAGGAGTGGCTTAGGCTGTTCCCCGTGGGTGTGGAACGGTCGATGGCTATATCGGGAGACAGAATTTTTCTTTTGATTTTGGGGGGTTTGCCACAAGTGTGGGAAGGGGAAATTTGTTTGTGTGTAGTTTGTAGGATGAATGTTCAACCACTCATGTTTTTGCTTCTCTGTATGAGCATGTTTACACTGCAAGGTAATCCCAAACTCTCTATTGATCATGGACCAAAGTGTTAATCTTAATTTAACTTCATGGAATTGCAGAGGTCTACAAAATTTAAAAAAACTTAAACAAGTTATGAATAAAATAAAGGACATGGGTTCAAGAATTGTGTTTTTACAAGAAACTCATCTGATAGAGGAGGATGTTAAAAGAATTAGGAGTAGATGGCAGGGAAGTGTATTCACCTCTTCATTTTCATCCCGAGCCAGGGGAGTTATGACTCTCATACATAAATCAGTTCCTTTTCAAGTGAAAAATGTAATTGGAGACAAATTTGGAAGATATGTAATCATTCAAGGTTCTTTGCTATTAGAAAATATAAATCTTGTGAACTTATATGGTCCCAATATAGATGATCAGAAGTTCTTTGCTAATTTATTTCTCATCTTATCATCACTTACAGGGCAACATATAATAGCAGGGGATTTTAATTGTACATTGAATCCAGGTGTGGATAGATCAACAGGACTGGATTGTACGCACACTGGATGTAGGATGACTATTAATCATTTTATGAAAGAATTGAGATTGTTAGATATATGGAGAGAAATGAAACCACAAGTTAAAGCCTATTCTTGTTATTCCAGTACCTACAAGACATTCTCACGTATTGATTATTTTTTGATTTCCACAGAATTAAGGTCCAAGATTCAAAACTGCTTTTATGATAACATCGTGATCTCTGATCATGCACCCTGTTGTCTAATATATGTAGATAAAAAATTGACAAAGGAATCAGGCAGATGGCAATTTCAGCATAAATGGCTTCAGGATGAGGAATTTGTCAAGTATATAGAAAAACAGATAGACGAGTTCTTTGACATCAATACTACACAAACATCAGCATGTGTAAAGTGGGAGGCTTTCAAAGCTTTTATTAGGGGACATATTATTAGTTATACAGGATCAAAATCTAAGAAGACTCGAGAGGAGAGAGCTAAATTGGAACATAAAATAAAAAGTCTTCAGGAAAAAGTGTATGCAGGAAGAGATCCAAGGTTGGAGAATGAATTACTGATTTTGAGAGCTGAATACGACAAAAAATCAGCGAATAGAGCTGCCTCGAGTCTTCTAAGATTGAAACAATCTTTTTATGAACAAGGTGAAAAATCAGGAAAATTATTAGCATGGCAGATTAAACAATTGGAAATTAAAACACCAATAACCAGTATTATAAGTAACGGACAGGTAGTTATAGAT
This sequence comes from Pholidichthys leucotaenia, assembly GCA_020510985.1. NCBI lineage: Eukaryota > Metazoa > Chordata > Actinopteri > Cichliformes > Pholidichthyidae > Pholidichthys > Pholidichthys leucotaenia. The sequence continues at coordinate 443,451,334 of CM035836.1, read as the reverse complement.
CCTTTAGAAATTAATAGAGCCTTTAGAGATTACTATGAAAAATTATATGATACCAAAAATGAACCTGATTTAACAAAACTAAATGGGTTTTTGAACAAACTATCTATACCGTGTATTCCAAATGAAAACAGGGAGATATTGGAGTCTAAAATTAGTCAAGAAGAAGTTGGGCTAGCCATTGATAATATGAAATCAGGAAAAAGTGCAGGACCAGATGGTCTTCCAGTTGACCTTTATAAAAAATTTAAGAATAAATTAATAAAACCCTTTTTGGAAATGGTTTTAGAAGCATTTCAAAATAATAATTTACCATCATACATAAATAATGCCTTAATTATACTGCTGCCAAAACCAGGTAAGCCCTCTAATAAATGTGAAAATATGAGACCAATAAGCCTATTAAACGCCGACCTTAAGATAATCTGTAAAATTTTAGCAAGACGAATACAAGAAATTTTACCAAATATTATTAATCGAGATCAGAATGGCTTTATAAAGGGTAGACAAGGCTTCCATAATGTAAGAAGACTATTTAATATTATTTATTTTAATAAAGAAGCACCGGATACAGCTCTCCTATCATTGGACGCCGAAAAGGCCTTTGATAGAGTTGAATGGCCCTTTCTTTTTGAAGTCCTACAAAGGTTTGGACTTGGAAATAATTTCATAAAATGGGTTCAAATAATATACAATAATGCTACAGCAGAAATCCTAACAAATAACAATATTTCAAAACCAATAAAAATCAATAGAGGATGTCGACAAGGCTGTCCACTTTCACCTTTACTGTTTACTATGGCAATTGAACCTTTAGCGATAGCGATACGTTTACATCCACAAATATATGGAATTAAAGTTGGACCAACAGAACATAAAATCTCCCTGTACGCCGATGATATAATTTTGTTTATGTCGAATCTAAAAAAATCAATTCCAACCTTGTTGAATTTAATAAAGAATTTTGGGGAAATATCAGGATATAAAATAAATAAAACTAAATCTTCAATATTAATGCTAAATGAGACCCAGAGAAATTACCCAGCCCCTGAGGTAAATCAATTCAATGTTGTAAATCAGTTTAAATATTTAGGAATCCAAATTATGCCTAAGCTAGAATCAGTCGCCAGTGTCAACTATGAAGCCTTAATGTCAGATATCAATGAGTTAACTCAGAGATGGATGTCACTACCAATGTCGATGATCGGGAGAATCAATATACTTAAAAGTAATATTTTACCCAAAATACTTTATTTATTTCAATACATTCCCTTATCACCACCTTTAGATCTATTCTCAAGAATAAAAAAAAAGTTAGTGGAATTTATATGGAACAACAGGAGGGCTAGATTACGTTTGTCTTTATTATATTTACCATTTGATCGTGGAGGTCTGAAATGTCCAAATTTTATGTTGTATTATTGGTCGGCACAACTGAGGTCTATGACATATTATTTTTCATCAAATGATCTCCCTCACTGGACTGAAATGGAATCATACAATTTACCTTTACCTCTTCCCATATTCATATACTCAGATTCGGCAAAAAAATTACAAAAACAAGTTAAAAATCCATTTGTAAAGCATATGATCAAAATATGGTGTGAAGCTAAAAACTATTTAAAAGAACCACAGTTATTGTCACAATTTAGTCCAATATGGGGTAATCAATATTTTAAACCAGGGAGAGCGGACGCTGTATTTAAAGTATGGAATTTAAAAGGGATACAAAAGATTCAGGATTTATATTTGCCATGTGCAGACAACATAATGTCTTTTGAAGAGCTGAGGATCAAATTTAATCTCAATAGAACACATTTTTTTAAATATCTTCAACTTAGAAACTTTATTCGATCAAATCAAAATAAAGCTCTCACTCGACCTATTTATTCATCCTTGGAAAAAATGATGATGAAAGATAGTAAAAGAAAGGGTATTATTTCAGAGTTTTATAACTCATTGACACTATCTTCAAGTGAAAATTCACTGAAAAGATTAAACTACTGGAAAGAAGATCTGCAAATTGAAATTTCAGAGGAACAATGGGAATTGGCTTGTACAGAAGCTCAAACCAAATCAATAAATGCACGCCTTAAATTGATACATTTCAAATGGTTAATGCGGATGTATGTTACACCGGAGGAGTTAAATAGATACAACAAAAATATACCAGATACATGCACAAAATGCATGGAAAGTAAAGGAACCCTATTTCATTGTTTATGGGAATGTAGATTAATAAGAATGTTTTGGGAAGAGGTGAGGGTAACAATTGAAAAAATAATCTCAAAACAAATCATATTGAATCCTAAACTGTTTTTGTTGGGTCTGTACCCAGAAAAGCATAATTTTAATAAAAGTGAAAGAACATTCATAGACCTCAGTTTGCTTAATGCCAAAAAATGTATTGCACTATTATGGAAAAAGACTCATAGACCAGATGTGACTCAGTGGTTAAGACAGATGTTAACAAACCTTCCATTAGAAAGAATAACATATATACTGAAATCAAAGGAAATTGTGTTTGAGAATATATGGAGACCTTTTATTGATTATGTAAAAAATTTAAACATAACTCTTGAAGAAGAAGGTGAATGATGTGTGTGGACCTTGTAAATTCCAAACTGGTGAACATAATATGTATACTTATGTATTGGATTGTCTAGACTAAACAGAGGAGCATTGTTGAAGATTTGATTTTGTTGGTGGTTGTTGGTGTTTTTAGTGCATTTTTTTTTTTTTGTAGTACTTTAGTGTTAGTGTTTGATTGTTTGTATCATGTTTGTTAAAAAAAAAAAGGTTCAATAAAGATATTGTGGAAAAAAAAAAAAAGTAGACAACCAAAAATTCCTAGTTAACGGTACAAAGAGCAGCTACTTAAAAACTTGGAGTAATGACTGGTCTTGAAGGTTTGAGATTTTTCTCCAAAATTTATGACAATTTTCTTATAGTTTTCTACTTTTCTCTGTAAATTTATCTAAATTTGAAACCATTTTCCTCAAATTTGTTATTTCCTCTTGTAAAATTGACTTTTCTTGTACATTTGAGACTTTATTATAAATTTGTGGATTATTTTATGGCTAATTTTTGTCTATTTTTTTAAAAATAAAATTACATTTTTAAAATAAATTTGAAACAGATTTTGGTAAAATTTTGACTTTTTTTCCTGATACAATTTACATTTTTGACCATAACTTTGCAGAGCCAGAACAGAATAATAATTTAACTCTGATTTCAAAGAAAAAAATTATAAAATTATATTTGATGAAATAAATTAACTTAAATTACCAAAGATGCAGTTACTTCTGTTATTTCTATATATTTATAGTTTTTTTTTTTAGAACTCTCATTACCACCCAGACAGCCGGAAAAACCTCCCTTATTTTGAAATTCAAATGTTGGCACGTTTAGTTTATCTGAAGGCTGCTGACGGATTAAAGTCATTGACTTCGTGAATTTCGGTCATCTTAACTTGCCAGTCATATAGTAATGAATATAAATTTTTTATTAATATTGTATTGAATTTTTTTCTATTTTTAAAATAAAATTACTGGTTTTTTTTAAATAAATTTGAAACAGACTGTTTTTTTATTTTAACTTTTTCCTTATAACAATTTACATTTTTGACCATAATTTTGCAGAGCCAGAACAGAACAATAAGTTGACTCTGATTTCAAAGAAAAAAATGTTAATAAAATTGTATTTAATGAAATAAATTAACTTAAATCATGTTGTAGCCAACACCGACACAAAGGAGCGACTCTGTCCCCGGTTCGTCTCACCGACCCGGCATCGGCCCGGTAGATGACGGCTGAGCCTCCTGCACAGATTCTTAGAATCTTGTGATTGGGGCTTGGCGGAGGAGCTAACCGAGGCCCCAGCTGGATAGGAGCAGGATCAGAGCTTAACTACAGCGGCGGTGGGGCTCGGCAGAGGAGCTAACTGAAGCCCCAGCTGGATAGGAGCCGGATCGGAGCTCAACTACTGCGGTGGTAGGCGGCGGAGCTCAGCGGAGGAGCTAACCAAGGCCCCAGCTGGATCGGAGCTCAACTACAGCGGCGGTAAGCAGCAGGGCTAGCAGCAGAGGGGCTAGCTGAGGCCCCAGCCGGATCCCAGGTCAGCTGGACCAGATACTGGCAACACCAGGAGAAATTATCCTGCTATCATCAGGTCAGTAAAAAATGCCACCAAAGAAAGAGGAAATGGAAGAGATTAAAAAATCTCTGAACTTCATGTCAGAAGAACTTACCAAAGTGGCCAATCAACAATCCAAATTATTAGGGCTAATGGAGGAAGTCCGAGAGCTGAAATTAACAATTAAGGAAAGAGACAAAAAAACTGCAGACTTGGAGCGATGCATCGAGGATCTTGAACAATATACTCGTATGGATGATTTAATCATTAGTGGACTAGACATTAAATATCAATCATATGCTTATGCTACAGCAGGAATGACAGGTGAGGAGGCTCCCCCAAGTGAATCAGTCTCCTTGGAAAACCAGGTGCTTCAGTTCCTTGAAAGCAGAAACATAAAGGTTGAAGTAAATGCAATTTCACCCTGCCATACACTACCCAGAAAGGATACTAAAACAAAGAAATCAATTGTGATGTGCTTTGTGAACAGAAGAGTAAAAAATGACATACTGAGGCAGGCCAGAAAGCTACGGGGAACAGAAGTTTACCTAAATGAACATTTAACAAAGACTAATCCTGAAATAGCACGGCAAGCACGGATGTTGAAAAGACAAAACAAGATACAGGCAACATGGACAAGAAACTGTAGAGTCTGGATTAAACTAAATGGAACACCTGAGGAAGCAAAGGCCATAATAATAAGAGAGCTCACTGACTTAAATAAATATAGATAAACACTGATTAAGAAAATTAAGAAACTATGATAATCCATATCCACACACAAGGCAAGAACAGTCCTTTTGTGACATAACATGATAATGCACTTTAAAACAAACAAACAAAAAACTTATGACTGACTTTAGTAGACATCAATCATCCCCAATTGGAGGAAGTCATTTGACACAGAGAGGGGAAAGTCAGACTCTGAAAATATCTCATTATGCTGAACATAAACTACAACAGATGGAGAATATTGATCCTGATAACCACTTCTTCAATAATATTCATAATCACTGTAAATATTACACTGAAAAGCAATTCAAAAGTCAAGTGCAAGTAGATGGTAAACTATCAATAATACACTTTAACAGCAGAAGTCTTAACAAAAACTTTCCACAGATTCAGGACTATTTAAAACAGCTAGATAGAAAATTTACAAATATCGCAGTCTCTGAAACTTGGCTCAATGAAGAGCAGGCTTCTTTGATGGCAATAGAGGGATATCAGATGTTTCATATTAACAGATCTCAAAAAAAGGGTGGTGGTGTTGCACTTTATACTGATGAACTGTATAGGTGTAAACTTGTAAATGGAATGTCCTTTGCACTACCAGGGATTCTGGAACGTGTTACTGTTGAGATTGACCAAGATAAAACAAAATATCTAATTATAATTTGTATATATAGAATGCTGGGAACTTGCGTTGAGACATTCAGAGATAAGTTAGTCAAGCTGTACAATAATATATCTAATAAGAAAATGGTTGTAATCTGTGGAGACTTCAATATTGATTTACTAAATCCATTTCAACAAAATGTAATTACAGAGTTCATGAATTCTATGTACAGTATGAGTCTATATCCCACAATAACACATCCCAGTAGAATCACAGTCCACACTGCTACACTGATTGACAACCTGTTTGTTAATATTATTGATAAGAAAATAGAAAGTGGATTATTGATAAATGACATAAGTGACCATCTGCCAGTCTTTGCACTTATCCATGGCCACATGGGGGCCAATACAGAAAAAACTTTAAAATCTTTCAGATACAAATCACAAAATGCAATCAGTTCTTTTAGAGAAGACCTGCTGAAACAAGACTGGACAAAAGTCTATGTATCAGATGTAAATGAAGCCTACGATACATTCATGAACATTATAACCACTTTTTATGAAAAAAATTGTCCATTAGTAAAGAAAAAGCTAAAACAGAAATTTGTCGACAAGCCATGGTTAACCAAAGGATTACAAAAAGCGTGTAAAAAGAAAAATTCACTATATAAAGCTTTTCTAAAGAAAAGGACAAAAGAAGCAGAGCAGTGGTATAAAACATACAAAAATAAGTTAATATATATAATGAGATGTAGTAAAAGAGACTATTACAGTAAAGAACTGCAGAAAAACAGAGATAACACTAAAAATACATGGACAATACTTAACAATATTCTTGGAAATAAAAACAATACAAGCTACCCAACCAATCTTTCAAAAAAACAAAAAACAAAAAACAAACAAACAAACAAAAAAACCAAATCTGAGTGTGAATGCAGTCTCACCTGCAGATGAATTTAATAAATTTTTTGTAAACATTGGTCCTAATTTGGCACAAGAAATACCCATTATGGCACGTACAGGTGATACAATAAGCAAAAACATTGCTATAAAAGACTCCATCTTCATAAAGAACACAGATGAGAGAGAGGTCATAGAAATTGTTAAATCGTTTAAAAGTAAAACATCTACGGATTGTGATGGTATTGACATGGTTTTAGTCAAAACTATCATTGAATGCTTAGTGAAGCCACTGATGTATATCTGTAACCTGTCTCTCCAAACAGGTATATTTCCCAATGCAATGAAAATAGCCAAAGTAATTCCGTTATACAAGACGGGTGACAGAGGGGAATTTTCAAACTATAAGCCTATTTCACTATTGCCGCAATTTTCAAAGATACCGGAAAAAAATATTCTGCGAGAGAATTGACAACTTTATAATGAAGAAAAATTTATTGTGTAAGCAGCAATATGGGTTCAGACACAAGAGGACAATTGCATTTGCTCTAATGGAATTTATAGAAAAATATCAACTGCTGTAGAAAACAAAGAGTATTCAGTTGGAGTATTCCTGGATCTTAAAAAAGCATTTGATACATCCATCCATCCATCCATCCATCTTCTACTGCTTAATCCTTTCGGGTCGCGGGGGGGCTGGAACCTATCCCAGCATCTTTGGGCGAGAGGCAGAGTACACCCTGGACAGATCGCCAGTCCATCGCAGGGCCAACACAGAGAGACAGACAACCATTCACTCTCGCATCCATACCTAAGGACAATTTAGAATCCCCAGTTTTGATGCCAATTAACCTAACTTGCATGTTTTTGGCATGTGGGAGGAAACCGGAGTGCCCGGAGTAAACCCACGCAGACACGGGGAGAACATGCAAACTCCACACAGAAGGGTCACCGATGGTCTGGGGGTGGGATCGAACCCACGATGGTCAAGGGTGGAATCGATCCCATGACCTTCTTGCTGTGCTGCCACCGTGCTAACCACTGCGCCACCGTGCTGCCTGCATTTGATACAGTGGATCATAAATTATTGTTAAAGAAACTACAAAAGTATGGTATTAGGGGGGTAGCACTGTCCTGGTTATGTAGTTACGTAAAGAACAGATATCAGTATGTATGTGTTGGTAGCAAAAACTCGCAGTTACTGAAGGTTACTTGCGGAGTCCCACAGGGTTCAGTTTTGGGGCCATTGTTATTCAATATGTATATAAATGATATATGTAAAGTTTCGGAAAAAATGGATTTAATATTGTTTTCAGATGACACTAATTTATTATGCAGTGGAAGCAATTTGGAACAACTTTTGGATACACTCGGAAAGGAATTAGGAAAGCTTAAACTGTGGTTTGATTCAAACAAATTAATGCTCAATTTAAGTAAGACAAAATTTATAATTTTTAACAACCATCACAACAACTCAGTATCTAAACTCAGTATAAATGGTGTAGAGATTGAAGGGGTATCCAAAATTAAATTTCTTGGAGTAATAATTGATAATAAACTGTGTTGGAAGTCACATATTAATTATATTAAAGGTAAAATATCCAAATCAATCACAATACTACACAGAGTGAAATATTTGCTGTTACGACTCGCTCTCGCCTGTCTCCCGCTTCAGCTGCGCGCACACCTGTGCCTCATCAGTCTCGGGCTATATAGTCCGCTCCGCCCGGAGCCTCGGCCTGGAGCCGTCTGCGGCTCAACGCTCACTATTCCAACACACACCAACTCCCTGACTACCGGCGCTCTTTGGATTGCTCTTCAATTGCACGCAAGCTCATCATCCTCTCACCTTGTTTCCAGTCTCTCCCCTGTGCACAGGTGGATCCCCTGGCTGCGGATTTCCTCCTGTATCCTTGCCATCACTCTCCTCACCGCGCTGAGTGCGCTCCAAGGACGCTGTCTTCCAGGCAGGAGACCTTCGGCTCAAGCCAACGCCAGCCACTGTACCATCTGCAAGTAAGCATAAGACTGTGCTTTAATTCCGCTGGGTGTGCACTGGCAGCTAATCTCTATTCTGCTCTGCCTTTAGGGTTGCCTGGCTGTACGGCGCTCTGCTTCTCTCTCAACGCATCCTGTTCACCTGCAACACATTCTATCCTGCAAACACGCACCCATACACCTGCTGTCTTAACAATAAAATTATTGAATCACACTCGAGCCTGTGTGCGTGTTCCCTGGGTCCGACCTTATGTCAGTACAGCTCCAGCAGAGCGGCCCAGCGAACAGCGGGCACGCACACCGACTTAACACCCTCGAGGCTCGAGTGGATCAAATCACTCACCAGCAGCAGGAAATCCTGAACCAAGTGAACCAAATTAACCGTCGGTTGGACAGTCTGGATCCCCAACAGGCGTTCCCTCCGGTCCAGCATAGAGGTCCAGCTCCCGCAGGCCTCCCAGCTGGCCAGCCTAGCCCGGGGCCGCCCACTCGCCTCACTCCCATCCCCACACCCATGCACTTCAGCGGAAAGCTCGGGGGTTCATCCTTCAATGTGGGTCGGTGTTCCAGCGCATCCCTGGGGACTTCCCGACTGATCACAGCCGTATCGGGTATGTAGCGAACCTTCTGGAAGGGCGAGCGTTAGCTTGGGCCTACGCCGTAATGGCGAGGCCCAGCTACGCGAATCTGACCTATGCCCAGTTTGTGCACAATTTCCTGGAAGTATTCGATCATTCGGACCGTGACAATGTGCTAACTACCCGGCTGCTAAACTTCCGCCAGGGTAGTCGGTCGGCGGCCGATTATGCTGTCGACTTCCGGGTGGTAGCGGCGGAAGTTGGGTGGGAGGATACTGCCCTCTGCAGCATTTTCACCCGTAGCCTGAGCCCTAGCCTCCGGGATGAACTGGCCTGCCGGGATCAGCCGGAACGGCTTTCTGATTTAATTTCTCTTGCAATCAGTTTAGATAACAGGTTGAGAGAGCGGGCCGCCGAGCGGAAGTCGTTCAGCCACTTGAGCGGAGTGTCTTCCCGCACCTCTCAACCTCGCCCCCTGGCGTTGGCCGCGCCGGAGTCTGCCGATGAACTGGAGGCCATGCTGATTGGGCAGTCTAAGCTTTCGCTGCCAGAGAAACAGCGCCGCAGGGAGCTGGGCCTCTGCATGCATTGTGGAGATGATCAGCATCCCGTGGAGTCCTGCCCAGTTAAGCCAAAAGGGGGAGTCTGCGAGTCGCTGTAGGGGGCCTCGTGGACTCGTCTCGGCCGAACTCCCTATCAAAATGCCTCTTGCCAATCAGGTTCTGTCACAACCGCACTGAACACCTCACTCACACAATGGTGGACTCGGGGGCGGAACAGAGCTTTATTTCTAGGAGCCTGGCAACCCGCCTGGGCATCCCCTGCCAAGCCCTGCCGGTCCCTCTCAATCTTGTCACCCTCTCTAAAACACCGCTGGAGAGGGTTACGCACCGGACAGCCCCAGTCTCCGTCATTATCTCCGGGAATGACCGGGAGGACCTCAGCCTGTTTGTTCTGCCCACTTCAGCTACCCCCGTCATTCTGGGTTACCCCTGGCTGCGCCTCCACAACCCAGCCTTTGACTGGCAATCTGGAAGTGTCCTCTCCTGGAGCTCCTTTTGTTTGAGCGCCTGCCTCCAGTCCGCTGCCTGCGCCCCTTCGCTTCCTCTCTCCTCCTCCGACTCCTCCCCTTCGGACCTCTCCAAGGTACCTCCGGAGTTCCATGATCTCGGGGCAGTTTTCAGCAAATCCAAAGCGCTGTCTCCCCCCCCCCCCCCCCCACCGCCCGTATGACTGCGCCATCAACCTCCGCCCGGGGGCGCCCTTACCATCGAGCCGCCTGTACAGCTTATCTGCTCCGGAGCGGGAGGCCATGGATACTTATATAAAGGAGTCGCTCAGCGCTGGCATCATTCGACCCTCCTCATCCCCAGTTGGAGCTGGGTTTTTCTTCATCGGTAAAAAGGATGGGTCCCTCCGGCCATGCATCGACTTCCGAGCCTTGAATGACATCACTATAAAGGATAAGTACACGCTGCCGCTGATGGATTCCGCCTTCGACTCTCTCCAGTGGGCCTCCTGGTTTACAAAGCTGGACCTCCGCAGCGCGTACCACCTTGTTCGGATCCGAGAGGGCGATGAGTGGAAGAAGGGTTTCCGGACCCCCAGCGGCCATTTTGAATACCTTGTTATGCTGTTTGGGCTCATCAACGCTCCAGCCATCTTCCAGCGGCTGATTAATGACGTCCTTCGAGACTTCCTGGGGGCCTTCGTTTTTGTCTATCTAGACAACATCTTGATCTTCTCCCAGTCTCGGGAGGAGCACCAAGTCCACGTGAGGCGGGTCCTCCAACGTCTTCTGGAGAACAGGCTCTACGTGAAAGCGGAGAAGTGTGACTTTTATGCGGACAAGACCTCCTTCTTGGGCTTCATCGTGTCACATAACCAGGTCATCCCGGATCCTGCCAAGGTCAAGGCGGTAGTCGATTGGCCCCCTCCCTCATCCAGGAAGCAACTCCAACAGTTCCTGGGGTTTGCCAACTTCTACCGCCGCTTCGTTCCCAAGTTCAGCTCCATCGCTTCTCCCCTGACCCGCCTCACCTCCCCCAAGGTGCCGTTCCGGTGGACAGAGGAGGCTGCGTCCGCCTTCGCAGCCCTGAAGATGGAGTTCTCCTCCTCCCGGGTCCTGACTCAGGTGGACCCTGCGCTACAGTGCCTCGTCGAGGTGGACGCTTCCGATACGGGGGTGGGGGCGGTGCTGTCTCAGTGCTCTCCGATGGATGGGATGGTTCGACCTGTGCCTTCTTCTCCCGACGCCTGACTTCTGCGGAGAGGAACTACGACGTCGGCGACAGAGAACTCCTAGCAGTGAAGCTCACGCTGCAGGAGTGGCATCACTGGCTGGAGGGTGCGGCACAACCTTTTGTGGTCTGGACGGATCATAAGAACCTGGAGTACCTGAGGTCGACCAAGCGCCTGAATGACCGCCAGGCGCGTTGGTCCCTGTTCTTTGGCCGCTTCAGGTTCACTATCACCTATCGCCCTGGCTCTAAAAACGCCAAGCCGGATGCGCTGTCCAGGCAGTTTACCCCGGAGGTCCCCAAAGAACAGGAACACACCGTCCTGCCGGCCTCGTGCATCGTGGGCGCCGTCTCATGGTCCATCACGGACAAGGTCCGGAGGGCGCAGGAGGCAGAACCGGATCCTGGCGGCGGTCCAGCGGGGAGGTTGTTTGTGCCTTCATCCGTCCGGGGTGACGTCATCCATTGGGCTCATACGTCTAAGTTCGCCTCTCACCCTGGGGTCTCCCGGCTGGTGGAGCTCCTCCAGAGGTCCTTTTGGTGGCCGGGCCTCCGGGACAACATCACCAGCTACGTCCGCGCCTGCCCCCAGTGTGCCACTGGAAAGACATCGACCACCCCTCCAGCGGGGCTCCTCCATCCCCTGCCAGTCCCCGGAAGGCCCTGGTCCCACGTAGCCTTGGACTTTGTCACCGGCCTCCCGAAGTCTAACACCTTTGACACTATCCTGACCATCGTGGACCGGTTTTCGAAGGCCGCCCACTTTGTGCCTCTCCACGGCCTCCCCATGGTGCGGGAGACAGCAGACTTGTTGGTCCAGCATGTCGTGAGGTTACATGGGATTCCGGTGGACATCGTCTCCGACTGGGGGCCCCAGTTCACGTCCAGGGCCTGGAGGTGCTTCTGCAACGCCTTGGGGGCTACAGTGAGCCTGTTGTCCGGTCATCACCCCCAATCCAACCGGCAGTGTGAGCGAACTAACCAAGAGCTGGAGGCTGTGCTGCGTCACCGCCTCCAGTCCATCCTCCTGGAGCGCCCATCTGCCTTGGATAGAATATGCCCACAACTCGACGCTGTCATCGGCCATTGGGATGTCTCCTTTTTGGGTGTCTCTAGGCTACGACCCTCCGCTGTTCCCTGAAGAGGAGGGGGAGGTGGCTGTACCGTCTATCCAGGCTCATCTGAGGTACTGCCGATGCCTTTGGACCGCGACCCGCCAGGCCCTTTTACGCACAGCAGAGCGCAACGCTAAGACAGTGAATCATCGTGGGAGAGCCGCTCCCCACTATCAGGTGGGCCAACAAGTATGGTTGTTCACGCAGCACATCAACCTGAAGGCCGAGAAGAGGAAGCTGGCTCAGCGCTTTATTGGACCCTATCGCATTACCAAGGTAATTAATCCTGTGGCTGTGCGTCTGGCTCTCCTCCCCTCCCTCTGCGTCTGCCAGACGTTCCACGTCTCCCAAATCAAACCCCTGGTGATTAACCTGCTCTGTCCTCCTCCTAGGGCTCCACCCCCGTCTGTGATGATTGATGGCGGCCCAGCGTGGGGGGTCAATTCCATCCTGAATGCCCGCCGCCAAGGTCGCGGCTTGCAATATCTGGTGGACTGGGAGGGGTATGGCCCTGAGTGGAGATCTTGGGTGCGCCCCTCGTTTGTACTGGACAAATGCCTCATCACGGAATTCCACCGGGCGCATCCAGATAAGCCAGCACCGGGAGGCGCTGCTCGGGGGGGGGGGTACTGTTACGACTCGCTCTCGCCTGTCTCCTGCTTCAGCTGCGCACACACCTGTGCCTCATCAGTCTCGGGCTATATAGTCCGCTCCACCCGGAGCCTCGGCCTGGAGCTGTCTGATGCTCAACTCACACTATTCCAACGCACGCCAACTCCCTGACTACCGGCGCTCTTTGGATTGCTCTTCAATTGCACGTAAGCTCATCAACCTCTCATCTTGTTTCCAGTCTCTCCCCTGTGCACAGATGGATCCCCTGGTGGCGGATTTCCTCCTGTATCCTCGCCATCACTCTCCTCACCGCGCTGAGTGCGCTCCAAGGACGCTGTCTTCCAGGCAGGAGACCTGCGGCTCAAGCCAACGCCAGCCACTGTACCATCTGCAAGTAAGCATAAGACTGTGCTTTAATTCCGCTGGGTGTGCACTGGCAGCTAATCTCTATTCTGCTCTGCCCTTAGAGTTGCCTGGCTGTACGGCGCTCTGCTTCGCTCTCGACGCATCCTGTTCACCTGCAACACATTCTATCCCGCAAACACGCACCCATACACCTGCTGTCTTAACAATAAAATTATTGAATCACACTCGAGCCTGTGTGCATGTTCCCTGGGTCCGACCTTATGTCATTTGCTGAATCAACCCACACTATATACTTTGTATCATTCATTAATACTTCCATATTGTACATGCATACATACATACATATTGTACTGAAGTATGGGGAAATGCATATAAAACAAACATATCAAGTCTTTAATCTTCAGAAGAGAGCTTTTAGAATAATAAACAAAGCTGCTTACAGGGAATCAACAAACCCACTTTTTCTTAAATTAAAAGCTCTCAAGTTGAAAGATCTGGTTGATTTTAAAACTGCAGTAATAATGTTTAAAGTGAAGAATCTATCACTGCCCGCAAATATCCAAAAGTTGTTCCAAATAAGGGAGAAACAAAATCATTTCAGAGGAACATGTATATTTCAAAAACCTTCAGTGAGAACTACCACCAAGCAGCACTGTGTCTCAGTGCAAGGGGTCAGACTGTGGAACGATTTTGGACCTGAATTAAAATCATGTACAACGCTTGGACAATTTAAACAAAAACTAAAGGAAGAAATACTCCAAACATATATACAAAACGACAAGTAAAATCACATAAGGATTGTCATATCCAGTCTGTGTTGTGCTGTTGCTTAGTTTTGTTTTGTCACGTTTTGTCTTAGCTTTGTTCTGATTTGTAATCACTTTTATTTTATTTTCCTTTTGAATTCTTAGATGGAACATGGGTGGGCAATATAAGCTGCGGCTTCAGCCATCACCCATTTCAGATAACTTATGCTGAATTGTATAATTCGAGGAGTTATTGTTAAATTTGACCTTGTTTGATCCCCCCCGTTATATTATTCTGTTCCTTTCTTTTAATCTTTTAAACTAATCTATCTAAAATAAAGATTCATTCATTCAAATGACCAAAGATGCAGTTATTTCTGTTATAATATTTCTATATATTTATAGTTTGTTTTTTGTTTTATTCAGAAACCTCCTGACCACTCAGACAGCAGGAAAAACTTCCCATCCTTTGAAGTCCAACTGTTGGTACATTTAGTTTGTCTGAAGGCTGCCGACGGATTAAAGTAATTGACTTCGTGAATTTCGGCCATCTTAACTTGCCAGGTACATAATAATGAACATAAATTAGTTAATTACTAACTAAGGTAAAGGTAAAACCATCTCCTTTTTATTCTTGTCTGAAATAAGAAAAACAAAAAACTAACCACACGTGTTATCTAAGCCAAGGGTTCCCAAACTTTTCAGCCCGCGACCCCCAAAATAACAGTGACAGAGAGAGACTGGTGACCCCCACTATCCCCGGAGGTGACTGATGCATAAGAAAATGTGTGCACAGTTTGATACATCTGTAGATTCATTTAACTGCAAAGCATATTTCCCTTTCTTCACTCTCTCAATCAGCTGACACTTTATGTCCTGGGCTATGTCCGTGATGCGCCGGGATATGGTCCCGTCAGACAGCGGCACTGCTTCCAGCTCCTGCACCTGTTTATTCCCATGCATTGTCCGATTCACAGCGATAGCAGCAAGTTTTAGTAGAGTTTCTCTGATTGAAGCTGCGTTCCGATCGCCCAATAGCATACTTGCACAGGGTATCCGCCATACTGAGATTCCAAACTGAAGGGAGCGAACGGTCTTCAGTTCAAAGGGAACTGAGAACTGTGCAGGGAAGAAGTGAACAACAGTACATCACTTCACCGGAAATTGACAAAAAGATTACCCATAAGCCACTGCGCCTCAAGTACGAGTAAAACAAACTATAGTTGCTAACGTTATTAACAAGCTAAACGGATGTTGGTTATTGTTTATATCAACTGATAGTAATAAAATATATTTGTATTAATATTTTATTTAAGAAATATTAATTATCCACTAGAGTATCAGTACATGTCCATGGTTACTCTGGTAACTCACGGAGGATAAGCTGACGGATACAGGGTGTTTCAAATGGAGACATTTTGGCTGTGTTTGGAATGTTCACTCCCTCCCTCCCTCCCTCCTTGCTATATAGTGAATTTAGATATAGTGGACTATATAGTAAACTCAATATAACAATAAAACTAACAGCTTTTGGACACTACTGGCTTGTTTTCGTGGCACGATTAATGACGTCATCACGTGAGACAGTAAAACCTAACAGACTAACGGTGGTAAAAAAAAAATATGAATACCTGCATGTAATTTGTAGTAAATATGTATTAAATCAAAATTTTTTTTGTTGAACTAATAGATAGAAATACCTTAAGATAGTTTATGTTGTTATGTGAAGCTCTCCTCTCACTGCTCCGTTGGCTGCGCATTGCATTATGGGATGTATTGGCAAATGTAGTGACCATAGTAGTGACTATCCAGTGTACACTACTTTTCAAAATGCATTGTGGGATATTTTGAGTGTACTATTACTATTCACTATTAGTGAATGAAATTTTCAGTTAAGATTTCGAACAGTACTACAAGACAGCTGATTCACTATATAGTACACTATATGGGGAAGGAGTGAGCATTTCGAACACAGCATTTGTTTAGGGCAGTTAACTTACTGATATTCCCTGAGAACGGAGCAGGGAATAGGGAATACAGTTTGAAGTACATACACTGTGGATCAGAACGTAGCTGGTGTGTGGCGATTTTGCCCGTGCAATTAAATATGCCACCTTTGCGCTTTGGTAGTGGTTGTTGTTTGATTAGTTATGACTTTCTTTTGGCCTTGCAATTCTCTCCTTTTGGCGGAAAAACATCCGCTGGTTTAGCGGCAAGAGATGGATGCTTAGTTTTCAAGTGTCTGAGCATTTTTACGGGCTTTAAATTCTCATGTGCAAGCACCTCGGTACACACTACACATTGGGGATGTTGTACTTCACTGATAATGATGCATGAATCCATAGTGAATATATTCTTCTCGATACTTGCGACACTTGGCAGTTCCTCCGACTGCTTATGGAGCCATGTACGCTGCTGTCCTCCTCTCCCCGCGCCAGAAGTCGATGGGCTTTCTGACGGCATTTCTCCGTTCTCTGCCGCCATCTCCGTTGGGCTCTCTGCATTGCCTTTGGTCTATATTAACCATCATTTCATTTTTAAAAATAATACCCTAGGCTTAAAGCGTAGTGTGTTGATTTGAGCTTTTCAGACTAAATCTACTGGTGCACACTGACCTGTGTGTGACCTGTGACATTTACTGTGGCGCGGTTAAAGTGACATGTCACCTGCGTAATCACCTCAGGAGG
Source organism: Pholidichthys leucotaenia (assembly GCA_020510985.1). Taxonomy (NCBI): domain Eukaryota; kingdom Metazoa; phylum Chordata; class Actinopteri; order Cichliformes; family Pholidichthyidae; genus Pholidichthys; species Pholidichthys leucotaenia. The sequence continues at coordinate 443,434,623 of CM035836.1, read as the reverse complement.
ATTCTGAAAATCATCTGCCCCCCTTCCCCCAGCGTCTCGGGACCCCCACTTTGGGAATCTCTGAGCTAAGCGACTCTTCCATTATTGCTCCTGGTACCAGCGGGTTAAAACCATGATAAATGCTTTCACTGCTCACACACCTCTTCTGATTTTTTTCTACGTTCAAAGTACTTCCAAGAAGCTCATGCTTCTCTTGGACAGCGACGCTTGTAGTGACACACTACCTGCCGACTGGAAGACAGGGTGGGGCGCTTCTGAAGTCTGCGCGAATGACAGTCACGTGCGTTGTTTGTGTGCGTGCTTGCAGACCGTCATTCCTTCATATTTTTTCCTTAAATTTATATTTCCTGATTAGAGTGGTGGAAATTTTTCAGGTGTGGCGGGCTGCCACTCAGAAATGTCACCAGAGGAAACCCTGAAATACATGTGATGACTTTAACTTTATTCATTATCAATACTTGACTAATTAAAATGATGAGAAATCAGATAAATTACATTAAGAGCCAACTTGCTCCTCTGACCCGTTTTAATGTTGTTGTAAGATGTGCCTAATGCAGGTGTTTAGAAAGGACAGCTCAGTGCGTGAACGTGAGTGAGTGCGTGTGCGCAGCCGAGGCGTGCCCCAGGGGTGTGTGGAACGGCCCCGACGAGTGAACGGTGTGTATGATTTTGGGCGGATGAGAGACAGAGAGCGAGGCGACCGGAGCAGGTAGAAATGGTTGCTAATAATATTGCAGTCTGTGAATAAAGCCCCAACGCTTCAGCGAAACGGCCTGTGTCTCTATGTACCACCATATCTCCTGCTTAACAAGAGTGAGGTTTACTCGGGAGTTGACCCCGGAGGAAAAAGCGCCTCCGGCCCTGGAGAAGACAGATCTCCCCTGCGTCCCCCAACCACGGTTAGGAGACGAGAAGCAGGAACGGTTAACAATGTATTTATTATTTATTTTGTGTGTATGTGCCACCATCATGCACTTTTGCAGCTTTAATACATTTTTTCAGACAAAACTAAGAAACGGCAGTAATTTAAACCAAAAAAACCCAAACCAAAACAAAAACCAGCAACCAACGGTCTGCTATGGTTTCCAGTTAGCACAACTTAGCATTGTCATTTACATTTTATAATTAAACATGGTGTTACTTACCTCCTGTTAAAATGAGGTTAGTGAACTATCCTCTCTGACGCAGCACGATGAAAAACAGTCCCACATCCCTGACAAACAGGCGTAGCAGCTATCTGAACCGGTAGTTTGGAGTTAGCATTAGCAACCACCGGATTGAAGCCTAGCCACCAACGACACACCTGTTCCATTGCGAGCACTGCAGAGAGGCGCGACGGGGCGCTGACGAGTAGTGGTGAGGAGCTTTACTGAATAAACGGGAGTATCCATCCATCCATCCATCCATCCATTTTCTACCGCTTTTCTGGAGGTCCGGGTCACGGCGGCAGCAGTTCAAGCAGAGAAGCCCAGACTTCCCTCTCCCCAGCCGTCTGCTCCAGCTCTTCAGAGAGGATACCAAGGTGTTCCCAGTCCAGCTGGGAGACATAGTCTCTCCAGTGAGTCCTGGGTCAGCTCCGGGGTCTCCTCCCAGTGGAACATGCCTGAAACACCTCAAGTGGGAGGTGTCCAGGAGGCATCCTAATCAGATGCCCATACCACCTCAACTGACTCCTTTCACTGTGGAGGAGCAGTGGTTCTACTCTGAGCATCTCCCAGATGACTGAGCTCTTCACCCTATCTCTGAGGGTGAGTCCAGCAATCCTACGGAGAAAGCTCATTTCAGCCGCTTGTATCCGCGATCTCGTTCTTTCGGTCATTACCCAAAGCTCGTGACCATAGGTGAGAGTAGGAATGTAGATTGACTGGTAAATCGACAGCTTTGCCTTAGAACTCAGCTCCCTCTTCACCACAACAGACCGGTACAATGTCCGCATCACTGCAGATGCTGCTCCGATCCGTCTGTCAATCTCTCGCTCCATTCTCCCCTCACTCGTGAATAAGACCCCAAGATACTTAAACTCCTCCACTTGGGGCAGGAGCCTATCCCTAACCCAGAGAGGACAATCCACCTTTTTCCGGCTGAGGACCATGGACTCAGACTTGGAGGCGCTGATTCTCATTCCAGCCGCTTCACACTCAGAGGCAAACCATCTCAGCAAGAACTGTAGGTCATTGCTGGATGAAGCCAACAGGACAACATCATCTGCAAACAACAGAGATGAGATCCTGTGGTCACCAAGCATGACACCCTCCATTCCCTGGCTGCGCCTAGAAATCTTGTCAATAAAAATTATGAACAGGATCGGTGACAAAGGGCAGCCCTGGCGGAGTCCAACTCTCACTGGGAATGAGTCCGACCGAGTGTTGGCAATACGAACCAAACTCTCACAATGGTCGTACAGAGACCGAATAGCTCGTAACAACAAACCCAATACCCCATACTCCCGAAGCACCCCCCCAAAAAAACCACGAGGGACGCAGTCAAATGCCTTCTCCAAGTCCACAAAACACATGTAAACTGGTTGGGCAAACTCCCACGAACCCTCGAGAATTCTCAAGAGGGTAAAGAGCTGGTCCGATGTGCCACGGCCAGGACGAAAACCACATTGCTCCTCCTGAATCCGAGGTTCAACCAACGGCCAGACTCTCCTCTCCAGTCCCTTGGCATAGACTTTCCCAGGGAGGCTGAGGAGTGTGATCCCTCTAAAGTTGGAGCACACCCTCAGGTCCCCTTTTTTGAAGAGTGGAACCACCACCCCGGTTTGCCATGCCAAAGGCACTGCCCCTGACCTCCACGCAATGTTGCAGAGGCGTGTCAACCATGACAGCCCTACAACATCCAGGGCCTTGAGGTACTCAGGGCAAATCTCGTCCATCCCTGGGGCCCGGCCACCAAGGAGATTTTTAACCACCTTGGCGACCTCAGCCCAGTGATAGGTGAGTCATCCCCCTTGTCCACAAGCCCTGCTTCCTCTGTGGAAGGCGTATCAGTGGGATTGAGGAGATCCTCAAAGTATTCCTTCCACTGCCTGACAATATCCCCAGTCGAAGTCAACAGCACCCCATCCGCACCATACACAGTGTGGACAGGGAGCTGCTTCCCCCTCCTGAGCCGCCGGACAGTTTGCCAGAATCTCTTCGAAGCCAACCGAAAGTCTTGTTCCATGACCTCACCGAACTCCTCCCATATCTGTGTTTTTGCTTCAGCAACCACCCGAGCTGCACTCCGCTTGGCCTGCTGGTACACCTCAGCTGCTTCGGGAGTCCCACAAGCCAGCCAAGGCTGATAGGACTCCTTCTTCAGCTTAATGGCCTCCCTCACCACTGGTGTCCACCACTTGGTTTGGGGGTTGCCACCACGAGATGCACCGACCACCTTGCGGCTGCAGCTCTGGCTGCCACTTCAACAATAGAGGTGGAGAACATGGCCCATTCAGTGGGCCATGGGCCATAAACGAGAGTACGTGCATTTTAAATTATGATATAAATGATAGTGTTCTATGAAATGGCAGACGTTTTTATATCGTCATCTGATATATACTGTCATATTGCATAGCCCTACCTGACATTATATTGTTAGTTGGTTTTAATGGATATCTATTTATTGTATGTATGTACGTACACACACACACACACACACACACACACACACACACACACACACACACACACACACACACACACACAGTGGTGTGAAAAAGTGTTTTCCCCTTCCTCATTTCTCATTTTTTTGTATGTTTGTCGCACTTAAATGTTTCAGATCATCAAATTTAAATGTTAGACAAAGATAAGAGTTGGACTCCGCCAGGGCTGCCCTTTGTCACCGGTCCTGTTCATAATTTTTATGGACAGGATTTCTAGGCGCAGCCAGGGAATGGAGGGTGTCATGCTTGGTGACCACAGGATCTCATCTCTGTTGTTTGCAGATGATGTTGTCCTGTTGGCTTCATCCAGCAATGACCTACAGCTCTTGCTGGGACGGTTTGCCGCTGAGTGTGAAGCGGCTGGGATGAGAATCAGCACCTCCAAGTCCGAGTCCATGGTCCTCAGCCGGAAAAAGGTGGATTGTCCTCTCCGGGTTGGGGACAGGCTCCTGCCCCAAGTGGAGGAGTTTAAGTATCTTGGGGTCTTGTTCACGAGTGAGGGGAAAATGGAGCGAGAGATCGACAGACGGATTGGAGCAGCATCTGCAGTGATGCGGACGTTGTACCGGTCTGTTGTGGTGAAGAGGGAGCTTAGTTCTAAGGCAAAGCTGTCGATTTACCAGTCAATCTACGTTCCTACTCTCACCTATGGTCACGAGCTTTGGGTAATGACCGAAAGAACGAGATCGCGGATACAAGCGGCTGAAATGAGCTTTCTCCGTAGGATTGCTGGACTCACCCTCAGAGATAGGGTGAGGAGCTCAGTCATCCGGGAGAGGCTCAGAGTAGAACCGCTGCTCCTCCACATTGAAAGGAGTCAGTTGAGGTGGTATGGGCATCTGATTAGGATGCCTCCTGGACGCCTCCCACTTGAGGTGTTTCAGGCACGTCCCACTGGGAGGAGACCCCGGGGCAGACCCAGGACTCGGTGGAGAGACTATGTCTCCCAGCTAGTCTGGGAACGCCTTGGTATCCCCTCTGAAGAGCTGGAGCAGGTGGCTGGGGAGAGGGAAGCCTGGGCTTCTCTGCTTGAACTGCTGCCTCCGCGACCCGGACCTCCGGAAAAGCGGTAGAAGATGGATGGATGGATGGATGGATGGACAAAGATAACACAAGTAAACACAACATCCATCCATCCATCCATCCATCTTCTTCCACTTAATCCTTTTGCAGTTTTTAAATGAAGGTGTTTCTTATTAAGGGGGAAAAAATTCCAAACCTACATGGCCCTGTGTGAAAAAGTGATTGACCTCTAAACCTAATAACTGGTTGGGCCACCCTAAGCAGCAACAACTGCAATCAAGCATTTGCGATAACTGGCAATAAGTCTTTTGCAGCACTGGGGAGGAATTTTGTCCCACTCATCTTTGCAGAATTGTTGTAATTCAGCCACAGTGGAGGGTTTTCGAGCATGAACCACCTTTTTAAGGTCATGCCACATCATCTCAATCAGATTTAGGTCAGGACTTTGACTAGGCCACTCCAAAGTCTTCATTTTGTTTTTCTTAAGCCATTCAGAGGTGGACTTGCTGGTGTGTTTTGGATCATTGTCCTGCTGCAGAACCCAAGTGCGCTTCAGTTTGAGGTCACAAACAGATGACCGGACATTCTCCTTCAGGATTTTTTGGTAGACAGCAGAATTCATGGTTCCATTTACCACAGCAAGTCTTCCAGGTCCTGAAGCAGCAAAACAGCCTCAGACCATCACACTACCACCACCATATGTTACTGTTCGTATGATGATCCTTTTCAGAAATGCTGTGTTACTTTTACACTGGATGTAATGGGACACACACCTTCCAAAAAGTTCAACTTTTGTCTCATCAGTCCACAGAATTTTTTTTCCCAAAAGTCTTGGGGATCATCAAGATGTTTTCTGGCAAAACTGAGATAAGCCTTTATGTTCTTTTTCTGCCATGCAGGCTGTTTTTGCCCAGTCTCTTTCTTATAGTGGAGTCTGGAGTGAGGCCTGCAGTTCTCTGGATGTTGTTATGGGGTCTTTTGTGATTTCTTGGATGAGTCGTTGCTGCGCTCTTGGGGTAATTTTGGTTGGCTGGCCACTCCTGGGAAGGATCACCACTGTTCCATGTTTTCGCCATTTGTGGATTATGGCTCTCACTGTGGTTCGCTGGAATCCCAAAACTTTAGAAATGGCTTTATAACCATTTCCAGACTGATAGCTCTCAATTACTTTGTTTCTCATTTGTTCCTGAATTTCTTTGGATCGTAGCATGATGTCGAGCTTTTGAGGATCTTTTGGTCTACTTCACTTTGTCAGGCAGGTCCTATTTAAGTGATTTCTTGATTGAGAGCAGGTGTGGCAGTAACCAGGCCTGGGTGTAGCTAGAGAAATTGAACTCAGCTTTCCAAAGATGTGATAAACCATAGTTAATTTATGTTTTAACATGGGGGGGGGCAATCACTTTTTCACACAGGGCCATGTAGGTTTGGATTTTTTTTCCTTAATATTAAACACCTTCCTCTTTTTCACTGTTGTCAGGATGTTGTCATACAGTCCGATGGCAGCACTAATTCTTCTCTTTACTTTCTGTTGGTGACACAATCTCTGTATGTGATGTGCAGCATCTTGCGGAAACGTCTCATTTCCAAAGCCTGGATTTTCTTTTGTAATTCAGCTGTCAAGGTCCATGCATACAGGAAGACTTAAAGGACAACATCAATCTGATTTTGGAGCTGAGGGTGGTGTTTTTATCATTCCAGATAGGCTTCAGTCTTGCCAGTGCTGCTGATGTTAGAGCTACTCTGGCCATTACTTCTGGCTTAGAGCCTTCATCGCTTACAATTGCCCCAAAATACTTGAAGCTGTTTACCGTTTCTAGTTTAGTGCCTCTGATGTCAATGTCCGTACTGATACCAATGGTAGTATTGGTCATAAGCTTTGCCTTCTCTCCCCTTATTTCCATCCCAAACATTGCAGATGCATTTTTGATGCAACGTATGAGGCTAACCAATTCTTGTTCATCTCCAGCTAGGCCGTCAATGTCGTCAGCAAAGCGTAGGCTAGTGATAGTTCTCCCTGCAATAGTGACTGACCCTTCATGTTCCCCCAGGTCTTCTGTCATAATTTTCTCAAGGAATATGTTAAACAAGGTCGGTGATAGAAGGCAGCCTTGACGTACTCCAACTGTGGTTGGGAACCAGTCACCCAGGTTTCTGCTGATGAATACAGCACTGGTAGTTCTTTGGTATAGCTGTTCAATGAGCATGATCAGATTGGTATTGATGTTGTACTTCCTCATTGTTGCCCATAGAGCTGCATGCCAAACATGATCAAAGGTCTTTTTAAAGTCTATGAAGACATGGTAGAGGTCTTGTTGATGTTGGAGATACTTTTCACATAAGATTCTAAGGTTGAAAGTCTGTTCTATTGTGCTGCACCCTGCCCTGAAACCTCTTTGCTCTTCAGCAATTATTTCTTCTGCCTGTGGTTTGAGTCTGTTTAATGGTATCTTTAGCATGACTTTGCTAAGATGGCTTATGAGGCTGATGGTGTGGTAGTTCTGGCATAGGTTTAAATTGCCTTTCTTTGGAATGATGATGATCATCGACTGGGTCCAAGGTGTTGGCTATCCTCCAGTTTGCCAGATTTTGTTGCATATGATTGTGAGAGCATCAATTACCACATTTCCTCCTGCCTGTATTAATTCTGCAGGTATGCTGCCCACTCCTGCTGACTTGCCCCTTTTGAGTGCCTTCACTCCTGCCTCAACATCCTTTCTGAGTATGGGGTCCTTGCTGTCTTCACGGCATGATATGCAGAGTCCAATTTTTTAAGTAATGATGAAGATGGATACATATCTGTGTAAATAATGTCACCATGATCTATCACAGAAAGAACATTGTACAGTTTTCTGTCTGGCTGCAAAAGGACAAACACTTCTTTAAATGGAAAAAAAGGCTAAGTTTAGATTTTTTTTTTTTTTAACAGATTACTGACATGGACATTGAAAGTTAACTTTTCATCAAGGCATACTCTTAAATATTTATATGACATGACTCTTTCTATACATATATCTTCTAGTGTCAAAATACACGATCAGCTTCCTTCAAATGGGAGCAAATAAAGATGATAAATTTTGCCTTTTTTGAGTTTAAAACCAACTTTAGTTTTAGCAATGAAAGTTGAAGCGTTTGAAAATCATCCTGCAAGAACTCCACCGCTCCATTCAGAGAAGGTGCCGATATATAAATATCATCAGCATAAAAATGCATCTTGGCTGATTTTAATCCATGTCCTAGTTCCTTTATAAAAATAGAAAATAGAGGAGCTAAAATGGATCCTTGCTGGACCCTTGTGGTTACTGTGAGTGAGGCTGATGTGTGATTTTCTATCGACACGCATTGAGTTCTATCAGATAAATAATTTAGAACCAATTCAGAACTGATTTACTGAGGCCTATGGAACAAAAGCTGATGATTGACAGAATCAAATGCTTTGGATAAATCAATAAGTAAAGCTGCACAATGATTTCACATTGTCATTTGTGACTAGCGTAGCTGCTGTACTATGTAATTGTACTAAAGCCTGACTGGGATTCATAAAGAATATTATTGTCCGATATAAACTGTTCCAACTGATCATTTACAAAGGATTCAAATAGTTTAGCCAATACTGATAATCTAGAAATGGGACAATAATTATTTAAATCTAAAGGATCTCCACCATTGCATAGTGGGAGAACCAAAACTGTTTTCCAACCATTTGGAATAATACTGGACGATAAGCTCAAATTAAAAATGGAAGCAATAGGCTCAGCAGTAAGATCTGTGGCAATTTTTAAACAATATGGCTCTATATTGTCAGGACCAGGAGACTTTTTGCAATCCAGGTGTGACAGTGCTTTATAAGCCTGTGGAACAGAGATTGGAGAAAAGGTGAACTGCTCAGCACAATGGGCTGAAATAGGCTCAGTACCCAATTTTCATCTTGAACTCCTATATTACTGGGAACTGAGAATGACCCAGCAGAAATAAAAAGATTATTAAATGTATCAGCAACATTAATACTACCCTTTACTTCATTTAATTCACTTTTAAAAGGTTAGAAAGAGTGGTTGGTAAAACAGAGCCTAGAGAGGACTTAACTAGCTTCCAGAATTTAGTTGGATGATTCAAATTTTCATTTATAATAAGATAATAGTCACATTTAAAGCTTCTTATTAATTTTGTATATTTATTTCTTAATGTTCTAAATGTAGTCCAATCCACAGGATTATTTGTCCTCGTTGCTGGATGGATGAATGGATGGATGCTTTAGCCCATGCAGCATCTCTTTGCCTGATAAGAGTGGAAATGGTTTCGCTAAACCAACGGTTGTCTTTACCACTAATCTTAAATTTTTTAAAAGGAGCATATTTATCACATATATTCAAAAAAGTTGATTTAAAATAATCCCAGGTTAATTCAACATCAGTCATTTGAGAAATAATGCCCAAATCACTATTATATACATCATGTAAAAAAATTGTTTATTAAATTTAAATTTAATAAACTAAATTATTATTATTATTATTATTATTATTATTATTATTAGTATTATTAAAATAAATTTAATAATTAAATTTTTAAAAATGTCTCTTAAAAATAAAACATGGTTTACTTTTTGGGATCTTATAAGTATGCAAACAGACAACTGCACAATGGTCACTACCATCATTACAAAAATGCAACCATAGGAAATTTGTGGGGTGCATTTGTTAAAATTACATCAAGCAATGAACTCAGCCTGATTTTTTACATTTAGCCTCGTTGGTGAGTTTATCAGCTGTGTCAAACAGAAAGAATTACACATTTCCTGAAGAGGGTCTGAAGATAATGACAACCAGTCCCAGTTCAGATCTCCAAGTAAGACTAGCTCAGCATTAGACCAGTTGTGAGGAAGCTCCATAAGTAAGGTAGCTGCTTCAGATAACGCTGAAGGTGGACGATTACATTGACCACGATGATACCAGAGTTGAGTTATTATGAAGCAGTAGTTTGACAGCGAGGAGTTCAAAGCATTTTGGTTTGCTGATGGAATAAATACAACTGCAGTTTAGGCTAGATTTAATATAAACAGCAATCCTTCCTCATTTTTAGCTCAGTCTATTCTAAAAATATTATATCTGTTGATACTAATCATGTCATTAGTGATAGATTTATTTAGCCATGTGTCAGAGAGAACATTGATGTTGTGGTGACCCACCACAATCTACAGGGACATTCATCCTCATACTCACAAGGTCCGGAAGAAGCAGAGGACCATTCACATGCGGACAGAGAACCCCTGGGGGGACAACCAGAACAATGGACTATTGTTTATACATCCCTGGATTAAAGAGAAGACGTCCGGGCGCCAGTGGTCATGCTAATCATATGTATTGACTGATATGTACAGTATATCAATATGCTAATGTGCCATGCATTCTCTCTGTTTGTATAACATATAAAAGCGCAACACAACACTGCACACGCAGCACAGTACAGCAGAACACAGCACAGTAGACCACTGTAGCGCGCAGCGCTACAAGTGCGTCTCATTTTGATGGAGGAAATAAAACTCTGCAACCTTCCAGCTCGTCGCATTTCGCCTGAACTTATTCCTCCACACTGGTGACCCTTGACGATGAGTGGAACACAAGGCGAACACACCGGAGATGACCCGGATGGGAATCCCCAGCACGCGTCATGGTGCGCCCCTCGCCTGATCTTATACCTCCACACTGGTGACCTGATGAGAGAAAATGACCGTCTGCTCCCTCTCACCGCGCTGTGGACAGCAGAAGACCAGAGAACGCCTGCAACCTCTTCATCCTCACCAGAGCGCGCGCCCCGAAGCGGGTAGCGCTTGGACCGACACGCACCATGAACGGCGACACGAGTGAAACGAAGGAAGCAGCCTGAACGGGGAAATCATCAACGCCGACTGCGTTGATTTCCACCAAGCTCCCCGACCCTGACTCAGCTCGCGACAAGCGGACCTCCCACGCACAGAAGCCCCGCACAAACACCGCAGGATTACGAGGACAGCGCAACTGCCAGCTAAGTGGTCATTGCGCCACGCGTGCACCATGCACAGGGTCAAGCCGGCTCCACAGACCGATACATCATCCTCCGCCGCTGCACATGCCTGAGAAACACGGCCGATCGCCACCCTCGGAACCTTCAGGGCTGCTCACGCACCTGAAGCAGATGTGCATCCCGCACACAGGACATTGTATAAGTTTCTCAGCCACGGCGCACACTGGGAGTTTAGCCGATTGCTATCCCTGGTGGCTTTAGGGCTGCTTCCGCACCTAAAAGCCAAACCGCCAGGTCCCTCACACAGCTGCAGTTGTTTCACAGCCGCTACGCATCCCCGGGGAATTTGGCTGCTCGCCTTCCCCCCATCCTCGCTGGATCGAGCAGCGAGAGGAGTCAGAGACATAATTTTTTTTTCACAGCCGCTGTGGATCACCGCCAGGTTTAACGGGCCGGCACTCACTTATTCCCACCCCCTCCCCCTCCTCCTCCTCCTCCACAGCGCTCTTTCCGCATCTCACTCCCTAAAGCCGGCCGATCGCCATCTGGTTCCATTACGCAGGACGCACACCAGCCCCGTGCACCCATGGTCCACGGCCGTTCAACGTGCTGCAACCCGGAGCGGAGCACACTGTTTTTTTCCACCCCTCCCCCGTCCCCCCATGGACTGACATGCTCTCCAACAGTTCTACCGGAGCTGGAGACCAAACCACGGGGGATGGGGGGGGTGTCACAGCCCCTTCTGAGTGTTCTGGGGAGGAGTCCTGTGGTGACCCATCACAATCTATAGGGACATTCATCCTCACACTCACAAGGTCCGGAAGAAGCAGAGGACCATTCACATACGGACAGAGAACCCCTGGGGGGACAACCAGAACAATGGACTATTGTTTATACATCCCCGGATTAAGAAAAAGACGTCCGGGCGCCAGTGGTCATGCTAATCATATATATTGACTGATATGTACAGTGGGGCAAAAAAGTATTTAGTCAGCCACTAATTGTGCAAGTTCTCCCACTTAAAAGATGAGAGAGGTCTCCAATTTTCATCATAGGTATACCTCAACTATGAGAGACAAAATGAGAAAAAAAAATCCAGAAAATCACATTGTCTGATTTTTAAAGAATTTCTTTGCAAATTATGGTGGAAAATAAGTATTTGGTCAATAACAAAAGTTCATCTCAATACTTTGTTATATACCCTTTGTTGGCAATCACAGAGGTCAAACGTTTTCTGTAAGTCTTCACAAGGTTTTTACACACTGTTGCTAGTATTTTGGCCCATTCCTCCATGCAGATCTCCTTTAGAGCAGTGATGTTTTGGGGCTGTCGCTGGGCAACACGGACTTTCAACTCCCTCCTAAGATTTTCTATGGGGTTGAGATCTGGAGACTGGCTAGGCCACTCCAGGACCTTGAAATGCTTCTTACGAAGCCACTCCTTCGTTGCCCGGGCAGTGTGTTTGGGATCATTGTCATGCTGAAAGACCCAGCCATGTTTCATCTTCAATGTCCTTGCTGATGGAAGGAGGTTTTCTCTCAAAATCTCACGATACATGGCCCCATTCATTCTTTCCTTTACAGGGATCAGTCGTCCTGGTCCCTTTGCAGAAAAACAGCCCCAAAGCATGATGTTTCCACCCCCATCCTTCACAGTAGGTATAGTGTTCTTTGGATGCAACTTAGCATTCTTTCTCCTCCAAACACGACAAGTTGAGTTTTTACCAAAAAGTTCTATTTTGGTTTCATCTGACCATATGACATTCTCCCAATCCTCTTCTGGATCATCCAAATGCTCTCTAGCAAACTTCAGATGGGCCTGGACATGTACTGGCTTAAGCAGGGGGACACGTCTGGCACTGCAGGATTTGAGTCCCTGGCGGCATAGTGTGTTACTGAGGGTAGCCTTTGTTACTTTGGTCCCAGCTCTCTGCAGGTCATTCACTAGGTCCCCTCGAGTGGTTCTGGGATTTTTGCTCACCGTTCTCGTGAACATTTTGACCCCACGGGGTGAGATCTTGCGTGGAGCCCCAGATCGAGGGAGATTATCATTGGTCTTGTATGTCTTCCATTTTCTAATAATTGCTCCCACAGTTGATTTCTTCACACCAAGCTGCTTACCTATTGCAGATTCAGTCTTCCCAGCCTGGTGCAGGTCTACAATTTTGTTTCTGGTGTCCTTTGACAGCTCTTTGGTCTTGGCCATAGTGGAGTTTGGAGTCTGACTGTTTGAGGTTGTGGACAGGTGTCTTTTATACTGATAAAGAGTTCAAACAGGTGCCATTAATACAGGTAACGAGTGGAGGACAAAGGAGCCTCTTAAAGAAGTTGTTACAGGTCTGTGAGAGCCAGAAATCTTGCTTGTTTATAGGTGACCAAATACTTATTTTTCACCATAATTTGACTAAATACTTTTTTGCCCCACTGTATATCAATATGCTAATGTGCCATGCATTCTCTCTGTTTGTATAACATATAAAAGCACAACACAACACGACACTGCACACGCAGCACAGCACAGCAGAACACAGCACAGTAGACCACTGTAGCGCACAGCGCTACAAGTGCGTCTCATTTTGATGGAAGAAATAAAACTCTGCAACCTTCCAGCTCGTCGCATCTCGCCTGAACTTATTCCTCCACAATGTCACAGTCAGTGGAGTTTCTTATTAGATCCATTTTGTTGACAAGACTATGTACATTGAGATGAAAGAATTGAAGGCCTTGTGTTTTAAAGTCAGCAGGTGTTTGAAGCTGTGTTGGCTCTGGGCCTGGATCAGGTTGGATGTGACTTGATAGCAGAAACAACGGGAGGATAAACCAAGCTTTCCTTGCTGTACCAGCAGTTGAGTAGCCATCACAGATGGATGCCGCATATGGAGGCAGCCTCCTACTTCTACAGCACCTCAGGAAGTGTAAGTCCTGCAGTTCTTTATGTACTGTAAATAAATGTTCTGTATGTAAATAAAGAGACAGGAGACGATTTTTAAGGCAGCAGCAGATCTGCTTACTGTTAGACCAGTCAGTACATAGAGGCAAATCAGAACAAGATCAGATCTCATGATGTAACATGAGATCAAGTGTATGGATGACCTTTTCACTGGCAAAAAGGGCCATCATGGCAGGATCTCTGACCAAATCCAAATCTGAAGAAGTCACAACATGTGGGATATACCACAGAAAAGGAGCCTCTGTATCCTGAGAAGCTTCAACACCAGGCAACATACCAACAACAAGCAGCCAAACAAAAAGAGCAGCAGAGGAAATATCCACATTTTGATGGTAGCTTTTTCCAGTAAAACGTCCAGAAAACTTCACAAAACAAAACAAACTACTTGGTATGGAAGGCAATGAAGGCATTTAAGAAGGAACGTGCCAGTCACACACCACCTACATACAAGCCACCATCTTGGATTGTACCAAGATGATACCACACTCCCTCTCGTGTAGTTTTGCTTAATTATATAAGTGATATAATGAAGTGACGTGTGGTTGATGTTTGGATTTCACAGTTAAAAATAACTTCTAAAGTGCTGCATGGACGTCAGAATTAATAACATTAAATAAATTTACTATTTACTTAAGTTAACTTTATTCTGTGGTCTGAAATGAAACCCACTGAAATATTTAGGTAATTTTTTAGAGAAAAGTGAGCAGTTTCTCTCTGTGAGGATCAGTCCATCTGTAATTTTTCTTTTGATCATACTGAGAAATATTTTTTAAGAACGTTTTCCACACTTGTTAAAATTGACAAAGTATTGAAAGAATTGACAAAGTATTTTTTTTCAGAAGTGAACAGGATGATAATGATGAGGGGGAGGAAAACAGGCAACAGTCAGAGCAGAACAGTCTGTACTCAAGATATATAGAACAGAAATGATATGGTGTTTTTTTTTTTTCAAAATTAGGAATCTTTAATTTATTGCATAACTGATACTGTGCAGCAGTATTCTATTATGTTTTATTTTTTCTTTGTTCATTTAAAACTGTAAAAAAATATAAACAGTTAATTTTTACAGATGTTCATAATAAAAGACAAGCAGTTTCATATTTTGCATTAATATTAGTTTCACTTTATTGTTCCAAAATGGACATTTTTGTGTAATGTTACACGTGTAGTGCTAAATTATTCAACAAGGACCATCAATAAGTATAGTGCTTGTGACTATGAATAAAAGAGTCTGTGTAAAACTGTAGTCCTATCATTCTTCAGACTGTTGCACTGCTGCAGAACTCAACACCACAAACACTTTGGAGAAGTTAAATTGAGTGCTGAGGAGAAGAACTGCTGTCAGCTACCAGCTCCAGCTCCTATGTTGGCTTCTACAGTCACTGGGGCAACACTTGTAATTATGTATAATGTTAAACCCTTATTATTGGGGATGAAGGAGGGAAATTTAAAAAAAAAAATCACTCTGTTGCCAATACCCCCTTTACACAGGTGTGAAAATCGTTGAGAGAGTATTGAGCGATGAAAAAAAAAATGGCCGTATCTCTCAATGGTCTTTCAATGAGTGCCCAGCGATTGCCAAGATCTCTCAGTGATCTTCATGGTCTCTTCAAACTTATGGCTCAGTCCAAAACACACGGATCTCCCAAACATTTACACAGAAACAACTTTTTCAAGGCTTTAGGGAATCATTGAGCGATTGGGGCAATTTTTAATCTCTCAATGGTCATCCAGCGATCTCCCTGCTGTGCAACGGGACCATAAGGGAATGATCCTTAAAGCCCGTTTTATTTCAAGTAACTATCAGTAAAACTTGTTCCCAGTGGGAGTTGGACTCCACCAGAGCTGCCCTTTGTCACTGATCCTGTTCATCATTTTTATGGACATGGTGTCATGTCTGGTGACCACAGGATCTCATCTCTGCTGTTTGCAGATGATGTGGTCCTGTTGTCTTCATTGACCAATGACCAACAGGTCTAACTGTGATGATCTGTTATTGGGTGTGAATTGGCCGGGTTGAGAATCAGCACCTCCAAGTCCGAGTCTATGGACCTCAGATGGAAAAGGGTGGACTGTCCTCTCTGGGTTGAGATCGAGCTCCTGCCCCAAGTGGAGGAGTTCAAGTATCTCAGCATCTTGTTCACCAATGATACCCCCTTTACACAGGGGTGGAGATCACTGAGAGATTTTTGAGAGATCTGGCCAATTTTTGATCTATCAATGATCTTCAGTGATCTCCACAGTCTCTTCAAAGTTTTGACTCAGTACAAAACACACAACGATCTCACAAATGATCCCAAAGATCAACAACTGGCTACTACAACCAAAAATTATAAATTGGAAGCTAAATTCAAGCCTGCTTAATGATTCCCACTTTATAGAGCAAGTAAAAAAAGAGATACTTTTTTATCTAGAGAATAATGATAATGATACTGTGTCCCCTTCAATTCTATGGGATGCATTAAAGGTTGTTATAAGAGGGAAAATTATAGCAATATCCTCCTATAAGAAGAAAATGAGAAATAAAAAACTAGAGGAACTCCAAAATAAATTAAAAGAATTAGAGAACAAACATAAAATAACAATGGGTCAGGATAAATTGGAGGAAATCAAAAAAGATTAGAAATTAAATTAATAATTTGACTACTAATGAAGTTAAGAAAAAAATAATGTTCCTTAAACAGAGATATTATGAAAGTGGATCAAAATCAATGAAAGTTTTAGCTTGGAAACTTAAAAAGAAAATAGCACTGAATACAGTTCATAAAATTAAAGATCCAAATACTAAAAAGATAAAAAGTAAATTAAATGAAATTCAGGGGGCCTTTGAAGTATTTTATAAGACTTTGTACTCTAAAACCACAACATGCAGTACTACTGACATAAACTCTTTTTTGGACTGTTTGGATTTACCAGTATTAAACGAGGAACAAAATAAAATAATGATCGAGGATATCACAGAAAAGGAATTACAATTAGCAATAAGTAAACTTAAACTAAACAAATCACCAGGATCAGATGGATACACTGCAGAGTGGTATAAGGAGCTTAAAAAAGAACTGATGCCGGTGATACTATCCACATTCAACTGGGTTTTAAAGAAGGCACAAATACCACCTAGTTGGAATGAAGCAATAATTTCTGCTATACCAAAAGAAAACAAGGATAAATTAGAATGTAGATCTTATAGGCCAATATCGGTTCTTAATATTGATTATAGGCTGTTCACTGCCATCATGGCTAGAAGATTAGAAAAGTCCATATCCCATTTGATACACAACAATCAGACAGGCTTTATCCAAGAGCGTCAAACACAAGATAATATACGCCGAACTCTCCATATCATCAATCATATACAAATAATATCGCAGCAATGGTAATCAGTATTGATGCAGAAAAGGCCTTTGATTCTGTGGACTGGAGTTTTCTTAATCAAGTTTTATACAGATTTGGCTTACATGAAAAAATGATCAAAATAATACAGACATTATATAATAAACCCACTGCAAGAATTAAAGTTAACGGCTGTTTGTCAAATAGTTTTAACCTAGAAAGAGGGTCTAGACAGGGTTGTGCATGTTCACCGTTATTATTTGCATTATATCTGGAACCATTTGCCCAGTATATTAGACAGAACAAAGGAATACAAGGCATCAATATACTGTAAATGGGAAGGAGCATAAATTGGCCTGCTACGCAGATGATATTTTGATCTACCTGGGGAAACCAACAGATTCCCTACCTAAACTTATGAAATCATTCAACTATTTCGGTCAATTATCAGGATACAAAATTAACATAAGTAAAACACAATTGCTTAAATATAATTATAATCCACCAGAAGAAATCAAAACTAATTTTCAATTTGCTTGGCAAACAGAATTCTTAAAGTACTTGGGAGTCATAATACCAAAAGACCTATCTGAACTACTAGAATGCAATTATTCACCAACCCAAAGAAAAATCAAAGAGGACATTGCAAGATGGAATCTAATTCCATATTTAAACCTAAATTCAAGAACTGAGTCAATAAAAATGAATATACTCTCCAAATTATTATATTTATTTCAAATCTTGCCAATAGAAATAAGTGGAAAACAATTTAATGAATGTGACAAAATGCTGTCCAGGTACATATGGCAAGGTAAGAAACCTAGAATCCAATTTAAAACTCTACAATTGTCAAAACAAAAAAGGGGGGTGGGGCCTTCCTTCCCTGAGAGACTATTATTGGGCAGCACAACTTAGACCCATAATTTGCTGGTGTAATCCTTCATATACTGCCCAGTGGAAGAGTATTGAAGATGGAATGACCTCCACTCCTATACAAGCGACAATAGCTGATGGTAACCTACAAGACATTATCAAGAACATAGAAAATCCATGGGTTAAGTGGACTCTTTAAATCTGGAAAAGAGTAGTATCAAAATATAATGTGGCGCAGTGGTTTAGCACTGTGGCAGCACAGTTTTACCCTCGGCCGGGGGATCGCGGGGATCATGAGATCGTGGGTTCGATCCCAGCCCCCGACCAACAGTGAGCTGTGTGGAGTTTGCATGTTCTCCCCGTGTTGCGTGGGTTTACTCCGGGATTTCTCCGGTTTCCTCCCGCATACCAAAAACATGTAGGTTTAGGGCGCTCGCGCACGCAGCGACCAGCAGCCAGTGGCTTGTCACCAGACTGCAAACCAAGTCTACCTACGGGTACAAATAAGTAACAAAAAAAAAAAAAAATAGTAATTTTTAAAGTGGTGCGCATATGACTCACATTTCACTCCAAATAAGTCAGACACAAGGTTTAAAGTTTGGGCAAATAGAGGGATAACAGCCATATGTAAGATAATGAAAGATGACACACTACTTAGTTTTGAAACACTTAAAGGGAAGTATCAGTTAGAATCACAAGACTTCTATCGCTACTTGCAGATGAGACACTTTGTCAATAACAGGTTAAAATGTATAGCAGAATCATGTAAACCATTGCTAAATTTATTTAAAAGGGCATATAACTCAAATAAAGATAAAAGCTTAATTTCAGGTTTATATAAAGGTCTTATAAACCTGAAAAGACACTCAGCCCTATATGTTAAAACAAAATGGGAAAAAGAAGGAGGAATAGAAATATCGGAAGAGGAATGGACATTAATATGGTCAAATCAATGGAAATGCAGTAGTTCACAGAGTTGGAGGGAGTTTGGCTGGAAAAGCTTAATTAGATACTTTATCACACCTTCCCAGAAGGCTCAGTACAAAGGAAACTCCCCAACTTGTTGGAGAAAATGTGGTAGTACAAATGCAAATCATTATCATATATTTTGGCTCTGCCATGTTATTCAAAATTATTGGAAGGCAATTCATAAAGCTATACAAGGTATTTTTTGGATGTCAGTTACCTCTGGAAAGCAAAACTCTATTCTTTGGGCTTGTACCCGCAGAGTGGTCAAAGAGGGACAAATACATACTTATTATGTATATATTCTACTGACTGCAAGCAGAAAGGCTATTATAAAAAAATGGCTTTCACAGGAGAGCCCATCTCTTGATATGTGGATGGACATTACAATGGATATTTATAAGATGGAGAAAATAACAGCTTGTGTCAATTACAAAAAAGATTTGTTTATGTCACAATGGGAAAAATGGACTAAATACGTATGTAACACCACTCAGGCCGGACTTTCAATTTGCAGAATTGATATAGCAGATTTTGCTAATATATATACAAGAGTGTGTACATTAACATTTACTCCCTATATGCAGATGTTTATGCTGACCCTCCCCCTTTTTTTCTTTTTTTTCTTTTTTTCTTATTTCTTTTTCATCTCTAAAAAAAAGGGACATTCAAATATAATTATCAAATGAAATGATGGCTTAAACCTACTTTCTAAAGAATGTCAATAAAGAGAAAATTACAAAAAAAATAAATAAATCAACAACTGGCTAATCTCTCAACAATGTCTGTGCTGTGTAAAGCGTCCCTGAGGGAAGAATGGAGTGGGAGATTGACAGGTGGATTGGAGGAGCTTCTGCAGTGATGTGGACACCCTACCTGTCTGTTGTGGTGAAGAGGGAGCTGAACTCCAAAAAGAAGCTCTTGAATTAACGATCACTCCATTTTCCTACCCTCATCTATGGTCATGAACTTTGGGTAATGACCGAAAGAATGAGATTCCTGATACAAATGTCTGAAATGAGCTTTCCCTGCAGGGTGGCTGGACTCACCCTTAGAGAAAGGGTGAGGAGCTCAGTTATCCAGGAGGGGCTCAGAGTAGAGCTGCTGCTCATCCATCTGATCAGGATGCGTCCCGGGGCAGACACAGGTCACACTGGAGAAACTGTGTGTCCCAGCTGGTCTGGGAATGCCTTGGTGTCCCCTCTGAAGAGCTGGAGGAGGTGGCTGGGGAGGAGAAAGTCTGTGTTTCTCTGCTTAAGACTGCTGCCTCTGTGACCTGGACCCCAGATGATGGATGGATGGATGGATATTTATCTGATACATATTTATCTGTACTATGAATTTAAGTATTTCATTAGGAACTTGTGTAGTCTTTTGTATGACCTACTCACTTTTGAAGCTATTCTCAAATGGCCATAAAAGGAACTACATCATCTTTGGGGGGCCGTTTTCTCTAGGTAAGCCCTTGGCCAAACATTGCTTTGGTTTGTTAAGCAGCTCTACTGATCTATTAGTGGAAAAGTCTTAATTTCCATGGCAAGCACAGCACATGTTACACTATGGGCAGATTCAGACGGCTTGCGCAGATAGTTCGGTTCGTTTGGTGCAGTCTGAACACGCGTTGGAACTCTGTTGTGCACCAAACAAGCAAAGTCTAGTCCCCCTGAAAATGGGGGTCTCGGTTCTCTTGCAAAGGAAGTCTGGTGTGCTCCGCTTGCAGTGTGAAACCAAACAGAGCATCCAGCGAGCCAGAGGGCAGAAGTGCTCCTTGGCGTTTGTGTAACCATAGCAACATGTAATCTGAGAAGAGGAAGTAGCGTTTACTGTAGTACATTTTGGGTAGAAAATAGCAATAAAGACAACTGTGCGAATCCGAGAAATCCTTTTACTGGAGAAAGCCAAGGAGAAAAGTTAAAAAATGTCTTGTTTGTGGCAGACAAACAACCCAGCTGAAGTGAACGGATTTCTGTTTTCAATCCTGGCCAATTGATGAGTCTGATTTTTCTTCTTCGCCAAGACTTTTTCTTCCTGGTCAGTGGTGGTTTCGGCTACAGCTCCCCAAACGAGCAGTTGTTGTGACTGCATGACACTGTCCAGGCAGTTTGGTCTGCTGCAGTGTGAATGCAAACCAAACCAAATGAAGGTGTGAAAATTTTTGGCATTCTGTCATGGCGACCGCTGGGCCGTCATCAGCCCTGGCTGTGCACACACCTGCTGCCAATCACCAGCAGGCCTTAAAAGCCGGCATCGCTGTTGGCTCAGCACGGAGTCGTCTGCCTTCTTTGCCACGCGACGCATCACGGATTCATCCTTGAGCCAGAGCATCCACGACGCATCCTTGTCAAGCCTCGTCACGTAAGAACCAAGATATCTTACCTTGTCAAAGTATTATCCCCTGTGCACAGGTGGACCTCCCTGGCGGCGGACTTGTCTCCCCAAGTAACGGAGCCTCTCCTCCTCCTCCTCAGAACTCCTCCACCTCACCACAGCACCAAGCGTCACGCTCACCGAGCCACAGTGAGCCGCAGAGCCAGCAAGAGTCTCCCAGCATCACCTGCAAGTAAGCAGTACTTGTTATTACACCTCCGTACTGCGAACAGCACTAATCCACCTGTGCTTGTGTGTTTCCAGGGTTGCCAGGTCGTGGTGGGATTCGTTCAGCTTCAGCGGTTCCTCAGCATTGCACTCACTCACACCTTCACACACATTACACTCTTGATTTAATAAATAATTGTCTAAACGGTCTACTCGTGTCAGTGCCTGTCTCCTGGGTCAAGCAATCATGTCACATTCCCCGCCCAGTCGAACCGAGACCCCCAGACTATCCTGGTCTGAATGCAGCCCATGTCTGAAAGGTCCTTACATCAGTGTCCTCTTGCCTGCTATTCTGCTGCTGTGATGATCCATTAAGATTAGCAGGGACATCTGGCCTTCACCAAGTTAGGGACCTTTATTCCCATTTTTATAATGCATACAAGAAAAATCAACAAAAAACCACATCCAGTGATAATCTGGCTAATACACAGTATATGCATTGGAACATAATTGGTAAAAACATGGAAGTGATTAAACGAGAATAGAGTTTAAAAAGGAAAAAATGTCTTCTCGTGTCTCTGTCACAACCATCAAGATGAAACAGGTCTGGGGACAGTATGAGACCCTTGAATAAACAGTCTTCAACATTATTTCTTTCCTCTGGCACAACATGTACATTTAGCAGTGTCACTTATTCCCCTATCTCCCTATTTTTTTAACCTTAATATTAAACACCTTCATTTAAAAACTGCATTTAAATCTGTTTGATAATCTGAAACATTTACAGTAAGTGTGACAAACACACCAAAAAATGAGAAATCAGGAAGGGGGCAAACACTTTCTCTCTCTCAAACACACACACACACACACACACACACACACACACACACACACACACAGAGTACGTATATATGACGTTGATTTTAACATATTACACATTTATTTATATACATATATATTTAATATATACTTTACATTGCAGCTGCTACTGAGTGATTGCTACTGAACAGAATTTCATTGAATCTTGGTGTGCAATGACAATAAAGTTTCTTTCTTTCTTTCCAAAAATTAATCTTGATTTTTTTTTTCTGTCTTTCAGCTGCACCCTTTCTGGGTCACCACAGCGTATCATCAACTTATATTTGCCAAGGATTTTTATGGCAGATGCCCTTCCTGACGCAACCCTGCCCATTTATCTGGGCTTGGGACTGGCACAGGAAGTACACTGGTTTGTGCACCCCCTGTAGCTGGGTAACCAACTGTCCTTCCTCCATTCTATTTTGCTGAGCACCAAGCTAGAAGGCAGGAAGTACCATTTTTATATGGTCTTTGGTATGACCTGACCGGGACTTAAACCCTCAACCTCCAGGTTGTGGAATGGATGCTTTACCACTAGGCCACCACAGAAATTAATCTTGATTAATCATGATTAAATTTTTAAAAATCGTTAACTGTGATTGATTGCGGGGTGGGGTGGAGTGACCGTGGATAGGCACAATACACAATAACAGTTATTTTTCTCAACACATACACTCCTCAGAATAAGTTTTAGAACATATTGAGTTTACCCTCCATGGCAATCAGCCCCCACCATACCTGGGACAGCGCTGCCTTGACAGCGCTTATTGTGTAAAAATCTGAAGGAAGTCAACGTGATATTGGGAGTATTTTCTTTATTTTGGAGTGACAAATAAGGTTTGTGGTGTGAGACAGAGGGTAAAAGAGTGAGACTCACTCCCAAAGAGATTCAAGATTCAAAGGCTTTATTATCATGTGCACAGTTAAGGCTTTGAGTGTGACTGTTGCTGAATTGCGACATAACCCCTAGTGGTCAAGAGTGGTAAATATTTTTTGTCAATAAAATAGTTCAGATTTCCAACGCTATAACTTGAAAGTGGTAAGAGATAATGGATTACTATCAATTAGAAAGATGTAAAATATGATCCAAAGTTTCAGATAGGAGTGATTTTATGAATCTAATTTGCATAATGCCGTGGCAGCTATACTGAATTACATTACTCAGTCAAAACTGGACTTTGGACTTATTTACACAAAGAATTGTTCAGTCTTTTGACACTGTTTTTTGTACAGGGGTACGTTATCATCTTATCTTCAAAGTATACGAACAAGAAATCAGTACAATGTAAAAAAAAACAAAGAAATTTGTCACTTACCGGCGGCTAAGAGGACTCGCTCGCTGCCATGGT
This sequence comes from Pholidichthys leucotaenia, assembly GCA_020510985.1. Taxonomy (NCBI): domain Eukaryota; kingdom Metazoa; phylum Chordata; class Actinopteri; order Cichliformes; family Pholidichthyidae; genus Pholidichthys; species Pholidichthys leucotaenia. Next base: position 443,411,094 of record CM035836.1, on the reverse strand, counting down.
CGGTGCGTTTTAGTCCATCGTGGACATTATTTTGTGTTCTGTCGGTTATTTACGCTCTCTACCACATCTACAAAGTCTTATGATTATCCCACATAAATTTCGCTTGTATCCCGCGGCTATTTTCCGTGTACAAAGCCGTCTAAGTGACGGTGCACAACGATGGATGGCGGCCATATTAGCTTTCTGAGCTAAAAGAAGGGAATACAGGAAAAGGAAATAAGGAGTTCTTCTTCTTTGGTGTATTACATGTCAGCCATGATTCTTCCAACGCATGTCTGCCACCTTCTGAACTGTCTGGAGGAGTGAGGCTGAGGAGTGAGGGTGTTGTTTAAAGCCACAGACACACAGCATTATAAGACACATAACACTTAAAGACCAAGTGAACAAATACAGATCGAAAAAAACACACACAAATTAGATAACAAAAGACTTCAATTGAAGTGACTGACAATTGAACCAGAAGTCTCCTATTTCTCAATCAAGTAACAGGGAGAGTTGATGAGGAATTTTGACATACAAATAATAAGTAAACAAATAAATAATTGAGAAAAAATATAATTAATGAATTAACATATTAAACAGAATATAGCAAACTAGTAAAAAGAAATAGAGTTTTTGTTGGCTTTCAAATAGCTGACTCTGAGCCACATCATTTCATTAAGTAATACTCAAGGATTTTTAGATAACAGCTGACAGAATAAAAAGAAACAAAATTAAAACTTTATACCAATAATAATGGATGACAGTAGCTGCCAAATTATATGCAGATAAATTAATGAATAAATTGACATATAAAAATTGCAAAATCTATTGCAAACAATGATGAGTTGTCAGTGGCTTCGGTCATAATCATAATAATTATAATAATAAATGATAATATACAAGTAAGAACATTAATAACAGTAATAAGAAGGACAATAGTGTAGCATCATCATCTCCTCAAACCAAGACAGAGGATCACTTCTCTACAGGAATTTCTTTTATTCCTTATACAGGAATATTACTTTTCTGCATGTTACAGGAATATCACTGGCTTTCATGTTGACCCATGCAGACCTCTTCCAGGCCTGACCAAAGATGCTTGCTTTCCCAGGACCCCAATGTAAACAGTTGCCTCTTGCAGAGATTGTAAGGATCAGAATTTGCTTTTAAAGGATCAAAGGAACATAAACTCGTGAGACCAGACCTCTCAACGTAAACACTGCATTTGGATAATGTACCCTTACAGGAAACAATGCTTTTAAAAAAGAGTCATAAACCGCTTAATCTGACGGGTTTATAGCCTACGATACTATCCAGGTTTTCTCCCAGATACCATGGACCTAAAGGAAATTATCTACAGCTCAACAGTACCTCCTAGTGGATACCTACAAAATGTGTTTTCAGTATGTAAGATGACTTTTAATTTGTTCTAAACATTAAGTTTCTTTCAGCTTATCCTCTGGATCCTAAGGACACTGAAAATCATCCCTCTTTTATCACCAACCATGATTTGCTGTACAGTGATCCCTCACTTATTGCGGTTAATGGGGTCCAGAACCGACCGCGAAAAGTGAAAAACCGCGAAGTAGCGTCACCCCCCCATTTTTTACATACTGACATAACGTTCGGCTCAGGAGACGCACACACACAGGCTCAGAGTAGTTCAAACTGTTTATTAACAACAGGGATGTTTGGGTGCGTGTCTGCGGAATGTTAATGTGTTGGTGGTGGCGTCTGCTTCGGACCCAGAGGCAGGAGACCGTTCAGCCGGCAACCCTATGGGAGAAATCAGACACAGGGTGATGAGCACACACCAACACAGGAGGAGAATAGGCGAGGGAGAGAAGCTTACTTGTTTGGGCAGATGACTGGCGCTTCAAGGATGGAAGCCCGGGAGACAGCCACCTGCAGGGCTCGGTGCAGCAGCGAGGAGAGACGAGGGACGGGATTGTCCGCCGCCGAGGAATCCACCTGTGCACAGGGGAGCAAACTGGAGAGATGAGGTAAGTGATCTTCTTACCGGTAAAGAGGATGCTGAAGAGAATGTGGTAGAAGTCCATGCAAGGGAAATGAAGTCTACGGCTTCAGGCCGACGCTCAGGGCGAGGCGGCTTTTATCCTTCGCCGCTGACGAGTAGCAGGTGCGTGGGCAGGTGGCGCCGCTGATGAATGGCGCGGCGTGACAGTACTCCCCCCTCTAGCAGCGCCTCCTGGCGATGGCTTATCCGGGTGCGCTCGGTGGAAGTCCGCGATGAGCGATGGGTCCAACACAAACGACGGGGGCACCCACTGTCGATGCTCGGGCCCATAGCCCTCCCAGTCCACCAAGTATTGCAACCCACGACCCCGGCGCCGGGAGTCCAGGATGGAGGAGGCGGACCAGGCCGGATGGCCACCAATCATCCGGGGCGCGGGTTGCGCTGCAGGAGGAGGGCAAAGGGGGTCAGTAACCGCCAGTTTCACCTTCGACACGTGGAAAGTAGGATGAATGCGGAGGGAGGGGGGAATAGCCACGCGCACAGCCACCGGGTTGATGATCCGGGTGATGGGGTAGGGACCCATGAAGCGCTGTGCCAGCTTTCTCCTCTCGCCTTTTAGAGTGACGTCCTGGGTGGAAATGTAAACAAGCTGCCCAACTCTGTACGCCGGGGCAGGTCTCCTACGCCGGTCCGCCACAGTCCTGTTGCGCTCCGCTGTGCGCAATAGCGCATGGCGCGCGGCAGCCCAGGTGGAGCGGAACTGCCTGAGATGGGCCCTGACTGACGGGACAGTTACTTCACTCTCCTGCTCCGGAAACAGCGGGGGGTCGTAACCCAGGGACGCTTTGAAGGGGGACATCCCTGTAGCAGAAGAGCGAGCGGTGTTGTGGGCATATTCAACCCAGGCAAGATGGTTGCTCCAGGACGCGGGTTTGGATCTGGACACACAGCGGAGCGCAGCCTCCAGCTCCTGGTTGGTCCTCTCACACTGCCCGTTGGATTGGGGGTGATGGCCAGAGGAGAGGCTCACCTTGGCTCCGATGGCGTTGCAGAAAGACCTCCAAACCTCAGATGAAAACTGGGGGCCCCGGTCCGAGACCACGTCCACCGGAATCCCATGCAGCCTGACCACGTGTTGGACGAGGAGGTCCGCCGTCTCCAGGGCAGTAGGGAGGCCTCACAGGGGGACGAAGTGCACGGCCTTGGAGAAGCGGTCCACGATGGTCAGGATGGTGTCATAGGAGTTGGAGATGGGGAGTCCGGTGACGAAATCCAGAGCGATGTGCGACCAGGGCCTGCCAGGGACGGGCAGGGGCTGGAGCAGACCCGCTGGAGGGGCATTTCCCGACTTGCAGGTGGCACAGATTGGGCAAGCCCGGGCGTAGCGGGCTGCATCCCTCCGCAGGCCTGGCCACCAAAAGGACCGTTGGAGGAGATCTATCATCCGGGAGGTGCCAGGGTGACAGGTGAGCTTGGAGGTGTGGAGCCAGTGGATGACCTCTCCTCGGACCGCGGATGGCACGAACAGCCTCCCCTCCGGTCCGCCGCCAGGGTCAGGTTCCACCTCCTGTGCCTTCCGGATCTTGCTCTCAATGTCCCACGAGATGGCTCCCACGACGCACGACCTGGGCAGGATGGAGTGGGGCGCCTCCTCCGACTCCACGGGGGCGAACTGCCTGGAGAGGGCGTCAGGCAGGACGTTCTTAGAGCCAGGCCTGAAGGTGATGGAAAATTGGAACCTGGCGAAGAACAGGGACCAGCGCGCCTGGCGGGCGTTCAGGCGCTTGGCAGACCGTAAGTATTCCAGGTTCTTGTGGTCCGTGAGGACCACAAACGGCAGGCTTGCCCCCTCTAACCAGTGGCGCCACTCCTGCAGGGCGAGCTTGATGGCCAAGAGCTCTCTGTCCCCCACATCGTAGTTTCTCTCCGCCGGGGACAAGCGCCGGGAGAAGAAGGCGCACGGTCGCTTGGCGCCATCGTCCGGTGACCGCTGGGACAGCACTGCTCCCACTCCCGTGTCCGAGGCGTCTACCTCTACAATGCACTGCAACGCGGGGTCGACCTGGCGAAGGACCCGGGAGGAGGAGAATTCCGCCTTCAGCGCCTCAAAGGCGTCAGCGACCTCTTCGGTCCACCGGAACGGGACCTTCGGGGACGTGAGGCGGGTCAGTGGTCCAACGATGGCACTGAAGTTGGGAACAAAGCGGCGGTAGAAATTGGCGAAGCCAACAAATTGCTGCACCTGCTTCCGGGATGCAGGTGTAGGCCATTCCACCACCGCCTTTACCTTCTCTGGGTCGGGGAGCACCTTATCGTGGGCGATGATGAACCCCAGGAAGGACGTACTCCTGGCGTAAAATTCACACTTTTCTGCCTTAACGTACAGACGGTTCTCCAGCAGCCTTTGGAGGACCCGCCTCACGTGGACCTGGTGCTCATCCCTGGACTTGGAGAAGATGAGGATATCGTCCAGGTAGACGAACACGAAAAGGCCAATGAAGTCCCGGAGGACGTCATTAATGAGGCGCTGGAAGACTGCAGGAGCGTTGGTCAACCCGAACGGCATCACCAGATATTCAAAGTGGCCGTTCGGGGTACGGAAGGCCGTTTTCCACTCATCTCCCTCCCGGATCCGGACGAGGTGGTAAGCGCTGCGTAGGTCCAGCTTGGTGAACCAGGTCGCCCCCTGGAGGGAGTGGAAAGCAGTGTCCATGAGAGGCAGGGTGTAACGGTCCCTCTCCGTGATATTATTGAGGGCCCGGTAGTCGATACAAGGGCGGAGGGACCCATCCTTTTTCCCCACGAAGAAGAACCCTGCCCCCACGGGTGACGATGATGGGCGGATAATCCCAGCACTTAATGATTCCTTCAGGTAGGCGTTCATCGTCTCCTTCTCCGGCGCAGACAGGCTGTAAAGGCGACCAGAAGGTAAGGGAGCCCCCTGGCGGAGGTTGATGGCGCAGTCATAGGGCCGATGAGGGGGAAGAGACATAGCTTTCGCTTTGCTGAACACCATACCCAGGTCGTGAAATTCTGGGGGCACCAGAGACAGGTCCGGGGGTGCAGCGTCCGTCGCAGGGGGAGGAGCGGACGGAGAGCAGGCAGCGGACTGAAGGCAGGTGCCCATACAGAACGTACTCCATGCCGAGATCCCAGCTGATTTCCAATCCAGAACCGGATTGTGAAGGCGGAGCCAGGGATACCCCAGGATGACGGGCGACACAGAGTTGGGAAGGACGTAAAAGGTCATCTCCTCCCGGTGGTTTCCCGAGATGATGACCGGTAGGGGAACAGTTTGATGTGTCACTCTCCCGAGGGTGGCACGGGAGAGGTGGATCAGGGAGATGGGAGTGTTGAGTGCCTGGCAGCGGATGCCCAATCGGGTTGCCAGGCTTTGTGAAATGAAGCTGCCTTCTGCGCCCGAATCCACCAGTGCGTGGGTGAGGTGCCCAGTAGGGTTATGGCAGAAACGGATGGGCAGCTTCAATTGAGTAAGTGATCCTAACCGATTGACATCCGCGAGGCTTCCAACAGTGACTCGCGGACCCCACCGACTGGCTTTCCGTGGACAACGCTCCACGGTGTGTTGGTCGCCTCCGCAATACATGCAGAGGCCCAACTCATGGCGGCGTTGTTTCTCCACAGGGGAAAGTTTAGTCCAGCCCGTCACCATCGGCTCCGACTCCTCGGGGCGCGATGCTGGCGGCGCCGCCAGGGGGCAAGCTTGGAACAGGTGCGGCGAGGCTCCACGAGGGCGAGAAGAAGAAGACCTCCGCCCCGAGGAGCGCTCGCGCAGCCTGTTATCCAAACTTATCGCTAAGGATGTCAGCTCCGCTAGCGTCCCAGGGATATCCCGACCAGCCAGTTCATCCCTCAGATCACTATTGAGGCTGCGGAGGAACAGGCCACAGAGGGAGCGTTCCTCCCAGCCCAATTCCTCCGCCGCTACCCGGAAGTCGACCGAGTGGTCCGCTGCCGACCGGCTTCCCTGCTGGAGAGCGAGAAGCCGATCGACCTGGACCGTTTCGGTTTGTGAGTGGTCAAAGACCTCCAGAAAGCGCCTCACGAATTGGTCATAGGTGAGGGTGGCATAACTGGGCCTCGCCATTACGGCGTAGGTCCAGGTTAACGCACGCCCCTCCAGAAGATTCCCTATGTAACCAATTCGGCTGTGATCCGAGGGAAAATCTCCGGGCACACGGTGGAACACGGACTCACACTGCATAATAAACCCCCGCGCTCCGCCGAGCTTACCGCTAAAGCGGGCGGGGGTCGGAATCGGCGTGAGCCGAACCGGTGCCACTGGAGCCGGCTGGACGGCCGCTGGAACAGCAGGAGCCGCGCCACCCTGGCGAGTCGGGAGGAACGGCTGTTGGGGGTCCAAGCGGTTCAATCGGTTAGTCAGTTCTAATAATTGATTAAGAACCACCTGTTGCTGATAAACAATCTGATCCACCCGAGCCTCGAGGATGGTAAACCGGTGTGCGAGCCCGCCGTCCGCCGAGCCGCTCTGCTGAAGCCGTACTGACATAACGTTCGGCCCAGGAGACGCACACACACAGGCTCAGAGTGACATAACGTTCGGCTCAGGAGACGCACACACACAGGCTCAGAGTAGTTCAAACTGTTTATTAACAACAGGGATGTTTGGGTGCGTGTCTGCGGAATGTTAATGTGTTGGTGGTGGCGTCTGCTTCGGACCCAGAGGCAGGAGACCGTTCAGCCGGCAACCCTATGGGAGAAATCAGACACAGGGTGATGAGCACACACCAACACAGGAGGAGAATAGGCGAGGGAGAGAAGCTTACTTGTTTGGGCAGATGACTGGCGCTTCAAGGATGGAAGCCCGGGAGACAGCCACCTGCAGGGCTCGGTGCAGCAGCGAGGAGAGACGAGGGACGGGATTGTCCGCCGCCGAGGAATCCACCTGTGCACAGGGGAGCAAACTGGAGAGATGAGGTAAGTGATCTTCTTACCGGTAAAGAGGATGCTGAAGAGAATGTGGTAGAAGTCCATGCAAGGGAAATGAAGTCTACGGCTTCAGGCCGACGCTCAGGGCGAGGCGGCTTTTATCCTTCGCCGCTGACGAGTAGCAGGTGCGTGGGCAGGTGGCGCCGCTGATGAATGGCGCGGCGTGACACATACATTTTTTTTTGTGTATATATAATATCAGTAAGTGTATATTAACCCTATAAATGCATATGTTATCATTAGAACATTAAAGAATAGTTTGAAACATGTAAATAAAATATTAATAATATAAATAATATACATAAAATAATGTATAAATAATATAAATAATACGTACGTTCATTCTCTCACTCTCTCTCTCAACGGGAAGGCATAGAGGCAGCAGGAGGAGGTGTAGAGGCAGCAGCGACGTCTCGGCCAATCAGCTTGTGAGATTCCCGAGCCGAGCCAACACGAGAACAAAATCTCTTAGGGGGGGGGGGGATGCTGGCCAGCGAATCAGAGAGGTGGATTTTGAGTTGTGCCGGCTCTCCGTGTAGTCTCCCTGCCTTCTGCTAGCGCCTGGGCAACTTTTTTCTCAATTTTGAATTTTTGATGAATATTTTTGAAAAATCCGCGATGCACTGAGGGCGCGAAAGGTGAGGCGCGAAGTAGCGAGGGATCACTGTACTACATTAAGTTTTGATCTAAATATGAATGCATGTATTATGATTATGTATAAGAAATGTTATATTCATGAGTGTTATTCAAACAAATGTAATATTGGAGTAATGGTATAAATGCATGATCACCAAATATTAGCCAAGTCATTTAATTTAGTTAGATTTTATATTGAGCACCTAATTTCATAAGAACTGACTGAGTGTTGATTTTTTTCTCTGCAATTTCATGGGATGGTGTCTTCGTTTGATTGGCTGCTCTCAAACAAAGAAATGTTCTCACATTGGATAGCAGCCATTTCAAACTGCTTCTGAAAAAGTCGATTGGTCAGTCTTGCGATTGACATCATCAGTTTTACGACCTGGCGAGGTAACTTTAAAAGAGAGAAGTTAGATTTGAGTTTAGCAGAGTAAGATCAGACAAAAAGTAGACAGAAAAAAAGATCAGAACAGGCAGGAAGATTAGCAAGAAGTAAAGTAACAATGTAACAAGTAGCAAGAAAAAGAGAACGGTGAGAGAATTAAGAATTAGAAACACAGAAGGAAGAAAGAAAGAGATTTTGAGAAAGATTAGGAACTAAATTAAGATTAGAGAAGCAGAATAGTAATCTAGATCTCAGAAGAAGATTTCATTCCACCGTTTCAAGGCCCTGTGAAGTTTTATTCTGTTCTTTGTGAAGTTTGTCAAGTCTTTCTGGTTACTGAGGAGGAACCATTTTTCTTTAGAGCTCGCTTTTTCAGAGAATCAAATTCTCAAACTTTTTTCCTTCACCTCAGAAGCCATTCTTATCCTAGTAAATGTTTTTCTAATATTTTTTTTTCATGACTTTTGACGCCATTAGAGTGGACCTTTAATTTGCCTAATTTAAAGTGAACAGAGACTGAGAAGTTTCTCCTTCAGTTTTTTTGGTCTATCCCGCTACAAGAGACCTCAAATTTGGACTCTTTTTCCAAGGACTTTTCACGCCGCCCTGACACAAACCATCCACGGCTGCCACGGTCTCCTTGAAGGGCCCCCCAGCTGAATTATCACCTCCACGGCTGTGAGGACAGCAGCCGCTTCCTCCGACGTCCTAACTTCAAAACCCAGCGGTACCGACCCGCAGGAACGTGGACCTACAGCTGTTGTGTGAGTGAAGCTCCTACTTTTCTTATCTGCTGGGTTAAAACGTGATGTCCTAACAATTAAATTACAATTATATGGCCCTTGTTTCAGGGCTCAATTAGTCTCTCAGCCACAGGATAGAGCTGTAAACTGAAGGAAAACTCTTAGTCATTTTTAAGTAACTGCCCTTAAATTTTTGTAGATTAATTCAGAAGTCATTTTTAGATAATTAGCTTATGAATTTTCCCCATAAAATTGTGTTGTTTTGTTACAACATTTCAGCCTCATTTACCATTGAAACATTAGGTCTGGTTCCTCCTTGGTTCTACAGAGGTGTAACGCTGGATTTTATGTTCAGGAATCCAATAACAGTTGATGTGATATATTACGCTGTGATCATTTAAATCTGTTTATCCATCATTTGAACGCCATGCCATGTAACCTGAATGAGTTTAATAAAAGGGTGAATGAGAGAAGGTGAAGCGTTTTCCTTTCGCATATACATGCTTCCTAATCACGGCAGGACAAGAACTCACTGAAACTTTGAGACTGATTCATTAAGTAATTGAAGGTACAAAATTAAATAAAATTAAAGTTAATATTATTGTCTGTTAGGACTGGTGCCCCTTTTACGAGTGCTTTTATTTAATTTAGCGGGTGTAGAAGTGATGGTTTAACTCCGCCCCCTTTCACACCCACTATTAAATAAAATAAATAATTCCTGTACCTTATGACAAATATTTTTATAGGCAATTCACGTGACAATAGGAATTTTTTGATAATCATGCTTTTCCTATGTTGTTACATAAAATATCATTATAGGAAACTATGAAAGAGAAAAATCATATGCTTTTAAACTTATGATTCTTCCCACAATTCATAGTGCTAAAAAGAAAGGAAAGCTGAAGGAAAAAAGAGGACTAACACCAACAGAGTCACTAGATCAATGCAAACACTTTTCTCACAGTGAGGAGGAGAAGGAGTTCCCCCGTAAACTGGAGACAGCTGCCGCCTCCACCCCCTTACCAAAACTAGAAACAGAAAATGGGAAGGATGATTTAAGGGCTGCAATGAACAAATTACAAACATCTTTAGCAGAGGCTGGAACTAGTCCACAAAATTTATCTGTTTCTGGAGGAAACACCTCTAAGAAGATCACTGACTACACAGACAGAAATGCATCACTATCCACAGGCATACAAAAACAGTGGAAATATGATAATTATGGATTGACAATGGAAAATTTGACTGAAAAAGCACCACAGCGTACGCGTTTACAAGTAGGAACCACATTTAAAGGAAGATTATAAGCATATGCCCATAATAGCTACAGAAACTGGGGCGACACAATATTCTGAATGGTCCTTTAAGGACCTTAAAGGCATTTGTGACACATTGCCTCCACTGACCATGGGAGCATCCCCGTGGATCAAAGCCATGCAGAGGGCCACAGTTGGTTGCCATTCGTGTTTAGCAGATACCAGGACAATAGTAGCCACTCACACCTCAGCCTCTGTGCTCAAACATATAGAGGTAGAGGCTGGCATAACAAATGAGCCTGATGAGGCTCCATTTAAACTACACAGTGACAACATTTTTGCAGTAATGAGAGGAATGTTCCCTCTAGATCTCACTAGTGCTGACCTAACAGATATTCCTATGAAAAAAGGTGAGGAAGCAGGAGCCTATGTGGACAGGTGTTTGGTTCTTTGAACTGATATGATTGGAGAAAATCCACACAATAATGCAACTAAACAAGGCATCAGTCCCACAACCTGTTAGGGTTGCTCTGGAAGCAGTTGTGGGTTTAAACACCGGCCCCTGGGCGGAATGATTGTCCCATGTGCATCACTATATGAGACAATATAACAAAAAACAAGCTGAAAAAGAGACAGAAACAGCAGATCTATCTAATCAGCTGATAAAAGCCCAATTAAAGGCAACTAGGGATGTAGTGAAAAAACAAAAAGAATACTGTACAGGCTCCAGCCGGTACAGTAGCAACCCCTCAAGCCATTGTTGGTCCCGTCCCTTCTGAACCCTTTGTGGCACCCCAACAATGGTAATCACCACCACAAAGAAGGCGTGGAAGAGGTGCATACAGGGGAGGCATGAGACCAGCGTCAGACCCACCCAGTGACATGTGCCTGTGGTGTGGCAATAGAAACCATTGGGCTCGTGGTTGTAGAGCTCCATCTACTGGCAGAGGAACTGTCTGGACAAACTATGCACCCACCCCACCTCCAGCACTTGGGGTGTGGCCAGATCAGCCACAACAGACACAGCTGCCTCAGCAATCACACATGGCTCCCAACCACAGCATGTACAATGGGAGACAAGACTAACGAAGCTATGGTGGACGCAGGGGCTCGCTTTTCATCAATATCAACTTCTCTACCCTGTCCACTAATTATACATCGGTGGCTGGCATCTCTGGGACAGTACCACTGAACTGTTCACTGACTGGTCTGGATTTTGTCCACTCTTTTCTGTCCACAGTTGCAAATACAGGAAGCAGACACAGAGGAAGATCAAACCTCTTTTGCAACTGTGTGGTGTCTGCAGCAGAATGATGTCAGCCTTGACAAAAATCAACTAGTGGACAAATACCAAATACCACAAACACCACTGGGCAGCACGGTGGTGCAGTGGTTAGCACTGTTGCCTAACAGCTAGAAGGTTCCAGGTTTGAATCCCCAGGCTGGCAGGGGTAGGAACCTTTCTGTGTGGAGTTTGCATGTTCTCTCTGTGCTGCGTGGGTTTACTCCGGGGGCTCCGGTTTCCTCCCACAATCCAAAGACATGCATGTTAGACTAATTGGTTGGTCTAAATTGTCCCTAGATATCTGTCTCCTATAGGCCCTTAGAATAGAGGGTTAGTACTAGTGAAGCGCTTTGAGTGGTCTTTGAGACTAGAAAAGCACTATATAAGTACAGGTCCTGATCCCTTATCCTTAAATATATTTCATGGGCTCCATGGATTGACTCTGTTCAACCTCATGACCCCTCACATAATCCACTCCACTGCACAATGAACTATTCACATGATGATTAGGAACTGTATGATGATCAGTGGGACACTTTGGTAGGGGTACAGAACTTGGTGTAAAGACATTTATGTGGGTCCACAAGGAGTCACTGCTGCAGTTTATCTGGACAAAGACTTGTTGCCTCTGTATGCCTTCTCAGACACTGCTGCACCCCATGTCATGCTGGGGGTATCCGCAGGTGAGGAGGCAAGGGTATGGTGAAAAACTGTCTTAGGTTGACTGACTGGGTTGTCACACAATGTAGGGACCTACATTACTCACAATCTGCTGATTGCTATCGCATCTCATGCAATGTCATAGTTCAGGCCACACCACAGACATTGCACCTAGACAGAACACATGGCAGAGAAAACACTGACCATCCAGATTCTGGTGCACTTTTGGATGCTCTGCCTCCCACTCTGTGGTCAGACGGCTCTGCAGACGGTCTGATTACCTGTTCACCAGTCAAAATCTCATTGAAAGCAAATGCACAACCAATATGGAGAGCACAGTATCCTCTCACAAAAGAGAAGGAGACAGGCATAGCAGGAACAATACAGGGTCTTCTCCAAGCAGGAGTTCTAGTGCCAACACAGTCCCCATGAAACACACCAATTCTTCCTGTAGAGAAGCCTGGCAAAATGGACTACAGGATTGTCCATGACGAACTACACTGTTCCAAATTCTTACCTGCTCCTGAATAGCATTACACTACAGCACATTTTTTTTTTTTTTTTTACTGTGGTGGATATTTCTAATGTTTTTTTCAGCATTCCTCTACATGCAGACAGCAGGCTTTTTTCTTTTTGCATTCACCTATCAGGGTCAATTCAACTTTATTTTATTCAACTTTATTTATATAGCACCATTTCACAACAATAGTCATCTCATAGCACTTTCAACAGTACACATACAGCAGGCTACCACAAGGTTTTGTTGACTCACCAGCCATTTTTAATCACATACTGTGTCAACATTTGCAGGATTTATTCCTGCCCCCTGGTACATTGTTGTTGCACTATGTTGATGATCTGCTATTAGCAGGCCCTACTGCTGCCTCTGTGCTTTCAGCCACGGAGATCCTCTTGAAACATCTTTACCAGAAAAAGCTACAAACTAAGCTGCAAAAAGGTACTGTTGTCGCCCCAGAGTTCACTATTTGGGCAGGCTAATTATATCTAGCAATTCCATGGTGTCTCCATCACAAAGGTCATCAATTCTCCCACACCCCAAACCACGCACTGTGAGGGAAATGATGTCATTTTTGGGTCTTGCCGGATACAGCAGAAATTTTGTCCCAAATTACACTGCACTCATTCAACCCCTGCACGATCTTCTTAAAGAAGCAGGACACAAAAATCTCACATCACCATTGCAATGGACTACTTCAGCCGAGGGTGCTTTTATTGAACTAAAACAACTGATGTCACATGCGTGTTCATTCAAACCACTTGATTATGCTTCCCCATTTCAATTAGACATTTCTGAACAGCACGGAATTGTAAATGCTGTGCTGTATCAGAAGGGGGAAGGAATAGGTTCAAGGTCAGTTGTAATGTACTAGAGTTCAACATTAGATAACATAGAAAAAGGACATCCACCGTGCACACGTCATGTCACCGCGATAGCCAAAGCATTGGAGAAAACTTCTCACATTACCATGCAACACACAGTGATTGTGCACACAATGCACGGAGTAGCTTCATATCTACAAAGTGTGTTGTTCATACTCTCAGCCAAAAGAACACAAAGGTTGAAAAGAATACTACAAGCACCAAATGTCATTTACATAAGTGAAGGCACAAACATGGCAGAGGACATGCTCACAGGTGAACCTCATGACTGTTGTGCAATTGTGGAAACAGACATGAAGGCTGTGCAAAATCTTCAAGCAAATGCAATTGAACATCCAAATTTGAATCTTTTTTGTGATGGATGTTGCTACAGGAAAACAGATGGATCTTTGAGTGCTTCATTTACAGTTGTAAAATATGATGAAGAGACAGGTGTATTTCAGACTGTAGAGGCAGAAATGGTAGACCAGCCTGCCTCTGCTCAAAAAGCTGAAATTGTAGCTCTCACTAAAGCATGTCAATATGCAAAACAACAAGAGGCAAACATATACACTGATTCAGCTTATGCTCATTGGGCTGCACATGTTGATTTGCCACATTGGAAAAGAAAAGGATTCCTCACTTCAACTAACACACTGATTAGACACCTAACTGAAATAGTTGAGCTGTTGGAGGCCATGGGTCAACCAAAGAGGGTAGCAAGTTTGAAGTGTAAAGGACATCAAAAAGGAAATGCTATTGTAGCTAAAGGAAATGAAGCTGCTGATTTGGCTGCTAAGCAAGCAGGTGGCTATGCTACCCAGGCAAATACAGAAAGAAGATCAGACGTACATGGAACTGGGTGAGGAGGAAATCAAGCAGTTACAGGAGAGAGCAAGTCCTGAAGAAAAGAGTAGGTGAATAGAGAAAGGAGCAAGGAAGGATGAAGAAGGTTTGTGGAGATCAACTGGTGGAAGGCTAGTAGCCCCAGCTAAGATGTTGTTGTTGTGTAAAGAAGCACACTTGGAAGGCCATGTCTCAAAAACAAAAATCTCTGCTTCAGTCAAAGCAGAGATTTTCTGAATGTGAAACATGCCAAAAGTTCAATCCCAGACACACATTAAAGGCTTCTATGGGAGCTTTTCCAGCCCCTGAAGGGCCATGGAAAGACATTGTGATTGACTTTACAGACATGGGCCAGGAAAACAGATGCAGAGGCTACAGATATCTGTTGGTGTGTGTGTGGACACAATTTCAAGATGGGTTGAGGTTAAAGCATGTAAAACAGAAAGTGCAAAGGAGGTGATAAAATGGCTGATTGAGGAAGTGATTCCTAGGCATGGGTTTCCAAGAGTGATCAGATTAGACAATGGTAGACATTTTGCAAATAAACATTTGAAGGAAATTGAATGTGTCATAGGCTTAAGGCATAAGTTTGGTTCTGTGGTGCATCCATTCTCCCAAGGGCTAGTTGAGAGAGCAAATGGTACACTGAAAAGAATACTAGCCAAACAATGCACGGGGACAGGCATGACATAGGTTGATGCACTTTCATTAGTGCTGATGGCACTGCATCTACCCCCAACAGACGCTCTGCCTGACTCCTCATGAGCTGCTGACAGGGAGAAAGATGCCTGGACTATTTGTTAATTCACTTTTGACTCCTAGAAACAGTCAAGCTGTAGAACTGACACAGTACTTCAAGAGTCTAAAAAATATCTGAAGCTGTCTCAACAGGTTTTGGACATTCTCAACAAGGAGACACCACCCCATTGGAATCTAGTAACTGGGTGTGGCAAAAAGTAGTGAGACCACATTGGGATTCACCCAAGTGGCAAGGATGTTTTAAAGCGATAAAAGCCACATCACATGCAGTAAAAGTGTGGAAGAGAGGAAAGCTCAACAATTGGATTCATGTGACTCCTTGTGCTAGAGCTGTTGAGCCAAATTGACCTCGACTGCAGACTGTTGCTGACATAGCCAGTGCAGATAGCAGTGATGTCATCTATACTGCTTAACCGAGACCAGATGGCAGTATTACACGTGCTACAGAGGCTTTCGAAGGCCTGAGAACAGAGTTTGTTCAAAACACTGGTTATGAGGACTATGCTCTTACTGCATGGCTGCAGTCTATCTTTGAACATTGGGCAGGAGTGGTACACTCAGTAATTCTGATTAAAGTTATCTCGCTAGCAGTGATACTCATAGTGGGCTGTGGCTGTATCCCATGTCTGAGAATGCTGCTGGAAAAGATGTATAGTTATCACCCTGTTCAAAGAGCCAGCCCAAAGGATGATGGCTCAAGCCCACTCCTATGTGGAGTCGAAGTCTCTCCTCCACAACAATGACCATTGTGAATCTGGGAATGACAGTGAAGAAGGAGAGGCTATTGTTTGAAATGTACATATTATATTATTTGGAACAACTTTTGGATACACTCGGAAAGGAAATAGGAAAGCTTAAACTGTGGTTTGATTCAAACAAATTAATGCTCAGTTTAAGTAAGACAAAATTTATAATTTTTAACAACCATCACAACTTAGTATCTAAACTCTGTAAATGGTGTAGAGATTGAAAGGATATCCAAAATTAAATTTCTTGGAGTAATAATTACCTCCGCCAAAGGGGTAGGTTATGTGATCATCGGTGTTTGTTTGTTTGTTTGTTTGTCTGTCTGTCTGTTTGTTTGTTTGTTTGTTAGCAAGATAACTCAAAAAGTTATGGATGGATTTTCATGAAATTTTCACAGATTGTCAGAAATGGGGTATCCTACAGATGATTAGATTTTGGTAGTGATCCGGATCACCGTCTGGATCCAGGAATTTTTTGTTTGTTTGTTAGCAAGATAACTCAAAAAGTTATGGACGGATTTTCATGAAATTTTCACAGATTGTCAGAAATGGGGTATCCTACAGATGATTACATTTTGGTGGTGATCCGGATCACCGTCGAGAAGAAAACCGCCATTACGGAAAAGGCCATTTTCGTCAATAACTAATGAACCACTAATCCTATCATTGTGAATCCAATTGCTTGTCATATGTTTTCATGGTCAAGGAATCTGAAAACATACACACAAACACTGTATGGGGGGAACTGTGGTGCTAAACCGCCATTACGGACAATGCGATTTTCGTGAATAACTACTCAACCACTAATCCTATCATTGTAAATCCAATTGCTAGTCATATGTTTTCATGGTCAAGGAATCTGAAAACATACACACAAACACTGTATGGGGGGAACTGTGGCGCTTGGCGGAGGTCTGCGCTCTCCGTGTGCTTTTCTAGTTGATAATAAACTGTGTTGGAAGTCACATATTAATTATATTAAAGGTAAAATATCCAAATCAATTGCAATACTACACAGAGTGAAATATTTGTTGAATCAACCCACACTATATACTTTGTATCATTCATTAATACTCCCATACATGACATATTGTACTGAATTATGGGGAAGTACATATAAAACAAACATATATCCAGTCTTTATGCTTCAGAAGAGAGGTATTAGAATAATAAACAAAGCTGCTTACAGGGAACCAACAAACCCACTTTTTCTTAATATAAAAGCTCTCAAGTTGAAAGATCTGGTTGATTTTAAAACTGCAGTAATAATGTTTAAAGTGAAGAATCTATCACTGCGTGCAAATATCCAAAAGCTGTTCCAAATAAGAGAGAAACAATATCATTTCAGAGGAACATGTATATTTCAAAAACCTTCAGTGAGAGCTACCACCAAGCAGCACTGTGTCTCAATGCAAGGAGTCAGACTGTGGAACGCTTTTGGACCTGAATTAAAATCATGTACAACGCTTGGACAATTTAAACAAAAACTAAAGATAGAAATACTCCAAACATATATACAAGATGACATGTAAAATCACATAAGAATTATCATATTCAGTCTGTGTTGTGTTGTTGCTTAGTTTTTTTTGTCACGTTTTGTCTTAGCTTTGTTCTGAATTGTAATCCCTTTTGTTTTGTTTTTCTTTTGAATTCTTGGATGGAATATGGGTGGGCAATATAAGCTGCGGCTTCAGCCATCACCCATTTTGGATAACTTATGTTGAACTGTATAATCAGAGAAGTTATTGTTTAATTTGACCTTGCAAGATCCCCCCCCCCCTTTGTTAAATTATTCTGTTCCTTTCTTTTAATCTATCTGAAATAAACAAAGATAAAGATTCATTCATTCATTCATTCATGTCTTTCTGCTATCCACTGTTTGTCATGGTTCGAGCGCCGATCCCGTCCGCGCTTGAGCCATGCACTATCTTCGCCCATCTGACGGCTGTGTGCCTCTTTTGGCTCTCCGAGCTTTTATTGTGACAGCACTCGGAGGGGCTTCTGGCTGTCAGAGCTGTCAGCTGAGCCACATTTCACCTCATCAGCATCTCCCTACTTAAGAGGGCAGTTGGGAGCGAAATGTGCAGCAGTCTCGTCAAGAACTTCCTTTTGGTCAGACGTTATTGAGCATCCCGCTGTTCAGATGTAGACAATCCTTCACCTATATTCGTAAGTGTGTCTCCTTATGTACCCATTTTCCCTTGTTATTGACTGAGTTCATTGTAGTGTGTTTTAGCCCCCCCGTGGCTTGTTATTTTGTTCCTTTTCACCCTTCCTTTAATAAAACTGTGCAAACTCACCAGCTGAGTGGCGTCTTATGATGGCTCGTGAGGGCCATCCATGACAGTAGACTACCACCAGACTGAGACGCCTGTCGCCGTGAGTTTTGCCTAATTGGACTTGTTCTTCCCTGTCTGGGTGCCTGTGCGCTGGGAGATTATGTCATCATTCAGGGGCCACGTTTGGAGCCTGAGCTACGAGCTGGCGGAGGCCCTGGACTACGTAGATGGAATGCTCGTCACCACTACCCTCTACGACTCTCCCAGCGATGTACGCCGGCACCTGGACCTCACTGAGGATATCGCCTTCCTTGCTACTCCGACCACCTTGAAGTCGTTGCGAGGAAGGCAGACATTGCCGCACAATGCAAGATACTCCATGGGCTGGAGGGAAACTCCGGCAGGAAGCCAAAGAGGAGGCATCCTCGCTCCTCGCTTTGGGATCCCGTTCCTGTCCCTGATCCGGTCCAGGGGTTCGCACCACCCAGGGGTCATCCCCGAACGAGCGTGATGTCAGTCGGGATTCCCCCAGAGAGGTTGCAGCTGACAGCAATCTCCATCTGGGACCGAGTGGCTGCAGCTCGCTCTGCCAGCCACCCCACACAAATCATGAAGCACGTGACGGCAGCGGTCAGGCTGGTTGAGAGGAATCCCGAGCTGAGTGACTATCCAGAATACGCTGACCTGCTCGCCTCCGTTTCCGCACAGGAGCGGCGTTTTCCGAACCTCACCTTCTCCTCGCCATCAGCCAGTGAACGTCATCGCCATGCTCCAAACAAGCCTCAGCGAGAACCCCATCTGGATCCAGTTCCGGGTCATCGGAGGAACTCTGCCTCCCAGCCAGCCGCTCCTTCTGCGTCACGTCAGGAGGGAATTCCCGCAGCCTCTCCCCCCGGGTCACCTTTCCCTGCTGTCCCATCAGCTCATCGTGCCCGGATCGTCTCAGCTGTCGTCCCCTCCTCCTCCACGTCTTCTCCGGCTGCTGTGAGTGTTTTGAGTCCTGCTCCAGCGAAGCCCATTATTGGACCATTGCGAGCGGCTCCTCCTCATCCTCCCAGGCCCTCCGTCACCAGCCAGTGGGGAAAGGGAGGAACAACGTCTGCTACAGCAGGCATCATCCATCCTCCAGGAAACAGGCAAGTGCAAGTTCATGTTTCTCCCCGTAGTTGTGATTTGCCTTGTCTGACTCCTGGGGGTGGAGTTCGGGGTTCGTAGTCCCTCGAGCTCCCACCACCTGCTGTAGCCTCTGTCAGTAAACCTGTTGCCTCTGTGTCTCCCTCCACTGAGCGGTCCACGACGCCAAGCCTACGTCGCCGGACGAGGAGGGGGCCTGCGGTTCTGGAGAGCCTGGTTCCAGCCCCGCAGCCACGTCATGGGCAGAGGAGGAGAGCGGACTGCAGCGTGGAGCCTGCGCCGATGACAAAGCGTCCCCGGGTCTCCACAGATGAGCGGTTCGGTCCAGTGGGTCAAGGGTCCCCTGCCACCACGCCATTCGGGTCGTCGGCGTGGATGTCAGTGTCGGAGGGTCCTCAGGCTGTGGAGACCATCATGCCGGCTGCGGAGCCCGCCGTAGCCGAGTAGGAGCCAGATGACGACGCATTTTTGCCTGTCTCTTGGGGAGACGAGCGAGGGGCAGCTGTCCGCTGCACCCGAGCTCATCTTGCTGGGCTCTGTCGCTACCGGTGATTCTGATCCCGGTTCTTTTCCTTCTCCTGAGTCTTCTCCCAGGGTCACCGGTGCGGAGCCAATCCCGGTCGCTGTGCTGGAGGTTCCGGGTTCAGGGTTGGAGGTTGTTACTGGTGCTGCGCCGACCCAGTCGGGGTCCATCGCGGGTGCAGCCGAGACCCAATCGGGGTCCATCGCGGGTGCAGCCGAGACCCAATTGGGGTCCATCGCGGGTGCAGCTGTGACCCAATCGGGGTCCATTGCGGATGCAGCCGTGACCCAATCTGGGTCCATCGCGGGTGCAGCCATGACCCAATCGGGGTCCGTCGTGGGTGCAGCACCGGTGTGGTTCAAGGTCGGTGAAGGAGCTGCTAACCCTCTGCCACCTGACACTGGACTGGCTCATCGTCATCATCATCCCCTTCGCCATCATCACCATCATCATCCCAACTCATCTCCACCGGGGGCCGTTGGGGTTCTCAAGATTCGGTCCGGCTCTCCCTCATCTTTCCCCTCTCCAGGGCGGCTGTCTTCAATTTTTCCCCTACGGTCCTGGTGGCTGAGTGATGCGGGTCGGCTGCCTGGTGAGCTGTTTCACCGGTTCGACGTGCTGGGTCGGCCACCCAACATACGGTGCTTCCTGCTGGGCGACCTGGTTCGGCCGCCGGAGGTTCTGTCTTTCCGGGCCTGGGACTGGGGTAGGCTGCCCGAGCATTCCCTGTTTCACTCATCGGTGACCTGGACATTGGACGCAGGGAGACCACCAGAACTGTCCCGGTCTCATTGGTCTCTGCCTGTCGTCATCCATGCGCGCTTTTCTGTTACACTGACATTTAAGGGTCACTCTGTGTTACTCCACTCTGATCTGTGTATTCACTGCTGTTTAGCATGTTTTTTCTTTCTTTTTTCTCCCCTTTCCTGTCTGAGGGATGATTGGTATCTACCATTTTGTGTCTCATGGGCCTGTGTATTTTAGTTATAGGCTCCCTTTGGTTATTTGCATTTTTTGTCTTGTTCTATGTACCATCTGTGCGTTATGGAGTATTGTGTTTTTCTTTTACCCGTACTCTGTATTGCCTCATTGGTTTCCTGTCATCGTCATGGTGTTTTTGCCTTTTTGCCCTGTTCAAAGTATTATTTGTGCGCTATGGAGTATTGTGTTTTTCTTTTTAGCCATACTCTGTATTGCCTCATTTGTTCCCTGTCATTGTCATGGTGGGTTTTTTTTCTCTCTTTCTGGTTCTCGCCCTCCAGGCCTTTTCCCCCATCCGCCCACCCTGGGGGGGGGGGGCTTGGGTGTCATAGGGTGCTCGTAGTTTGCCCCTCGGGGGGGAGGTACTGTCATGGTTTGAGCGCCGATCCCGTCCGCGCTCGAGCCATGAACTATCTTCGCCCATCTGACGGCTGTGTGCCTCTTTTGGCTCTCCGAGCCTTTATTGTGACAGCGCTCAGAGGGGCTTCCGGCTGTCAGAGCTGTCAGCTGAGCCACATTTTGCCTCATCAGCTGCTCCCTACTTAAGAGGGTAGTTGGGAGCGAAATGTGCGGCAGTCTCGTCAAGAACTTCCTTTTGGTCAGACGTTATTGAGCATCCCGCTGTTCAGACGTAGACAATCCTTCACCTATATTCGTAAGTGTGTCTCCTTATGTATCCATTTTCCCTTGTTATTGACTGAGTTCATTGTAGTGTGTTTTAGCCCCCCCGTGGCTTGTTATTTTGTTCCTTTTCACCCTTCCTTTAATAAAACTGTGCAAACTCACCGGCTGAGTGGCGTCTTATGATGGCTTGTGAGGGCAATCCATGACACTGTTCTGTCCACTGTACACACATTCAATACCACATACATGCATATGAATCTACATGAAAAGGGGTTGCGCTGTAGGTACCCCCCAACGGTGGGCTATGTGCTAGTAACCTCTGGCCCCTTCTTATTTCTTGTGCTTTTTTACAGGTATCATCAAAATATTGTGCTATTTGCGGTTATGTAGTCAGAATAGATGTGAAGGTTTAAAGCTCTGTTGTACGGCAGGTCTTGAGGCCCGGATACAGCATACATGGACAGTAATATCTTCTGACTTGAAATGTTTTGCTTTGCTCATTTATCTTTTATCCATATTGCTGTGACTTAATTCACTGATAAAGCTATGTTAATGGTCGCCAGGCAGAGGGGCCGGCATGAGAAGTTTTGCCTGTAAATATGCATCAATGAACAAAAGAAATGCATAAATATGATTGCTTCATGACATATCTGCCAACAGGTTTTTCGCTTGTGCCATAATCAATGAATAAAGCATATCCGGGTCTGTGTGTTAATATGCCTGCTTTAAGATGTCGAAACAGGAAATTGTGGTTGAAATATTTAGATAAGTTCGGATATTAAATATTGTTTACACAAATGTGCTTATGCTGTTTGAAGTCTCTGCACTGCTTCACGCTGAACATAAAAGATCTGGGTTAGTTACACACACACATCCCTTATTGCTTGGCAAACAATGGGCTGCTTCTTGCTCACACATAGCTGGGGGGGAGGCTAGTTTGTTTTCAGGGCTGCGATAAGAGATAGGAGGATACGCCTGGCTAAGCAACCTTGCTGAGGAAAAGAGAGCCACTGTTTGGAGAAAACATCTGACGGAGTCAGCAATCTTGAAGAAGAGAGCCATTGTTCAGCACAACGCACCTGGCCAACCGACCTTGGGGGAGAAAACAACTGATGGAGTCAGAATTCCTGAAAGAGGGAACTATTGTGGGAAAGTTTGGGGAATTCCCCAGACTAGAAGATATATGTGTTCAAATTTATTGTTTTTCTGTGCTGTTGGCAGGTCGTGCTGAAACAGTCCACAGCTGTGATATTCTCTGCATGATTCAAGAATAATAAATCAGATATGTATGAAATAGCATCTGTCACGAACCCTCCGCGCTCTCTTCCATTTGCGCACGGAGGAGAGAAGGAGAAATGAGCATTTAATTGCAGGGGTTAACACACACATGTTTATTGAACAGTTCAGTGCAGGATAATCATACAAGGACGCTGAGCAGCTCGGGCTAATACACAGTCCAGTAGAAATGCTAGGCTGTGCAGGGGAAAGCATAGCAGTTGTGCTGCAAAGGGAAATGCTACCAGCATTGCCACACAACTGCACGGAGAAACGCTACAATAAATTACAGCCTAGCAATCCGGCTCCTCCAGTGAAGCGGCGAGCAAGCTCCAAGCAGTCCTTCAATGACGTGATAGTTAGACAGTGAAGTGCAGCCATCTAACACATACAATGATCCAGCAGCGTCTGTTTAGCAAAGAGCTGCTTTTGTACAGGCGCCGCTGGCGTGACAAATACAGAACACCTGGGCAAGATGCGGGGAAGATAATTACCGGGATAGGGGACAGCTGATGGAGTCAAGGGAGAGCGAGGGGGCGTGGCCGAACCGACAGGCTGTCAGCAACGTGGGAGAAAGTAGGTCAGCTCTTAAACAAACAGCTGCGGTCAGGCAGTGGCAAGGATATGAAAGTTATTGTACAAATACACCAAAAATGCACATAACCAGTAAACCAAACCCCCAACGAGATCGAGAACGAGGCGGAGAAAGCCAAACCGGCTCAGCTCATGATAGAGCCCCCCCCCCCTTTAAGGGGTGGATTCCCAGACACCCCAGGAAACATCAACCTTTCCCCCCCCAACAGGAGCAACAACAACAAACAACACAAACTTGCGTGGGAGGTAGGGGGAACAGGAAGGAGGGAATGAAATGAATGAATGAATGATTGAATGAATGAATGAATGAAAAGGTTTATTGTCAATACTACCATACGTGCAATACATACAGGATAATTGAAACTTGACTTGACATTGGGCGCGCTTCTGTAAGCGCATCCCATAGCCACGGCAGCCCGAAGGCGCCAGTCGAACAGGAGGGTAAAGAGGGCAAGGGTCAGGGTCAGGGAAAACACAATAGGCAGAGAGAAAAAAACATAGTTATCAGAATAACGCTCGTATAAGCTCACATAAGCTCATATAGCTCATATAAGCTCAAATGAGCCAGATTATGATCACACAGAAAAAAAACCCTCAATGCACAATTAGCAGACAATAGATCACACATTACAAAGCAGAGAGAGGCAGTGAGTGTATATGTACATCAATGTAAATGAATCAGTCATGTATGTTGAATGCAGCAGTGTGTAGTGTAGGTGTGTCATTGCTAGTGAACAGCAGAGGGCACCCTCTGGCAACGGATAGATATTATTCAGTCATGTGTTCTATAGTCCAGACACATGGTAACGCTGTCCTTGGAGCTCGGTCTGCTGAAACAACAGCAATTGTTGATTGTTTGGGTTAAACGCCCTTCAGCCTTATCTTCCCAGGAGGAGTGAATGTCTTCAAGGGCGCCGAATCAAGGTCGAAAGGCACAGTTCACTTAGAGTAAAAAAATTTCATCTCTCGCATCACAATTTACAGGCTTTAAAGTCATTCTCTGGAAAACACTCAGCGACTCCAGATGTTATCCACCTACCGAAACATAGGTAACATGTCCAAGAGAGTCCATTCTCTCTTCAATGCATGCCAGGTGGTAAATTCCATGTTAATCCCATTTGCCGCTATCCGTGCTCCCCCCAGCTGGAAATTGTTGAGGGAGCTACGCCGGGGTCCGCATTTTGATTAGCTCACCCAAATATAATTTTGATACACCAGGAACTCCAGGGCCAAACAGAAAATCCTGTGATCATGCCAATCTTCAGTCGAATCACGCAGGTTCCAATTCTTGGGCTCCCCCCTGGCCCGGTTCTTGTTGAAAAGTGGTGACAATAGCATTAAGCCACAATCCAATTTCCATAGTTTCCATTTGGGTCGATTCAGCAGAAGTACAGCGAGACACAGACAGGACATCGCAAGCAGGGAAACATTCGGGAGAGGAGAGAGGGGAGAAAGCGTCTGCTCTCTCTGAAAGCCGGAACACAATACCCCACCCAGCGTTCACAATTAAACCCCCAAGTCCATGGGCGTTGGGGCTCAGGAGGACGCCCAGAGTCCAAGGCCCAGCAGAAGGTCTGGTGGACGGTATCTGGCGGCCTGCTGGGAAATGTGGGCCAACTGACCTGGGGAGTCATCTCCTCTGGTGGCCGGCCAATGTTGCTCAGCCACCAGGACTGAAGGGGTGAAGCAGGAGGCGGCCTGCTCACCGGAAGGTTGACCAATGGGTACCCGGACCGGAGAGAGGGAACCTCAATGACGTCCTTCGGGTGGTCCGCGGTGGCCCTCGTGGTTGCCCCTGACAGGGACGGCTCCGCTGCACCCCCGATGGACTTCAGTGGGAGCCTAACTGCATTCATGGTGACCTCTGGCTGAGGCTCAGCTTCGCCCATGGTGGCCCCTGACCGGGCCAGCAACGCTGCACCCACGATGGACTCCAGCGGGTGCCTAACTGCATTCATGGCGACCTCCAGCTGAGGCTCAGCTGCGCCCATGGTGGCCCCTGATTGGGCCGGCTCCGCTGCACCCACGATGGACTCCAGTGGGAGCCTAGCTGCCTCCATAGTGGCCCCTGACCGGGCCGGCTCTGCTGCACCCACGATGGACTCCAGTGGGACCCTAACTGCATTCATGGCAACCTCTGGCTGAGGCTCCGCTGCGCCCATGGTGGCCCCTGACCGGGCCAGCTCCGCTGCACCCACGATGGACTCCAGCGGGATCCTAGCTGCCTCCACAGTGGCCCCCAACCCGGCCAGCTCTGCAGCACCCATGGTGGCCTCCGGCTGAGGCTCTGCAGCACCCGCGTTAGCCTCCAGCTGAGGCTCTGCAGCACCCATGGTGGCCTCCGGCTGACGCTCTGCAGCAACTGCGGTGGAACCCATGCTGGAGGGTTGCTTCCATGACCGGTCTGCGCAGGGGCACAGCACCCATGTTGGGCTAATCCTGGGGCACAGCCCCCACAACGGCCCGAAGCCAGCCTGCTGGACCCACGGCAGCGTGGTCTGCGGAGGAGACCACACGACGACCTCAGACCTCAGGGGAACTGGACCCGCGACATCATCAAGCGGTGAGACCGGCTCCACGAGGGCCCCTGGAGATGGTTGTTCCTCTCCGGAGACCCTAGAAAATGGCTCGGGAGTGCGAGAAGAAACAGGGTTGTTAGGGTCGCCAGCAGTGGTGGAGCCCGGCAAGGGAAGTTCAGACGCAGCTGTGCACTGCGCCCGACTCTCCTCACCTAGAGCCAGACAAGACATCTCTAAAACTGCCATAAGAAAAACAAGAGAGAACACTTGCCTGAGCTCGAGCTCCACCGCTGTCCAGGACTACGTCAATCCTGGCGATGAACACTTGGACCTGTCCTCCAGGAGGTCCAGCTCAGGCACCCAGTCTGCTGCAGATGCCTCTGCAGCTGGCTAGATGGTGATTGCAGTCCTATTGTCCTCCTGCAGCGGTTCCAACGCTGGGGATTCATCCAGCGTGGCTGCGGGGGGACTTCTCCGTGCTGGCTCCGGGAAGGGAATGTCCGGAACCACCGGCTCCTCCACTGTCTGGTGGCTTGGTTCCAAGACCGACAGGCACTCAGGGATGAAGGAAGGAGACCCAGAGGGAGTAGGGGATGAGTTCACAGCTGCAGCTGGAGGAGAGGACCCAGCGGACTGCTGAAACTGGTCACCCAGGCAGAGGAGCTCCGTGCTACCTGGAGAAGTAAGTGGCATGGCAGCGAGAAGCTCAAGCACTGGGAGATCCTCATCTGAATCCTCACATGGCGCGGCGAAGATGTCCTGGAGAATCTCCATCACTTCAAGATGATCGCAGAGGATGTCTCGCTCCATCACCCTTGTCGCCGTGTCCCGAGCCTAACGAGCCGTTTTGGAGGCACAGGGCTCCAGTGTCCATGAGAGAATCTCCTCCAGGAAGCACATTGAGCGCAGCTCCCTCTCCAGCAGCTCAGCCATCATGCCCTAAAAGCAGGTGAGGAAAAAACGGGACAGTCCAAGAAGTGAAAAAATGATTTGTGTGGGTGTAACCCGCAAAATCCTTTTAAAGGGCTGGATCATTCTGTCACGAACCCTCCGCACACCCTTCCATTTGCGCACGGAGGAGAGAAGTAGAAATAAGGATTTAATTGAAGGGGTTAACACACACACACGTTTATTGAACAGTACAGTGCAGGATAATCATACAAGGAGGCTGAGCAGCTCGGGCTAAAACAGAGTCCAGTAGAGATGCTAGGCTGTGCAGGGGAAAGCGTAGCAGTTGTGCTGCAAAGGGAAACGCTACCAGCATAGCGACACAACTGCACAGAGAAATGCTACAATAAATTACAGCCTAGTGATCCGGGTCCTCCAGTGAAGCGGCAAGCAAGCTCCAAGCAGTCCTTCAATGACGTGATGGTTAGACGGCAAAGCGCAGCCATCTAACACATACAATGATCCAGCGGCGTCTGTTCAGCAAAGAGCTGCTTTTGTACAGGCGCCGCTGGCGTGACAAATACAGAACACCTGGGCAAGATGCGGGGAAGATAATTACCGGGATAGGGGACAGCTGATGGAGTCAAGGGAGAGTGAGGGGGTGTGGCCGAACCGACAGGCTGTCAGCAACGTGGGAGAAAGTAGGTCAGCTCTTAGACAAACAGCTGCGGTCAGGCAGTGGCAAGGATATGGAAGTTATTGTACAAATACACCAAAAATGCACATAACCAGCAAACCAAAACCCCCAACGAGATCGAGACCAAGCCAGGGAAAGTCAAACTGGCTCGGCTCATGACAGCATCTCTCTTGTGATTCTTTAATCTCTGATGCATTTCATATGGTTTTGTGCTGAATGACCAATTCTTGAACACATTTTTACAGAGAGAAGAAAAAAGACATTTTTACAGTAGTTCAGACACCTATGGACAGCTCTGTGATCTCCTGGATTACTGACTACCTGACAGGCAGACCACAGTTTTTCCGGCTGGGCAATGTCTTGTCTGGAGTGGTGGCTAGTGATACAGGAGCTCCACAGGGGACTGTGCTCTCTCCTTTTCTTTTTATCTTATACACCACTGACTTTCAGTACAACACTGAGTCATGCCACCTGCAGAAATTCTCTGATGACTCAGCTGTTGTCGGGTGTATAAGAGGAGGAGAGGAGGGGGAGTACAGGGCACTGGTAGACAGATTTGTGGAGTGGACGGAGCAGAATCACCTGAGATTGAATGTCAGCAAGACCAGAGAGATGGTGATTGACTTCAGGAAGAGGAAGACGCCTTCTCAGCCACTGCAGATTAGGGGGGAGGATGTGGGAGTGGTTGAGGACTACAAATATCTGGGTGTCAGGATCAGCAGCGGGTTGGACTGGAGATCCAACACTGATGCTGCACACAAGAAGGGGATGAGCAGACTCTACTTCCCGAGGAAGCTGAGATCCTTCAACGTGTGCAGCAGAATGCTGGAGTTTTTCCACCAGACCGTTGTCGCCAGTGCCATCTTCTTTGCTGCTGTCTGTTGGGGTAGCAGTATCAGGGCCAAAGATACCAACAGACTTGACAAGATTATCAAGAGGGCTGGCTCTGTAATTGGTCTCAGACCGGAGACCTTTGAGACAATGGTGGAGAGGAGAACACTAAATAAACTGCGATCCACCATGGACATTCCTGATCACCCCGTCCACCACACCCTAGATAGACAGCGAAGCACTTTCTCCAGTAGGCTACTACAGCTTTGTTGTCGAACGGCCATGTACAGGAAATCTTTCTTGACACATGCAATTTCACTGTACAGTAACTCACTATGATGTTGTATTCTGGTCATAGCTATGCTGCCACACTGCACCTTACAGACTAACTGGTACCTCACATTTTCACTCTGCTCCTAATAGTCCTTCTTTGTGCAATGGGATGATTCATGTGTTTATATGGGTCATCATATATTAAGGTATGATGTATATAGGTTTTTTATAGTCGTGTTGTGGAAAGTGTGGGAAATGATGAGGCCAGTTTACAAACGGACGAAGTTTATTAACACTCTCTCATCAGTCATACACAGAAAAGCATGAAAGCATTCAGGCACGGTTCTCTTTTATATCTCCACCGCTCATCTCACATCTGCGTGACATTCCACATCACACTGCATGACATCCAACATCACAATATATTCACCCTTAAACCCCCCGTCCACTGTTTACCCTCTGCTTCCTGACTGAGACGCTGTCTGACTCACTCAAGTCTCTAAAACTCTACAATATGCATTTTGTGTCTGCTACCCCGCCCCCCCAAGACAGAGTTTCAATCGGCACATCTTTTGTGCTTCAGTCTCCTCCCATATCTGCTGTAATGGGGGTCTCTGTGCCAGCAGGGGGCTGCTGAACATGTGTCTGACTGCGGGTGGGCCATGGCGAGTGGGGGAGGAAAACCGCTTTGCCCGTGTGGCTGTCCTGGTGAATCGTTTGCCTGGGGAGTTCTCAGTGGGGGTCTTCCATGCCGAGGGGCCCGGGCCAGCAGCACTTGCTCGTCCGCCACTACAAAGGCGGGCTTAAGTCTGTCTATGCATATTTTCTCCCGACGCCCCCCCCAAGTCTAGCAAAAAATGCTTGTCCCCTGTTTCCAGCACTCTGAATGGGCCATCATAGGGTGGGCGCAATGGCGGGCGGTGGGCATCGTGTCTGACGAACACAAACTCGGAGTTCTTCAAAGTTTTTGGCACAAAAGCGCATGGAAAACAGTGGTGGGCTGGGCCGGGCAGCATGCCTGTGTCTGCACTACACTGCAAACGCTGAGACGGGTAGCTGTCTGGCGCGGGATTATCTGGCAAAAATTCCTCGGACAGCCGCAGTGGCTGAGAAAAAACCAGCTCAGCCGGGGAAGCCTCCAAATCCTCTTTTGGTGTGGAACGCAACCCCAATAAAACCCACGGCAACCGGTCAACCCAATTTGCATCCGTCAACGAAGCCCTGAGTGCTGCCTTCAGTGACCTGTGAAAAACGCTCGCATAACCCATTTGCCTGTTGGTTGTACGCGGTTGTGCGATGAATTGCAACACCCAGGCCATGGGCCATCGCAGACCAAAGTTCGGAAACGAACTGAGGGCCCCTATCGGACGTGATGTCCGACAGGATTCCAAAACGCGCCACCCATGTTGTCAAAAAAGCGCACGCCACGTCCGCGGACGTGGTTGCTGCCAGCGGGACTGCTTCTGGCCAGCGTGTGGTGCGGTCCACCACTGTCAGAAGGTGCCTGCACCCCTGTGACGGCGGGAGGGAGCCCACGAGGTCCACGTGAACATGGTCGAATCTTTTAGCCGGTATACTAAACGGCTCCAAAGGGGCCTTCGTGTGTCTGTGCACTTTGGCTCTTTGGCACGCTACGCAGGCTGCCGCCCACTCTTTCACTTGTTTGTGCAGGCCTGGCCACATGAATTTCGCTCCCACCATTTTGACTGACGCCCGCACCTCTGGGTGCGCCAAAGCGTGACCTGACTCAAACATGCGGCGGCACCACGCGACCGGGACCATCGGGCGTGGGCATCCCGTGGAGACGTCGCAGATTGGGGGGAGGGGGCTGCCGTCTTGCAGTACACTGCTCTCCAGCCTTAACCCTGTTGGTCCAGACTGGAGAGCGCGCACGTCCGTATCGCTAATCTGCTCTGCGGCCATGGCTGTGTAATCTATCCCTACGCAGACCGGGGCCACAACCATGCGCGAGAGGCAGTCCGCCACCACATTCAGTTTTCCCGACACATGCTGAATATCGGTCGTAAACTCCGAGATCGTGGCCAGCTGTCTCTGCTGCCGGCCCGACCATGGTTCCGAAACCTTGGCCATCGCGAACGTCAGCGGCTTGTGGTCCACGAACGCAGTGAAGCTGCGCCCTTCCAGCCAGAACTGGAAGTGGTGTATGGCCAAGTGGAGAGCCAGCAACTCCCTGTCGAATGCGCTGTATTTACGCTCACTATCGCGCAAAGCCCTGCTGAAAAAAGCGAGCGGCTGCCAAGAACCAGCAACACGTTGCTCCACGACAGCCCCTATGGCCACGTCCGAGGCATCGGTAGTGAGCGCTATCCGGGCCGCCGGGTCTGGGTGTGCCAACAGTGCGGCGTTTGCCAGGGCTGCTTTCACCTCAGAGAACGCCTGCTCCCGCTCTGGAGTCCATTCGACTCCATCCGCGGGTTTCCGTCTCTTGAGCGCAGCGTACAATGGCTGCATGAGTTGAGCTGCGCGGAGGAGGAAATGGTTATAAAAGTTAACCATCCCCCAAAATTCCTGCAGCGCCCTGACCGTCTGAGGCCGGGGAAAGTTTGCCACTGCGCGCACTTTGTCGGGCAAGGGCATCGCTCCCTCCGGTGAGACGCGGTGCCCCAAAAAATCAATCCCCGTCATGCCGAACTGGCACTTCGCCGGGTTGACTATTAACCCGTGCTCCTCCAACCTCTGGAAAACTGTCCTGAGGTGGGTTACGTGTTCGTCTTCAGACGCACTGGCTACCAGGATATCGTCCAGGTAGACGAACACAAACAGGAGATCGCACAGCACCGCCTCCATCATGCGCTGGAATGTCTGTGCCACTCCTTTTAATCCGAATGGCATGCGCAGAAACTCGAACAAGCTGAACAGAGTTATTACCGCTGTTTTGGGTATGTCCTCTGCGCGCACTGGGACCTGGTGGTAACCACGGCCAGGTCTATTTTAGAAAAAATGCGTGCTCCGGCGAGGTGAACGGAAAAATCCTGAATGTGGGGAATCGGGTAGTGGTCGTGTGCTGTGGCGTTATTCAACCTGCAGAAATCGCCGCACGGTCGCTATGACCCCTCAGCCTTAGGGACCATGTGTAGCGGGGATGCCCATGGGCTGTTCGATCGCCTGATGATGCCCAACCTTTCCAGGTTGGCAAACTCCTCGCACGCTATGGCCAGTTTAGCTGTGTCCAAGCGCCGAGGTCGTGCGAAAACAGGCGGTGGTGGTGATAAAGTGTTCCACCCCGTGTTTAGCGATGGCCGCTGAAAATGTTGGGACTGTGAGTGCTGGGAACTGAGTGAACAGTGTGTGGAACTTACCGCCTGGAGCTGTGACGTTGGCTTGTGTTACTGGCCCGGCCCCTCGAGCTGTACAGGGGAGAGAGTCAAAAGACAGTGCATTAACCAGGCGCCTGTTAGCAACATCAACTAGAAAACCATGCGCACACAGAAAATCAGCTCCCAGGATTGGGAAACTCAGTGCTGCTATGACAAAAGTCCACTCGTATGTACGGCCGTGTAGAGATAAAGCCAGTGTTCTCTCACCAAAGGTCTTGATGTCCGAGCCGTTTACTGCTACCAGCCTGGGGCCGCTAGGTCCTGCCAGTCGGTCAGCGTAGGTCGGCAGGATGATGCTCTTCTGGGCTCCGGTATTTACGAGGAAATGCTTCCCTGAGCGCGAGTCTGTCATGTAGAGCAGCTTGTTCTCTTCGCCGGCGGTCGCAGCTGCTACCGACTGCCGTCCCCGGCATTTCCCGAGTGCTTGAATTGGCATGGAGGTGCACATCTGCATGCATTCCCTCCAAAACGGCGGTGGTAGAAGCAGAGTGTGTCTCTCTGGCGCTCCTTGGCCCCCGCTGCCGCTACCGTCGGTGGCTCCCCACCTCCTCTGGTTGTCTCACTGGGCTCCGACGCCGCCGCGTTCACTGTGAGCGCCCTGGTGGTGAGGATGATCCGGTCTGCCTCCGGGGCTAGCGCACGGTAGTCATGCGCGGCCAGCAACGGCGAATTGGCCAGGACCGCTATCGCCTCTGTTGGAAGGTTCTGGAGGAAAAGGTGGGCAAACAGAAAATGTCCGTCGTCTGTGCCCATTAATGCCAACATCTTCTCCATCAGATCGACGGCCGAACCATCTCCTAACTCGGAACGCCTCAGGAACCTCTCTGCTCTCTCACAGTCCGAGAGTGTGTAGCGCCGGGTCAGCACAGCTTTGAGAGCCTCGTATCTGTCGTGGGCTGGGGGCTGGTCGAGCAGGCTCGCTACCTGCTGAGCTGTGCGAGCGTCCAGCGCTGCAACCACATGGTAAAACTTGGTGTCGTCTGCCGTTATTCCCCGGAGGGCGAACTGGGCCTCGGTGTGGTGGAACCAAGAGCGCGAGTTGTGCTGCCAAAAGTCCGGTAGCTTGACTGCAACAGCGCACGCGTTGCTGGGGGTTCCCGTCCAGGCCATCTGTGGGATGCTTGCCGCGTTGCTGGGGCTTCCCATCCGGGCCGACTCCGGGGTTCTTGCCTCGTGTTCCATAATACGTCTAGGGTCACCAGTGTGGAGAGTGTGGGAAATGATGATCCCAGTTTACGAACAGACGAAGTTTATTAACACTCTCTCATCAGTCATACACAGAAAAGCATGAAAGCATTCAATTCAATTCAATTCAATTCAACTTTTTTTATATAGCGCCATTTCACAACAACAGTCATCTCATAGCACTATCAACTGTAGGGGGAACCCCCACAGTTGCAGAAAGACCCCAGCAATCAGGCGATCCCCTGTGAGCAAGCACTTGGCGACGGTGGAGAGGAAAAACTCCCTTTTAACAGGAAGAAACCTCCAGCAGAACCAGGCTCAGGGAGGGGCAGTCATCTGCTGCGACTGGCTGGGGGTGAGGGGATAGAGAAGATGAAAAGAACAGACATGTAGAGAGCAAACAGCATGATGGGGACTCAATCTATGGGAGAGAACAAACAAATGTTAATGACCAGCAAAAAAAATATTTCATTGAGAGTGAGGAAAGGAGTGAGGCCCAGTGCATTACTAGAGGTCCCCCAGCTGACTAAACCTATTAGCAGCATAACTAAGGGAGGGTTCAGAAACACATGATCCCTCCCTAATTGTAGGCTATATCAAAAAGGTAGGTTTTAGCCCTATTCTTAATAACAGAGATCGAGTCTGACTCCCGAATCCAGATTGGCAGCTGGTTCCACAGGAGAGGAGCTTGATAACTGAAGGCTCTGCCTCCCATTGTACTTTTGGAGATTCTAGGTATTACAGGTAATCCTGCATTTTGGGAGTGTAGTGCTCTGTTAGGATAATACGGTAGTATCAGATCTTTTACATAAAAAGGAGCCTGATTGTTTAGAGCTTTGTAAGTAAGAAGAAGGATTTTAAACTTAATTCTAAACTCTATAGGGCCTTTTCCACTAGCCCCGCTTAGCACGCCACGGGACAGCTCAGCACGCTTTGTAAGTCTTTCCACTAGCCCCAAGATGGTTTAACAGCCGCGATTTTCGGCCCTGCTCAACGGCAGGGTACAAGCGTGCTGAGTCGTGCCGTGTTGTGACGTTAAAAGACTGGTCTCCGCTGATTGGTCAGGTCTTAACGCCACGAAAGCGACCGTCTTCATCGTCTTCTGATGAATCTACACGACTGCCATTTGCAATATTTCACGGACTAACTCGGTCACGGAGTAAATACAATATTAATACAGACAGCGTTGTAGGTTTTGCGGAACTCTACACCGTGGTCCAATGAAGAGGTGTGGAGTTTTCTCTGCTTGGTGGCAGATCCACAGTGAGGAGTGACCCGGACCGATACAGATGGCTGCCCAGCATAGAAACCGGACTATGGACAAGCTGAAGACGAACGTGAGAGAACCATCGATGGTGAGTGATTTGTAATACAGTGATCCCTCACTTATCGCGGTTAATGGGTTCCAGAACCGACCGCGAAAAGTGAAAAACCGCGAAGTAGCGTCACCCCTAATGACGTCACCCATAAATAATACGTACGTTCATTCTCTCACTCTCTCTCTCATATGATACGTGTGTGTGTGTGTGTAAGTGTACATACATACGTAGATGTAAATAAAGTGTACATAAATATGTTTTTAGAACTCTTTTATTCTTATAATAAGATACGTAACTCAAGATGAAGATGATTTACTACACAGGTTAATGAGAGCTTTACTGCTCCTCAGGTGACGCCTCATCGTCAGGTGCTAGAGGCGCAGGATCGTCGAGGGCAGCTTCCGATAGAGCTGGAGAAGCTGCAGGAGGCGACGTTTTTCAAGGGCGTCACAAGCACTATTTCGCACAAAAAGGCACAAGAGAACAGCGAAAAGTTTCACGCGGCGAGACTAAGCAACACGAGCGATAAAGAACAATGAATGCGGTCTTCCTTCGCTGGGTATTGGCGCTCGGCAGGGAGAGAAGCTGGAGAGAAGCGTCTCGGCCAATCAGCTTGCGAGATTCCCGAGCCGAGCCAACACGAGAACAGCGAACAGAGAGGTGGATTTTGAGTTGTGCAGGCTCTCCGTGTTGATACTTGATGTTCTAATGTAGTCTCCCTGCCTTCTGCTAGCGCCCGCCCATTTTTTCTCAATTTTGAATTTTTGATGAATATTTTTGAAAAATCCGCGATGCACTGAGGGCACAAAAGGTGAAGCGCGAAGTAGCGAGGGATCACTGTAATGTGCATCTGTTCGCTTATTTATCCTGTTGGTGGTAAGCTCACTTTTTTTGAGCCATACAGTGCCGTTTTGTGCTGGCTAACTCGTTTTAGCTTATGATTTTTTGCTAGTAGCTAGCTAGTACCAACTGCTGATTCGCGCTTGTTTTCTCCTAAATATTCGCTTGTGAGAGCAAAACGATGAAATATGTTAATCCTGGTTAAAATCCTGGTTTGTGTTTTGTATTGCACTTTGGTGCTGCGCATTAAATTGTGTGCAATTTAATGCTAGAATGTGTTTCCACATGCCAGGGGTTAGCCTCCCTGTTGTGGATACTGGTGAAATGGACCACAGGAGCTGAAATCTCGTCATATTAAAATTGCTTTTTCAAACCAGTGATTTATAAAGTCATTCATATAATTTTCTAAAGTGTCAGAATAGACCCACATACCTATTCAGTGGATCCTGCAGTGCTTGTCAGGGAAACAAAGCATTTTTGTCACATCCCACCACTGACTTTCACAGGTGTATTTCCCTAATACAGTTACATCTCCAAAAATTAGGATGTCATGAAAAACTTTAATATTTTTTGTCACTCATTTCAGAAAGTGAAATCCGTATATTATATAGATTCATTACACAGAGTGATTTATATCACTCTGTGTAATGAATCTAATGTAATGAATCTACTCTGTGTAATGTAATTTTTATTTATTTTAATTTTGATGATTATGGCTTACAGCCCCTGAAAACCCCAAATTCAGTTTGGCAAAAAATTAGAATATTACATAAAATTAACTTTAAAAAATAGTTTTTAAATATAAATGTTGGCTGCTGAGGTGTTGGTTAATATGGGCTGTAGCCGTAATCATCAATATTAAAATAAACACTTGCAATATATCACTATCCCTGTAATGAATCTATATATGGATTTCACTTTCTGAAATGAGTGAAAAAATATTGAATTTTTTCATGGTATTCTAATTTTTGAGATGTGCCTGTATAAGTGTTGAACTTGCTTGAAACTAACCATCATCCATTTCTGTCGTTCATCTAGGCAGGAGGAAATCATCCAGCCCACAACGGACCTCGCCACTGTGGAAAGTACTGAAATCCTTTGCTTTTATAGGTAAAGTGTCAAAACCAAAGTAGCACAATTTCCACTTAATATAAAAGGGACTGAACTGAGATTTATTTGATTGTGTGAATATGGCACATCAACTGTAAAATAAACCGCTTGTTAATGTATTTATTTTTTTTGTCAGATCACTTGTGTGATCCTTTGGGAGTTATGTTCATAACTGTATGTTTTGGCAAATGTGAGATGTTCAGTCATCAATATAATTTACTTTATATGTGTAGTTTATAGTCTATCATCAATAAACTCATGCAGTAACAGGACACATTACAAATATTTGAGAGCCATTGTAGTGCTTCCTATTATATTTTAGCAATGCTAGTACAAAACACCGCCCACACATGAAGCCAGGGCTGTCACCATGGGGTGAGACGCCGGCTCGGCGCTCAGCCCATGCTCCTTTTATCCCTGCCTCTCATTGGGCAGCGCCTCAGCTGGTTCCCAGCTGTCAGTGTCACGGGACGGCTGGGGCCAATTAATCCTCATCAGCTGGGGCGCTGCTAATGAGTATAAAGAGGAGCAGCCTCGATCATTCGGGGCTGCGACATAAGCACTGCTAGGCTGGAGTCCCTTCGTCCGGTTCCAGCCCTTGACTCATCTGCAGCATTACCTGTAAGTGTTACCCTGTAAGGAGCTGTTGTGCCTCTGTACCCCCTTGTCCGGTGCTAGCCCGCTGCTGCTTATTGTATCACTTGGGTGTATCACCTTATATGAGTATCTGAGTACTGGACCCCTATGCCAGTGCCAGCTCTCTGGCTGCTAAACCCATGAGTGTACCCGCTGTGAGTTTTCATGCTGTTTCCCCTTCGCCCGGTGCCAATTGTTAACTCTGGTGCTGTACTGCTCGCGTATGTTACTGTGTATGAGCATTTGTGCTTTCCTCATCCCTTACCCCTCTCACTAATAAACATCACAACTGACTGGCTCGCCCTTGGCTCTCTTATGGCATGGCTCCCTAGAGCCACGTGTGACAAGGGCAAGAAGAGACACTTTTACAGACAAGACAAACTTTTATTGATAAAAACTTCATATTTTGACTGAGCGACTCTATACTTGGTGATGCACAACTTCAGTTAAAGTACTAGATTCCATTCAAGTGAATGTATTAATTCATTCTGATTGCTGTGGCCACAGTAAAAAGAGATGATTTTAAATGTAACGCAGCCTTTGTAAAATCTACTGAAGCGCAGCTACATGAAAATTGTGGTTAAATACAACTACGAAGTACTTTATTGTCACATTCAAATTGTAATCCCTCCTGTTTTGTTTTTCTTTTGAATTCTTGGATGGAGTACGGGTGGGTAATATAAGCTGCAGCTTCAGCCATCACCCATTTCAGATAACCCATGTTGAACTGTATAATCAGAGGAGTTATTGTTTAATTTGACGTTGTTAGATTTTTTTCCCCTTTGTTATATTATTCTATTTTCTTTTCGTCTTTACTTTTAATCAATCCGAAATAAAGATTCATTCATTAATTCACATTCCACCACTGGCTTTTAGCAACAAGTGTATTTCCCAAATATGTTTTAAACTTGCTTTAATTAACCACCACCCATTTGTCTTTTGTCTAGGCAAGAGGGAAACTGTCCACCACAACTGGACCTTGCCTCACTATTTACAGAGATGCAGGCTGAAGATCTGCTGAACCAGGACCAGTACGAGGGGCCGATCCAGTTGCTTCTCAGTGAGGCAGCGTAGCTGCCGTGTGTGACCATTCCAGTTTTTTTTTTTACAGTTTGAATTTTGCACATTCTGAATAATCTGGAATTTGCTGCTGATTGCAATAAACAATTTAGTGACTTATGTGTTTGCATCATGATTTTCTATTTTGTCTGTTAAGACACCGGTGGGAAAAGAATCAACTGTACAAAGGATTTATCGGTGACCTTGAAAATAATGGCTCATTTTTAAGAAAAAAGTAACCAAAACAATTATTTTATTAACTGAAAACTGTATTGTTAGAAGACTGTACAGAAGACCCTGCATACTTTAGTGACAGTACCAGTATATGGAGGAATTCTGGGTCATATTAGCATCTGCTCTTCATCATAATGGGTTTGGGCAGGGGTGTCTAATCATGTGCCATGGAGGGCCAAGACCCTGCAGGCCTTACCTCCAACCAGTGTCTTCAACAGCAGATTCCACTGAACTTCTTCCACTGACTGATCAGTGAGAACGCCTGCTGAAGAGACTGGGTAGAAGAGAGACCCTGCAGGGTCTTGGCCCCCCATGACACATGATTGGAAGCCCCCGGATTAGGTTTAATGGGATTTAACATTTTAACACAAACTGCTTTATGGTTCATAATTCTGTTGACAGACTTACACCAAACCAAAAGTGATTTCTCAAATTGCTGGATTATTCTTAGCTTTTCCAATCTTTCAGTATTTAATTTATGCCACATGGTGGTAACCTTCACATATAAAAAAGAGACATCTGCAAAAACGTCAGAGGTTTATTGTCAGTGCAATTCCCAGTGCAATACTACATGAATGCATGTCTAGTACATTGTTGATGCAGAGAATATATATTTCTACAGTACATGTATCTAGTAAATCAAGTATTTTCCATGTAACCTTGTGACTGCATTATTTTAATTGCTTTTAATCCTAGATCAAGTTTGTTTTGGCCTAAAATGCATGATAACTGTCAAATATATCTTATTATACCTAACTCAGTACTGTTTACTTTTTGAATATATATTTTGTGGCTAATATAGTTATTAACATGGCGATCAAGTTGTGTCAGCTGATCATTTTTTTCTATGACCATCTTAGACTGCTGCAGAAGCAGGTACGTCCATGATGTCTCAACAGTCTCTCCATGATTTTCACGCAGATCAGAGCAATTTGTTGTACAGGAAATAAACGTTTCTACAGACATTCTTAAGCTCTATAACCACTGATCGTTTGTGAAGCTGTGCTGACATCAGTGACAGGCTGATGACATTCGTGACAGGCTGTGCTGAACGCCCAGACCGAATGAAGCGGTAATTTCCCCACAACAGAGCCATCTGAAACACACACAGCATACATATTTTAGTACCTAACAGCGTTAACTTGCAGACATTAAAGTGTAGTACGACGTACTTATAGCAAACTAGCATTAGCAACATTAGGTTACCGTCATATATGACCTAGTTTGTATCCTCACGCCTTTGGCTCTCCCAGAAGCTGCAGAACTATTCCAGAGTGTTTCATCTCGCTGCCTGTACCCTTGTCTGGCGGTCCTTTTTGGCATTTACGGTGAAAAAAGCCACAGACCGAAGAGTGGCCTTGTACAGCTGTATGTGTTTATGTTTTGCTTGGGTCGCGTGTTCTACGTCACGGGAGTGTGGCGCCGCCTCGCTGTTATAGAAATCCCACCCACCCCAGCTCAACACGGTTGTAATGGAGACAAAAGCGAGCCGAACCGTGTTGAAGTGAATCGAGATGTGCCGAGGTGTGCTGGACTAATGGAAAAGTGCCTTATGGGAAGCCAATGAAGGGAGGCCAGAACCGGAGAGATATGATCTCTCTTTCTAGTACCTGTTAAAACTCTTGCTGCAGCATTTTGGATCAGCTGAAGACTTTTTAAAGATGTTTTAGGACAGCCTGATAATAAAGAATTACAATAATCTAATCTAGAGCTAACAAAAGCGTGGATCAGTTTCTCAGCATCACTCTGAGGCAAGATGCTCCTAATCTTGGCAATATTACGCAAATGATAGAAGGCAGTCTTAGAAACAAATTTAATATGTGAATTGAAGGACAGATCTTGATCAAAAATAATTCCAAGGTTCCTCACAGAGCTATTAAGAGAAAGAGTAACCGCATCCAAACTGAAAGTTTGATTTGGAAAGGTATTTCTAAGGTTTTTTGGACCAACAAGAATGACTTCAGTCTTATCTGAATTTAATAGCAGGAAATTATAAGTCATCCATGCTTTGATTTCCTTAAGACAGGCTTCTAACTTGGCTAATTGATTACTATCATCTGGCTTCATTGACAGGTATAATTGTGTGTCATCTGCATAACAGATCCAATCCAAGATGGCGCCCACAGCGGTCGACATGGTGCTTCGCTGCGCTCTTTGTTTGTTTTTGTTCGTCAATTGTGTGTCTGCTTGCACTTATACCCGTGAAGAACTTTTAAATATCAGGACTTTGACCCCCACGGACCTCCTCCCAGTTTTTCTAGCCCCTGCCGCCGATCTGGTTTATTGTTTGGCTCGGAAAGTGAGACGGCGGAAGAGAGGAAGACGAGCGGGCGCTCTCGTACGACTTCGCAGGAGAGGCTCGCGAACGGCGCTGCCTGGCATATTTCTGTCCAATACCAACTCTCTCTCTAACAAGGTGGATGAACTGAGACTGCTGATGCGTTTTAAGGACCTCGCCTCCTCAGCTGTCCTCTGCTTTACTGAGACCTGGCTCCGGGAAAATATACCGGACAGCGCGCTGCGCCTCGACGGCTTCCAGCTCTTCCGTGCTGATCGTGACACAGAGCTTTCCGGCAAGACCACAGGAGGCGGAGTCTGCTTCTACATCAACTGTAGCTGGTGCTCTGATGTAACGGAAATTTCCAAACACTGTTCTCCTGCCTTGGAATTTCTTGTTATCAACTGCAAGCCTTTTTATTCCCCACGGGAGTTTGCTTCTTTTATACTGATCGCTGTGTACGCCCCTCCCGACGCGGACACGCGCGAAGCTCAGCGCGTGCTCGCGGATCACATTCAACACACAGAGCGGAGTTTTCCAGACTCGCTGATTATTGTGGCTGGCGACTTTAATCAGTGCAATCTGAGCCACGATCTCCCCCGCTACAAACAGTTTATTAAATGCCCCACCAGAGGATTAAACACACTGGATCACTGTTACACCACAGTGAAAGACGCATATCGCGCTGTCCCTCGAGCTGCGCTGGGATTATCTGATCACGTGATGGTTCACCTCATTCCCACATACAGACAGAGATTGAAGCTCACTAAACCTGTTGTGAGCACTACGAAGATACGGACCAGTGATGCTGAGGAGAAGCTGGAAACGTGCATGGAAATATCTGACTGGGGCATGCTTAAAGGAGCCACGCATGATCTGGATGAGTACACGGACACTGTGAACTCATATATCCACTTTTGTGAAGAGAACATTCTTCCATCACGCACCAGGGTGAGTTACTCTAATGACAAACCCTGGTTCACAGCTAAGCTCAGACAGATCAGGAAGGAGAAGGAAGCAGCGCTGAAAAGTGGAGACAGGGACTGCTACAGGGAGGTTAAATACCGGTTTAACAGAGAGCTGAAGAGGGCTAAATCTGTGTACTCAGAGAGACTCCAGCAGCAGTTCACTGCTAATGATTCGGCTTCCGTGTG
The DNA here is from genome assembly GCA_020510985.1 of Pholidichthys leucotaenia. Classification (NCBI taxonomy): domain Eukaryota; kingdom Metazoa; phylum Chordata; class Actinopteri; order Cichliformes; family Pholidichthyidae; genus Pholidichthys; species Pholidichthys leucotaenia. The sequence continues at coordinate 443,369,693 of CM035836.1, read as the reverse complement.
GAGAGGACTGAGGCAGATCACCAGCTATCGGCCTCAGGCTCCTAAAGGTCAGGATGACAAAGCCCTTTGTCAGAGACTGTCCCAACACTATGCCCGTTTTGACACCTCGTCATCTGTGTCCAACTCCCCCCCTCCCTCCAGCTCCACAGCCTCCACATTCCCTACTTCATTTAAGGCACCCCCCCACCTCCCCCCCTCCCCTTATCATCAGTGAGCAGGATGTGCTCAAACAGTTCTCCAGACTGAACCCGCGCAAGGCCCCCGGCCCAGACGGCGTGTCTCCCTCCACCCTGAGACTCTGTGCGAAACAGCTGGCTCCTGTATTCACAGACATTTTTAACACCTCCCTTAAGTTATGCCACGTGCCGTCCTGCCTCAAATCCTCCACCATCATCCCTGTCCCCAAGAAGCCACGGATCACTGGACTTAATGACTACAGACCTGTAGCGCTCACCTCTGTAGTCATGAAGTCCTTTGAGCGCCTGGTCCTGTCCCACCTCAAGTCCATCACCACCCCTCTCCTGGACCCGCTGCAGTTTGCCTACCGAGCCAACAGGTCTGTAGACGATGCAGTCAACCTGGCCCTCCACTCCATCCTGCAGCACCTGGACTCCCCGGGAACCTACGCCAGGATCCTGTTTGTGGACTTCAGCTCCGCATTCAACACCATCCGCCCCGCTCTGCTCCGGGACAAGCTGTCCCTGCTCAACGTGCCTGACTCCCTCTGCAGGTGGATCATCGACTTCCTGACGGACCGGAGGCAGCATGTGCGGCTGGGAAAGACTGTCTCAGACTATACTAGCATCAGCACCGGATCACCCCAGGGCTGTGTACTTTCCCCCCTACTCTTCTCCCTTTACACCAACTCCTGCACCTCCAGCCACCAGTCTGTCAAGTTGATCAAGTTTGCGGACGACACCACCCTCATCGGGCTCATCTCCAACGGCGACGAGTCCGCCTACAGGAGAGAGGTGGCCCAGCTGGCGTCCTGGTACAGCAATAACAACCTGCAGCTGAACGCTCTGAAGACAGTGGAGATGATTGTAGACTTCAGGAAAGTCACTACTCCTCTGCCCCCCCTCACCCTCTCAGGCTCTCCCATCACCACTGCTGATTCCTTCCGCTTCCTAGGCACTACCATCACCAGGGACCTCAAATGGGAGCTGACCATCAGCTCACTCATCAAAAAAGCCCAGCAGAGGATGTTCTTCCTGCGGCAGCTGAGGAAGCTCAAGCTACCCACCAAGATGTTAGTGCAGTTCTACACAGCCATCATCGAGTCCATCCTCACCACCTCCATAACCGTGTGGTACGCAGGAGCCACTGCCAGGGACAGACTAAGGCTGCAGCGCGTCGTGCGCACTGCTGAGAAGGTGATCGGCTGCAAGCTCCCATCTCTCCAGGATCTGTACATCTCCAGGACCCGGAGGCGTGCTGGCCGGATCATAGCCGATCCCTCACACCCTGGTCATGTACTGTTTGCCCCCCTCCCCTCTGGTAGAAGACTTCGGTCCATCCAGACTAAAACCTCCCGTCACATGAACAGCTTCTTCCCCTCTGCCATTAGACTGCTGAACACTAAGTGACTCTCGTGCACCATGTACAGCAGCTCAACCAGACTCATGTCAATCATCACTGTTTTCTTCCTGCATTACCGACTGCACTATATAGTTCTCCACAGTATCTGCTGCTGGCTAATATATATTTTAACTGTTGACCAGTATCACTTAATCTTATCCTACACTTTATTACATGTATAGTTTATTTCTCTTATCTTATCATGTTTAATGTTGCAGCATTGTACCGAGACAAATTCCTAGTTTGTGTACTACATGAACAATGGCAATAAACCTGATTCTGATTCTGATTCTGAACAATGAAAATGTATACAGTGCTTTCTAATAATGTTGCCTAACGGAAGCATATATAAATTAGAAATGCACTCGGAGAGCGCAGACCTCCACCAAGCGCCCCATACAGTGTTTGTGTGTACGTTTTCAGATTCCTTGACCATGAAAACATATGAGTAGCAATTGGATTCACAATGATGGGATTAGTGGTTCAGTAGTTAAAGCATTACCTCCTTGGCGGAGGTAATAAACTCAAGTGTTGCTGTTGTGTCCATCTCCTCTATCTCCAAACTCCCAGGCTGCGGGACATTGCAATTCATCGCACAACTGCGTACAATCCACAGGCCAATGGGTTATGCGAGCGTTTTCATAGATCACTGAAAGCAGCACTCAGGGGTTCACTGACGGATGCAAATTGGGTAGACAGGTTGGCGTGGGTTTTATTGGGGTTGCACTCCGCGGAAAAAGAGGATTTGGAAGCTTACCCGGCAGAGAGCTTGTTTTTGCGCAGCCCCTATGGCTGCCCGGGGAATTTCTGCCAAATAATCTCGCGCCGGACAGCTGCCCGTCTCAGCTTTTGCAGCGTAGCGCAAACACAGGCATGCTGCCAGGCCCTGCCCACCACAGTTTTCCGCGTGTTTTTGTGCCTAAAACTTTGAAAAACGCAGAGTTCGTGTTCGTCAGACACGACGACCAGCGCCCTCCATTGCGCCTGCACACATGTTGAAAATGGCCCTATCTCACAATGTTAAAGAATCCTTTAAAAAATTCCTGGATCCAGACGGTGATCCGGATCATCCCCAAAATTTAATCAGTTCTTCCTTGTACCATTTCCAACAACGCCTGAAAGTTTCATGGAAATCTGTCCAAAACTTTTTGAGTTATCTTGCTAACCAACAGACAGACAGACAAACAGACAAGCAGCCAGACAAACCCCGGCAAAAACATAACCTCCCGGCCTGCGGCCTGGCGGAGGTAATAAACTAAAAAGAGTAGGGCCTAGCACAGATCCCTGTGGAACTCCATGACTAAGCTTTGAGTTGAAAGAAAACTCATTATTTACATGAACAAACTGGAACCTATCAGATAAATAAGATCTAAACCACTGCAACGAAGTTCCATTAAGTCCAACATAGTGTTCTAATCTATCAAGTAGAATATTATGATCGATAGTATCAAAAGCTGCACTAAGGTCTAAAAGGACAAGTACAGAAACCAGTCCATTATCAGATGCGATGAGGAGGTCGTTAGTGACCTTCGCTAAGGCTGTTTCAGTACTATGATGGATTCTAAACCCAGATTGAAACTCTTCAAGTAAACCATTTCCCTGCAGGTGGTCAAATAATTGCGTAGCAACAATTCTTTCTAAGATTTTTGAAATGAAAGGGAGATTAGAAATTGGTCTATAGTTACCTAAAGCTCCTGGATCTAGCGTTGGCTTTTTGAGTAAGGGTTTAATTACAGCCGTTTTAAAAGCCTGCGGTACATGGCCTAAAGTTAATGAAGAATTGATTATATGAAGAATAAAGCTACCAATAAGTGGGAAGACTTCTTTAAATAACCTGGTAGGAATAGGGTCTAAAAGACAAGTTGAAGGTTTGGATGAGGAAACTATTTTGTCTAACTCACAAAGGTCGACTGGAGTAAACTCATCAAGACAGACATCAATTGAAGGAGATGTAGTAGTTACAGTATTTAAGTTAACTGTGGGAAGAATCTGATTGATTTTATCTCTGATGGATGAAATTTTATTATTGAAAAAGTTCAGAAAGTCCTGAGTAGTAAGCTCTAAGGGAATGCTAGGATTGACAGAGTCCTGACTCTTTGTCAACCTGGCTACAGTGCTGAAAAGAAACCTGGGATTATTCTTGTTCTCTTCTATTAGATTTTTTATAAATTAAAAGATGATTTCTCCAAGCTAAATAGATTTCATCTAAATTAGTGGAGCGCCATTTTCTTTCTAATTGACGAGTCTTCTGTTTTAAGCTACGAGTTTCTGTGTTGAACCAAGGAGTTAGAAATCTCTGATTAGACTTTTTCTTTTTTAAAGGGGCCACCAAGTCTAGAGTCTGATGCAGAGAAGCTGTAACACTATCCACCATGTTATCAATTACAGAAGGAGCAAGCTGTCTATAGCTTATTTCTGTTGTGTTGACACATGGCATAGAGGAAACAATCTGCATAAATTTGGTAACAGCAACATCTGAGAGGCATCTACTGTAATAATATTTTTCTTTAGGAGCCAAATAGTCAGAAATAGTAAAATCAAAGGTTAACAGACAATGGTCTGACAGTACAGGGTTATGAGGAGACACTATAAGATTTTCTATTTCTATGCCATATGTCAGAACAAGGTCCAATGTATGGTGGAGGTAATGAGTAGAATTTCCTACTTTCTGAGAAAACCCAATCGAGTCTAATATTGAATTAAATGCCACATTAAGGCAGTCACTATCTACATCCACATGTATATTAAAGTCCCCTACTATAATTATTCTATCAGATTTCAGCACTAAATCAGCTAAGAAATCAGCAAATTCGGATAAAAATTCTGAGTAGGTTGATGGGGGACGATAAACTATGGTAAATAAAATTGGGTTTAACCTAAAATTGCTAAAGTGCCCAATACTGAGGACCAGGCCCTCAAAGGAATTATAACATGTTTTTTGCTTTACATTAACTAGTAATTTGGAATGGTAAATTGTTGCTACTCCTCCTCCATGACCAGAACTTCTGGGATTTTGACAGTTTAAATAACCAGAGGGAGTTGATTCATTTAAACCAACATAATCCTCTTGCCCTAACCAAGTCTCTGTAAGGGAAATTAAATCAATCTGATGATCAATTAACAGATCATGGACTAACAGAGACTTGGGAGTTAGAGACCTAATATTTAATAAACCACATTTAATTTTTAAATTATGAGGAGGAACAGAGGCCAAATCATTCAATTTAGAGGCTTTATGTTTAATTTGAGTTTTACCAATATTTTGCTTAATCACTTTGGGATGCTTATATATTATATTTTTATTTACTTTGGAGGGAGCAGACAATGATTCTCTGATGGGGAAGACAGGAGCTAAGTTGAGGGGTGGCGGATGAAGAGGAGCTGCAGAGAGGCGTGTAAGACTGCGACTGTGCTTCCTGGTCCCAACTCTGAGTAGTCAAGGTTTTGGAAATTTGGATAAAAAAGATGCCAGATTGTTAGATAAATGAGAAGCGCCATCCAAAGTGGGATGAATGCTGTCTCGTCTCATAAGACCAGGTTTTCCCCAAAAAGAGTTCCAATTGTCAATGTAGCCCACGTCATTTGCAGGACACCACACAGACAGCCAGCGGTTCAAGGATGACGAGCGGCTAAACATGTCATCACTGGTCAGATTGGGGTGGGGCCCAGAGATTACTACAGTGGCAGACATCGTTTTTGCAAAGTCACACACCGATTCTACATTAAGTTTCGTGACTTCCGACTGCCGGAGACAGATGTCATTAATGCCAGCGTGAATAACAATTGTGGAGTATTTACAGTTATTTTTAGCCAGCATTTTCAAATTTGACTCGATGTCGCCTGCTCTGGCCCCAGGAATGCATTTGACTACGGCCGCTGGAGTCTCTAGGTTCACTACAGAGTCGCCAATGATCAGAGTTTTTTCCTCAGCGGGTGTGTCGCTGAGCGGGGAAAACGATTAGAAACGTGAACAGGTTGGTGGTGTACCAGGCCTCAGATTAAAGGAACACTTTTTAATCTGAGTAAACTGGACTAGCCTGCCACAATTTCGATATCCAGCTTATTTTTTCCCATTAAAATCTGATGTGTTTTCAAAGTGTTCCCTTTATTTTTTTGAGCAGTATATATACACAATGCAGAGCATTGTAGCTAGATGGAATAAACAGCATAACCATTTATTTAGTTACCCTACATAAGATAAGATAAGATAAGATAAGATAAGATAAGCCTTTATTAGTCCCACAATGGGGAAATTCCAGGATTGCAACAGCATAGGGATAGCAACACTCAGAGCAACAATCAGAAGGCAAGAAAAAACAACATCTAGTAAACATATGTCCATATTACTATAAATGTATATATATAGACACACAGTGCAGAGCATTATGGCTGGTGGATGTGCAGCAGAAAGTCTAAGCTCTCTCTCCGCGGATGCAGCGGGCCAGCTGGAAGTCTTTGGGCATGATGGTGACCCCCTTAGCGAAGAAGAGACCACCAGGTGGGTCTCGCTGGTCTCCTGCAGAGCCATGACGGCGAAACTCAGGAAACGCGGGACGGTCTTGAAGTCCTGAGCGATCTCCCTCACCAGGCGCTGGACGGGCAGCTTACGGATGAGCAGCTCCGTGGATTTCTGGTAGCGACGGATCTCTCTCAGAGCCACGGACCTGTGACGGCGAGGCCTCTTCACTCTGCCGGTGGCCAGAGCGCCTCTCCGAGCAGCCCTGTGGCTAGCTGCATCCTGGGGGGCTTCTTCCTCCAGTAGATTTTACGGGCGGTCTGCTTGGTATGAATATCAGAATCAGAATCAGAATCAGAATCAGCTTTATTGCCAAGTATATTTACAAGTAAACACACAAGGAATTTGACTTGACATTGGGCGCGCACATTAGGCGCATCCAATGACACGGCAGCCATAGGCGCCTGTCTGCAGTGGGGGTAAAGGGGGGAAGGGGGGGGGAACACAATAGGCAGAGAGAAAAAACATAGTTATCAGAATCACGCTCGTATAAGCTCATATAAGCTCATGAGCCAAATTTTGATTACACAGAAAAAAACCCTCTATGCACATTAGCAGACAATAGATACAATCACACAGCAGAGGGAGGGAGAGCAGTGTGTGTATATTTGCATGTCATTGTGTAGTGTGAGTGTAACAGTTGTTAGTGAGCAGCAGAGGGCGCCTCCAGGCAGTGGATAGATGTTATAATCATGTGACTTATAAACAAGTCAGAGATCAGAGTCTGTCTCTCTTTTCCTCTTCCTTGCAGAAGGCACATGGGCAATGTCCTTGAGAGACCAATCCGCTGACGACAACAACTGATTGTTGATGTATGGGTAGACATAAGCCACTTCCCAGCGTTATCTTCATCGAGGAGGAATGTAAACAAAGGCACCAAAACACAAGGTCAAATCTGCACAGTGCACTCAGAGAATAAAAAATTTCTCTCTCTTCGATTCTGTGCTTCAATTTCATTCAGGCGTATGTACCCATACATATTGTCACCCTCCGTAGCGACTGATATTGTCCTAGTTGTATACTGGAGGGGACCAAATGTGTAAGTCTGTTGCGTCTTTTGCATTCAATACTATTAGGTTGTCACGTTTTTTTGCTATCGCTGCGAGCAGCCCTGCTTAGGTTATACAGTCTGACAGCCGTAGGTAGGAAGGACCTGCGAAACCTCTCGGTCACGCACCTAGGATGATGTAGTCTACTGCTAAATGAGCTCCTCAGTGCGTTCAGTATGTCCTGCATAGGGTGGGACTCGGACTCCAGCAGAGATGACAGTTTAGCCACCATCCTTCTCTCTCCTATCTCCTCCACTGGGTCAAGACGTTTCCCCAGGAGAGAGCTAGCTTTCTTGATTAGTTTGTTCAGTCTCTTCCTATCGGCTGCTGTAATGCCACTGCCCCAGCAGACCACTCCAAAAGTGATGGCTGATGCCACCACCGTGTCGTAGAATGTCTTCAGCAGCGCTTCTTGTACACCAAAAGACCTGAGCCTCCTCAGTAGGAACAGCCTGCGCTGTCCCTTCTTGTAGAGTGCGTCGGTATAGTGTGACCAGTCTAGTTTATTGTTCAGATGAACACCCAGGTACTTGTAGGATGTCACCATCTCAATGTCTGTTCCCTGGATGTTTACTGGTGCTTTGAGGGGTTGTCCTTGCTTGCGGCAGTCCACCACCAGCTCCTTAGTTTTCCTCGCGTTGATCTGGAGGTAGTTCCGATGGCACCAGTCCATGAAGCCCTGGATAAGTCCTCTGTACTCAGCTTCATCTCCGTTGGAGATGAGGCCGACGATTGCAGAGTCATCAGAGAACGTCTGTAGATGGCAGTGTGTTGTGTTGTGTGAGAAGTCCGCAGTATAAAGGGTGAACAGGAAGGGAGCCAAATCCGTTCCCTGGGGGGCCCCTGTGCTACCGATGATCATGTTGGACACACAATCCCGGGTTCTCACAAACTGTGGCTGGTTAGTGAGGTAGTCCAGGATCCATGATGACAGGTGCTGGTCCACCCCTGCGCACAGCAGCTTGTCCTTCAGGATCATTGGTTGGATGGTGTTGAAAGCACTGGAGAAGTCAAAGAACATGATCCTCACAGCGTTCCCGGGCTTCTCCAGGTGGGACAGGGAACGGTGAAGGAGGAAGATCACTGCATCCTCCGCCCCGATGCCATGCTGGTAGGCAAACTGGAGTGGATCCATCGCTGGTCCCACCAGGGGGCGGAGGTGAGCAAGGAGCAGTCTCTCCAGGGTGTTCATCATGTGAGACATCAGGGCCACTGGTCTGTAGCTGTTCAGGTCTTTGGGGTGGGAAGTCTTTGGTACAGGTACCACACAAGATGTTTTCCACAACTGTGGTACCCTCCCCAGCTTCAGGCTCAGGTTGAAGATGTGCTCCACAATCCCACACAGCTGGTCTGCGCAGGACTTGAGGAGCTTCGTGCTGATGCCGTCCGGTCCTGAGGCCTTCCTCGCCTTGATCTTCCTCAGCTCCGTCCTCACCTGGGTCTTATTGAGGGTCAGGTTGGGGGGCAGTGTGCTGGGAGTGGTGGGGTGTTGGTGGAGTGGAGTGTGGACAGTAGGTCTCGATGACTTTAGAGGCAGCAGTGGTTGTTGTGCAGTTGGGGGGGAGGGTGGTTGGTCAAACCTATTAAAAAACAGGTTCAGATTGTTCGCCCACTCCCTGCCCCCCGTGGCCTGGGAGGAGGTATTCTGGAGCCCAGAGATGGTTTTGAGGTTTCTCCAGACCCCGCCAATGTCACTCTGTTGCAGCTTGTCCTCCATCTTCTTCCTGAAGCTGTCCTTGCCTTCTCTGATCTTCCTCCTCAGCTCCCTCTGTACGGACTTCAGCATCTCCTTGTTCCCTGACCTGAAGATCCTCTTCTTCTCTCTCAGAAGTGTTTTTTATCTCAGGGTTGATCCAGGGTTTGTTGTTCGAGCAACACCGTATGGTTTTGGTGGGTACGGTGTTGTCCACACAGAAGTTGATGTAGTCCGTGATGGTGTGAGTGAGGCCATCGATGTCCTCACCATGTGGATCGCAGAGCTGCTCCCAGGCAGTGGTTTCAAAACAGTCCTTTAGAGTGTCCATTGCCTCCTCAGACCATAACTTCACCGTGCGCATGACCGGAGGTTGTCTGTGTACTAGGGGTATGTACACCGGCAGGAGATGAACCAAGTTGTGATCCGATCTCCCGAGTGGGGGGAGTGGTGATGAGGTGTACGCCTCCTTAGTGTTTGCATAGAATAAGTCCAGAATATCCATTATGGGATATATTGGTCAGTGTAGCAACCATCTACTGTACTTTTCAAAATACACTGTGGGATATTTTAAGTGCACTAAGTCGTGAATGAAATTATCATTTAAGATTTTGAACAGGACTACAAAATGGCTGATTCACTATATAGTGTACTATGTAGGGAATGAGTGAACATTTCAAACACAGCACCCTAGCCTCTCGCTAACCAGAGGTTAGCAATTAGCGGTTAGCACGACAGTTGTTGAAGAGATTCATTCACCACGGTAGCTCATTTTAATGTCTAATTAAATATAATCTGCAATACAAATGTTCACATTATATTACAGCAACACTCCTGCACACTGATTTGAACATCCAGAATTAAATAAAATTATGATATTTATAGCGTGTCATGCTAAAGACTGTCCAGGAGGAACAGCTGTTGTGCGTTTTAAGTTCCGCTATAATAGGAAGTGCTGTTGGGTTGTTTTTTTTAACTGAAGAAAATTTTTACAAAAAAAGTGGTACAGAACAAACTAGAAAAGCACTCATAGAGCACATACCTCCGCCAAGGCTCCTTCCGTTTCTCATGGATCACCTCCAAAATGTAATGGGCTTGTGTGTAGGCCTATCGCCACTTGTGGTGAAAATTGCAGCCAAGTCTGTCCATTAGTTTTGGAGTTTTGTGGCTGACACACTGTGAGAAGAGCCTTGGCTGAGGTATGCATTCCCAGATCATCCCCAAAATGTAATGGGTTCCTCTCTAGGCCAAGAACCACCTCTGGTGAAACAGACAGACAAACAGACAAATGCCAGTAAAAGCATTACCTCCTTGGCGGAGGTAATAAACTCAAGTGTTGCTGTTGTGTCCATCTCCTCCATCTCCAAACTCCCAGGCTGCGGGCGTTGCAATTCATCGCACAACCGCGTACAACCCACAGGCCAATGGGTTATGCGAGCGTTTTCATAGATCACTGAAAGCAGCACTCAGGAGTTCACTGACGGATGCAAATTATGGTAGCAACTTCCGGTACTAGTTTAGAACGTGTAGTTGTCACTGAAACGGGGCACTTTTCCTTGTTAAAAAACAATGACTTTGGCATCAGAAATGCGGGAACACGGCCTTTTGTGCCTCAAAAACAGTAATATAATCATACCACTTCCCACGACTATCTAGGGATAGGAAGATGACCTTCAAAAGTGGCCTGGCAGACTGTAGCTCCATTTGTTAGCGCTGCTGCTAATATGTTAACTCTGTAAAAAAATTAAAGCTCAGACCACAATAAAGTCGGCTGCATTTTGTTAAAATATGTTGGATATAACCAGATTTACCTCAGTCCAGACGTAGAATCTAGTCAGAACCACAAAGAAGCCTCCATTTACACAGTCTATAGCACAACCACGAACACCAGCTACAAGTACCAGAACTACACCAAAACATTCAAAAAATACAAAAACTACAAGTGCTGAAATTAGCTGCCACTTGAGGGCAAAAACACATATGTGGACTTTACATTAAAATGAATTTGAAAAACGTTTAAAAACGCTATTTTAACCCTGATCCTACTGAGTGGGGTCCCAATTGACACCACACATATGTTCTTATGCACAACACGGACATATTATCGATCACAGCTATCATGCTTTCTGACTTTGTTTGTCATCATCTGTGAATCACAAAAAATAAATCTGATTTAAAATACAGTTTTCTTCTGTACTGTCAGTTCAGATTTTTCATTGGGGTCCGATCGGACCCCAGGGAAAAATATGATGTTAATGATATTAAATGTATGAATTTTGTGTTATATTTCAGTGAATGATGGCTCAATGAGGTAGACTTTGCCATGCAAATATGCAAATACTTTGCCATTGTAGCAAAGTAAGATAAGATAAGATAAGATAAGCCTTTATTAGTCCCACAACGGGGAAATTCCAGGATTGCAACAGCACAGGGATAGCAACACTCAGAGCAACAATCAGAAGGCAAGAAAAAAAACAAGCAAGCAAGAGCAGCTAATATACATATGTACATATTACTATAAAATATATATATATACACACACACACACACAGACACACAGTGCAGAGCATTGTAGCTGGATGGAATAAATATATGAATATATGAACACACAGTGCAGAGCATTGTAGCTAGATGGAATAAATATGTAAATATATAAACACCCACAGTACGGAGCATTGCAGCTAGGTGGAATAAATATGCAAGTATATAAACACACACAGTGCGGAGCAATGTAGCTAGATGGAATAATATGTAGATATATAAAAACACAGTGCGGAGCATTGTAGCTAGATGGAATAAATATATAGATATATAAATATAAACACACCCAGTGCTGAGCATTGTAGCTAGATGGAATAAATATGTAAATATATAAACACACACAGTGCAGAGCATTGTTGCTAGGTGGGATGAAACAGCATAACCGTCTATTTAGTTATCCTACATGGTATGATTATGTGCCCATACATATTCTCACCCTCCATAGCGACCGGTATGTTCCTAGTTGTATGCCGGAGAGGACCATTGTGTAAGTCTATTGCATCTTTTGCATTCAAAAAAACTGTCATATAATGTGATAATTGTGTGTGCTGTGTCTTTAAGACTGTGGTGACGTCACAGGTCAGAGTTGACCTTCACCGGGTGAATATGATATGAAAATGGCGATGTGTTGATGTTGCCGCCTGTTAATGTTCCCGCTCCTAGTTTTTAAAAGAGAACTTTGTTGAAACCACTATTCGTGTGGACCTCAGTTCTTTACATGGTGTCAGAAGTGCTTGACGGACGCTCTGCTTCAGTAAGATGGCCAAGTTTAATCCCCCGGAAAGTTTTCCTTTTCATCGTCCAAATGAATGGGCGGGCTGGAAAGAGCGCTTTCTGCGTTTCCGGACGGCTACAAAACTGAATAAAGAGGACGGCGAAATTCAGGTCAGTTCACTGATTTACGCCATGGGCCCCGAAGCTGAAAACATCTTCAAATCATTCTCATTTACTGAGGAAGCGGATCAAAAGAAGTTTGACGTTGTGTTAGGAAAATACGACGAGTACTTCTGTCCCAAACGGAACGTGATCCATGAGCGCGCTTGTTTTCACCAGAGGCTGCAGCGGCCCGGTGAGAAAGTGGAAATGTTTATCAGAGCCCTTTTTGAGATGTCAGAACACTGTGACTTTGGTGTAAAGAGAGATGAACATATCCGTGACCGAATTGTTGTGGGCATCCTTGATAAAGAGCTGTCACGTAAACTGCAGATGATGGCTGATCTAACGCTTGCCCAAACCATTCAAACAGTTCGCCAGTACGAGGAGGTTGTCCTCCAGGTTCACCAGCAGGGGGAGGCACACGCCACGGTGCAGGAGATCCAGGGAAAAACAGCAGGCAGAGGAAGATCTCCATTTAAACCAAGGAAAGGAAAAAGTGGAGAGCAAAAAGACTCATGGTGTGGAAGATGTGGAAAATTCAAACACAGAGATCCTGAAAAGTGCCCAGCCATGAAGTCAACATGCAACAAGTGTAAAAAGGTGGGTCACTGGGAAAAGAAATGTCACAGTAAATCAGTCAGAGAAGTCACTGAAGAGACAGTTTCCCAGACACCATTTTTTTTGGGCGCAGTCATAAAAACAGACAGAAATGATGACCCATGGACCATACAGCTTACAATTGGAACAACACCAGTCAATTTTAAAATTGATACGGGTGCAGATGCAAACATTATGGGACAAAAGACATTTAACGAACTAGTTCCTAAGAAGGAATTAGAGCCATCTAATGTCACACTGTGCAGCCCGGGTGGTCAGTTGGACTGTATAGGGAAATTTCAAGCCTTCACAGAATACAAAGAAAAACCATATACTTTTCCTGTGTATGTCATCAGTGGCAATAATGCAAACAATTTGCTGGGCAGAGACACAGCAATGTCGATGGGGCTTGAGAAGCGTGTCGAAGAAGTACACAAAGCATTTGGTGAGCATGGAACACTTAAAACAGAACCAGTTAAAATCCTGTTCAAAGAGAATGCTCGGCCATACACAGTGCACACTGCCCGTCGTGTCCCTTTGCCACTTTTGCAGAAGGTTCAAGAGGAATTGCAGCGTATGGAGGAGAATAATGTGATTGAAGCTGTGATTGATCCTACAGATTGGTGCGCGCCAATGGTGCCAGTCCCAAGGAAAAATGGAAAAGTGCGGATCTGTGTCGATTTAAAGAGGTTAAATGAAGCTGTACGAAGAGAGAGGTATGTTCTTCCTACTGCAGAGGAAATCACTGCAAAACTTAGTGGAGCAACCACATTCACATCATTGGATGCTGCCTCCGGGTTTTGGCAGATTCCTCTCCATCCAGAAAGCAGTAAATTAACAACCTTTATCACACCCTTTGGGAGATATGCATTCAAACGTCTTCCATTTGGGATCACAAGCGCTCCTGAAATTTTTCAGCGCAAAATGACAGAAACCCTCAACAGCCTGGAAGGCGTGGCTATCTACATGGATGACATACTGGTGTACGGCGACACTCCTGAACAGCACGACCAGCGTCTCAGCAAGGTACTGGAAAGGATCGAGTCAGCCGGACTTAAACTGAACAGAGAAAAATGTAAGTTTAGACAAAACAAGCTTCACTTCTTGGGCCAAGAAATTGACAAATCAGGCGTGAGACCCGACCCTGATAAAGTCAAGGCAATCCGCGAGCTCCCTCCACCACAGAACGTGCATGACCTCAAGCGTGTCCTAGGCATGTTTAACTACCTAGGGAAATATATCCCAAATCTGTCGACAGTGGGCCAGCCACTATATGAACTGTTGAAATCCAAGTCAGTGTGGATGTGGGACCATTCTCAGCAGGAGGCATTTCAACGCATCAAAGACATTCTGTCTACTTCTCCAGTTCTGAAATTCTATGATGTGAATCGACCTACTGCCGTATCAGCCGATGCCAGCAGCTATGGTATAGGTGGAGTACTACTGCAACTGCACGATGGAAACTGGAAACCTGTGGCATACTGCTCACGTCGTCTGTCAGAGGCCGAGACTAGATATGCACAGATAGAGAAGGAGTGTTTGGCGAGTGTCTGGGCATGTGAGAGATTCGAGAAGTACCTCTGTGGTCTGGAAGATTTTAAGTTGGTCACAGATCACAAACCCTTGGTGCCTCTCATGAACAAAAAGGACCTGGACAATGTGCCAATACGGTGCCAAAGGCTACTTATGAGACTTATGAGGTTCAAACCGACAGCCGAATATGCTCCGGGAAAGACCTTGGTAGTAGCTGATACACTCTCAAGAAGTCCACTACAGTGCGTAGAAAACGAGACTGATACTCACTCTGATGTAGCGTGCTACATAGCAGCAGTTATTGATAACTTGCCAGCTACTACACATAAAATAGACACTATAAAGACCTCTACAGCAGCTGACTGTAACCTACAGTTGGTGTTGCGGTACATTAAGTCAGGATGGCCAGAATACATAGGCAATGTCCCAGCAGCTATCAGAGACTATTTTCCCATTAAAAATGAACTGTCTGAATGCGATGGAATTATCACCAGAGGAAGCCGCATGTTGATTCCGGATGTGCTCAGAGCAGACATCTTGGATCGAATACATGATGGACATCAAGGTCTGACAAAATGCAGAGAGCGGGCCTGCACATCTGTGTGGTGGCCTGGCATCTCATCTGAAATCAAACGCAAAGTCCAGTCCTGTCAGGTGTGTCGTGAGATGAGACCAGCTCAGCGAAAAGAGCCTCTCTTGTCAACCCCTCTACCTGATCGACCCTGGAAGAGACTTGCTGTTGACCTGTGTGAGCATAACAAGCACACTTACCTTGTTGTGTCAGACTATTTCTCTCGGTTCCTCGAGATACTTCATCTGCCAGTAACCACTGCTTCTCAGGTGATCTTAAAGCTGAAGGCAGTGTTCGCGAGGTTTGGTTGTCCAGATGTGGTTGTATCTGACAATGGGCCTCAATTCTCTTGCCAAGAATTTAAAAAGTTTGCAAGGGAGTTTGACTTTTTGCACATCACCTCAAGTCCACACAACCCCCAAGGAAACGGACATGCAGAGAGGGGAGTTCAAACAGCAAAAAGAATCTTAAAGCAGCAAGATCCTTTGCTCGCCCTCATGTGCTTTCGATCAACGCCCTGCACCACCACAGGCGTGAGTCCTGCAGAGCTACTTATGGGTCGAAAGATCAAAACAACTCTTCCTACACTCGAAGTGAATCTTCAGCCCCGATGGCCTGATCTGGAAGTCGTCAGGAATAAGGATGCAATGGAGAAACAGAAACAAGCATTCTACTTCAATCAGCGCCATGGAGCTAAACCCCTACCTTCGTTGAAGCCAGGAGATCCAGTCCTCACAAAGCTGGACCATCAGAAATCCTGGAAAACACCCGCTGTTGTCACAGGAGAAAGCAGCACACCTCGCTCCTTTCTTATTGAAACACCCCAGGGAGCAACTTTGCGACGCAACCGCCGTCACTTGCAACATGATCCTGAATCAGCCAGAGAGATACACTCTTCAGCTCCAAATGACCTGCAGCCAGAGATTGTCGATCAGCAGCCTGAAACTGCAGCTGCTGCTGACACTATTTTACCAGAATCCAGTGTCAAACCGCCAGACCCAAAGCAAGGACTGTTGTTTACTCGGTCTGGTAGAATGATTAAACCTGTGCAAAGACTAGATTTGTAGAGAAAAAAAAAATGAAAAATGAAAAGAGAGAAATTCACGTGTTCACTGTGATAAGTGTGGTTATATGTGGTTCAATAATTAAGCCATGGGCTGTGGGGAAGGGTGAAATGGAAATGGAAAATGTTTGAACTGAAAATTGTTTTGTTCTGAAAAAAAAAAAAAAACTAAAAAAGGGGGAGATGTCATATAATGTGATAATTGTGTGTGCTGTGTCTTTAAGACTGTGGTGACGTCACAGGTCAGAGTTGACCTTTACCGGGTGAATATGATATGAAAATGGCGATGTGTTGATGTTGCCGCCTGTTAATGTTCCCGCTCCTAGTTTTTAAAAGAGAACTTTGTTGAAACCACTATTCGTGTGGACCTCAGTTCTTTACAAAAACTATTAGTTTGTTACGTCTTTTTGCTATCTCTGCGAGCAGCCCTGCTTAGGTTGTACAGTCTGACAGCCGTTGGTAGGAAGGACCTACGAAACCTCTCGGTTGTGCACCTGGGATGATGTAGTCTGCTGCTAAATGAGCTCCTCAGTGCATCCAGTATGTCCTGCATAGGGTGGAACTCGGACTCCAGCAGAGATGACAGTTGCTACATGCTAGCATTGTATACTAGCATGTAGCATGCTACATGTAGCATGTAACATGCTACATACATGTAGCATGCTACATGTTAGTATGTACTACATGCTACATACATGTAGTACATGCTAGCATGTAGCATGCTACATACATGTAGCATTGTATTCTGTAGGCCCTACAGAACACATGCACAACAATGGCAAAGTATTTGCATTTCTTGTACCAATTAAGAAGTGAAATTAGATAATTTCCCACAAAAACCTGAACGCACCAGGGCACACTGGTTGAAAAACACATTACAACCGGGCTACTCGTGCTGAAAGGCAGGCAACCGACAAACTAGCCCCATTCCGGGATTTTTGGATCATGTTTCAAGCACAACTCTTTGTTTTAACCAAATAAAACATTTTAAGTGAAAAAAATACTTTGGTATTGCTTAATAATCCAATTAACAGTTAAATTTTGTGTGGGGTCCAAACGGACCCCAGTTGGTACTATTTGTATGTAAAATATGTTGGTAGGATGAGGGTTAAATGCCCCTGCTACTCCACACTTACTGACTGGTTTAACACTTTTTCAGCCGAAACTGGAAGCTCCGCCCATAATCGTTCCTACAGCAGCACCCCCAGGAATAAGGTTGATAGTAAAAATAAATAAATAAATAAAATAAAATAAAATAAAAGTGCATTCACCATTTAATCTAGAGGTCAGGTTGTTGAAAATGTTCAGGTCATAATAAGCTTTCAGGAGAGATTTGGCAGCTCTTCCTTTCATCAGCCTCAGAGAAGTGAGATGGTTGTCCTTGAGGTCCCTTAGGAAGACGGTGAAGAGAGGTTTTGTTTTCTCCATTTGGATGTATGGATAAAAGAATTTTCCCAGTATTATCAAGTTGTTCAAGTTGGGGTTTTAATTTCTGTTTCCATATTTTTTAATCTGTTAATGGGACTACTGTTATTAATTCCATTAATGTATTAATATTCCCAGCACTAATTATTTTTTAAAAAATATAAAGACTAATTATACACCTTTCTGAACACTTTGTTGATGGTTTTTTTTAAATATTTGTTTTCATGAAAATACAGTCCAGCTCACCTTTAAACTCATTTGATATGAACATGGGGGGATTTTAAAGAAATATATCAAAGAGCAATGACTGTCTGTGGTGCACTTTTGCTCCAGGCAACCTCCCCCCTGGTGGTCAAGATTTTTTTCAAGAAAATATTCAGTTCAGATGTCAGAGATTTCCAAAGCTATAACTTGAAAGTAGTAAGAGATAATGGTTTGCTGTCAATTAGAAAGTGTGGTGATCTGCGCTGTGTGTGCCTCGCCCTAATTATTTTTCACAGCTGCGGGCACACCTGCTCTCCCTCATCAAGCACTCTTTATAAGGATCGCTGCCCAGTAGGCAGCACGGAGACGTCTGCACTTTCTTCCAGGAAGACCTCCTTCCTAGTGTCTTCCTCCATCTCGCTACGTTAAGAGAACTCATCTCTAATCTTCAGCTTCTCGTAGCACTGGAGTTCCATCTCCCCAACGCCACGTAAGCCTTCTCAGAACTATTTCCTGCACCTGCCTTTCTCCCCTTGTTCCCTGTGCACAGGTGGACCATCCTCCAGGCGGACTTCCCTCTCCTCCTGGCGGCGGACCGGACTCAGCTGTGTGCAGCAGCTTTCTCCCCACATGACTGGTGAGTTGGAGCACACGTCACCTTCACCCAAGCAACACTGTGAATATTCTGCACCTTGACCACGGCATCACAACAGGGTGCTGGGCCGGTATTGGAAAATCATCTCTTCAGAGCTGGATTAACTCTTCACTGCCGTAAGACTGCCAACACTCTATTAATATCATTGTCTGCCAGCTTGAAGCTAACTCCCCTGTCTGTGCTGTCGTTCCAGGGTTGCCAGACCTGTCCTGTCATCACGCTCCTGCTTGCACTACACTACGCTCTCACAACACCATTCATACGCACACACTTCCACTCTCATTCAATAAAAGATCATTATTGTTGTTGAGCCTGCGTCTGTTTCTGGGTGTTTCTGAAAACCATGTCAGTACATCTCCGTCAAGAAACCCCAGCAGATGGTGCCTTGGCACACAAACTTACCACCATGGAGGTTCGGCTAGATCAATTAACACACCAGCAACAGATGATCTTAACTCAACTGACACACATTAAATCACGACTCGACCAGCTCTCTCCACTGCAGCCTTTTCCACCTGCCTCTTGGGACCTGGCCGGGTCGATGAACTCTTCTCAGTCTCCACCTTCTCATGCCCGGTTAACTCCCGTCCCCACTCCCACCCGTTTTAGTAGTAAGTTAGGGGAAGCACGGGGTTTCTTGTTACAATGTAGTCTGGTTTTTCAGCATATGCCAGGGGATTTTCTCACTCACCATAGTCAGATTAGTTATTTGGTGAATTTACTGGAGGGACGGGCTTTGGCGTGGGCTACCGCCACTATGACTCGACCCGATTACGCTAATTACACCTACAATCAGTTTGTGGCAGAATTTTCTGAAGTTTTTGATCACTCTGATCGGGATTATGTGCTCACCTCTCGCCTCCTTAATTTGAGACAGGGGGCTAAGTCAGTAGCTGATTACTCAGTTGATTTCCGGGTAGTGGCTGCGGAGGCTGGGTGGGAGGATGCCTCGCTGTGTGGAATTTTTGTTCAGAGTCTTAGCTCCAGCTTGAGGAATGAGTTGTCCCGGGTGGGAAGACCCGCTAAGCTTAATGAGCTCATTGCACTAGTGATTTCTATTGACAATAGGTTAAGGGAATGGACTAGTGAGCGCCGCTCGGGCACTCAGTCTCGCCACTCCCTGCAGTCTCCCCTTAAGACCCTCCCTCCCTCTGAGTCCCCTGGGGAGGATGAACCCACGTTTTCTGGCCGGTCCAAATTATCCCTGGCGGAACGTCAATGCTGCCATGACCTTGGACTATGTTTATACTGTGCCAGCACTGAGCATGAGGTTGCGTCTTGCCCTAATCGGGTGAAAGGGGGAGTCCGTTAGTTATGGTAGGGGGACTAACGGACGGTGATAATGTTAAGGCCCTTACACGTCTCATGCTACCTTTTCACTTTCAATACACACGGACTGAATTATCCTCACATGCTCTCATTGACTCTGGTGTGGAGCAGAGCTTTATTTCGGAGGGTCTGGCAACCCGGCTGGGGCTTCCCTGCTACAACCTAGAGGGACCGCTTAAACTGATTGTCCTCTCCAAGATGCCCCTGGCCATCGTTACTAAATAGACTGCTCCCGTCTCTGTGCTGGTCTCAGGCATTCCTCCACCACTTCCCCTGTCATTCTGGGGTTCCCATGGCTAAGTCTCCATAACCCCTCTATTGATTGGAGGACGGGAAGAATCTTATCTTGGAGTACGTTTTGTCTGGGTGCTTGTTTACAGTCTGCTGTCTGCTCTCCCTCTGTACCCCTCTGCCCTCAGGATTTGCCTCCTCCAGATGTCTCGTCTGTGCCCACGGAGTATCATGACCTGGCGGCAGTGTTTAGCAAAGCTAAAGCTCTGTCACTCCCCCCCCACTGGCCGTATGATTGTGCCATCAACCTTCTGCCGGGGGCTCCTTTGCCTTCAAGTTGACTCTACAGCCTCTCTGCCCCAGAACGTGAGGCCATGGAGAAATACATCAAGGAGTCCCTGAGCTCGGGCATCATCAGACCATCCTCCTCGTCGGTGGGGGCGGGATTCTTCTTCGTGGGTAAGAAGGACGGTTCTCTCAGGCCATGTATTGATTTTAGGGAACTTAATAACATTACTGTAAAGGACAAGTATACTCTTCCTCTTATCAATACGGCGTTTGATTCCCTCCAGGGGGCCAGGATGTTCACTAAATTAGACCTGTGGAATGCTTATTACCTGGTCTGCTTCAAAGAAGGGGATGAATGGAAGACTGGGTTTTGCACCCCTAGCGGCCATTTTGAGTATGTAGTGATGCCTTTTGGATTAACGAATGCTCCTGCTGTTTTCCAGAGGCTCATTAATGACATTCTGAGGGATTTTCTGGACTCATTTGTTTGTCTATCTCTATATCCTCATCTTCTCTTACTCCTTGGAGGAACACCGTATCCATGACAGACGGGTTTTGCAGCGCATTCTGGAGAATCAGCTATTTGTCAAGGCCGAGAAGTGTGAATTCCATTTCATCCATCACCTTTCTGGGCTTTGTCATCTCGCACAAGAAGATCATTGCAGACCCTGAAAAGGTTAAAGCGGTAGTGGAATGGCCTGTCCCCTCCTCCTGTAAGCAACTTCAGCAATTTTTGGGGTTTGCTAATTTCTATCACTGTTTTGTCCAGAATTACAGCATCATTGCTTTACCCCTCACCCGTCTGACCTCTAAAAAGGTGCCGTTCCGCTGGATGGAGGAGGCAGAGGTGGCATTTGCTGAGCTGAAGGAGACGTTCTCCACCCCCCCATCCTGGCCCAGGTGGACCCTGCTCTACAGTGCTTGGTGGAGGTGGATGCCTCGGACTTTGGGGTGGGGTTGGTATTATCCCAGCGCTCTCCTACCGATGACAAGGTCAGCCCCTGCGCCTTCTTCTCCCGTCGGCTGTCTCCTGCGGAGAGGAATTACGATGTGGGGGCCAGGGAGTTGTTAGCCGTGAAGCTGGCTTTGGAGGAGTGGCGCCACTAGCTGGAGGGTGCTTCACTTCCGTTCGTCGTCTGGACGGATCACAAGAACTTGGAGTACCTCTGGACTGCTAAACAGCTGAATGCCAGGCAGGCCCATTGGTCCCTGTTTTTTGGAAGATTTAATTTCACCATCACCTACCGCCCGGGTTCTAAGAATATCAAGCCTGACGCGCTCTCGAGGCAGTTTTCCCCCGAAGCTGCGGAGACGACGCCCCATCCAATTGTTCCTCCTTCCTGCATCATGGGCATGCTTTCCTGGGACATCAAGGAGAGGTTGAGGAGAGCACAGGAGGAGGAGCCCAATCCGGGTGGGGGACCGGAGGGTCGGATGTACGTTCCCTCTGCTGTTCGAGGGGAGGTAATTGACTGGTTGCACTCCTCGAAGATCATGTGCCACCCTGAGGTAGCACGCACTGTGGCCCAGCTACAAAGGTCCTTCTGGTGGCCCTCGCTGTGGAGGGACATGGCAGAATTCATCCGGGCCTGTCCGCAGTCCCCACCGGCAGGTCTGCTGCATCCTCTCCCCATCCCCAGCCGCCCCTGGTCCCATATCGCATTGGACTTTGTGACCGGTTTGCCCCCCTCAGCAGGTCACATGGTTATCCTCACCATAGTGGACAGATTTTCTATGGCGGCTCACTTTGTTCTCCTGCAGAAGCTGCCAGCGGCCAAGGAGACAGCGGATCTGTTGGTGTTGCACGTGGTCTGGCTTCATGGCATCCCGACGGACATTGTATCAGATCGTGGACCCCAGTTTGTCTCTCAGGTCTGGCGGTCTTTCTGCAAGGCGATGGGGGTGATGGTGAGTCTGTCCTCTGGATATCACCCCCAAAGTAACGGCCAGTGCGAGCACACTAATCAGGAGTTGGAGGCAGCCCTGAGGTGCATCACGGCCTCTAATTCAGCATCCTGGAGCACGTACTTACCGTGGGTCGAGTATGCACACAACGCAGCTGTCTCTTCTGCCACTGGTCTCTCCCCTTTTGAGGTCTCTTTAGGCTACAACCCCCGCTGTTCCCAGAGGAGGAGGAGGAGATCGCTGTTCCCTCTGTCCAGGCCCATATCAGGTGTTGCCGGTGACTCTGGAGGTCCACCAAGGCAGCTCTGTGATGCACGGCGGCCACAATACGAAGATCACCAACCGCCACAGGACCCAGGCTCCCTCCTACCATGTGGGACAGCAGGTATGGCTCTTCACAAAGAACATCAACCTGAAGGGTGAGACCAAGAAATTAAGATAAGATAAGATAAGATAAGCCTTTATTAGTCCCACAATGGGGAAATTCCAGGATTGCAACAGCACAGGGATAGCAACACTCAGAGCAATAATCAGAAGGCAAGAAAAAACAACATCTACTAAACATATGTCCATATTACTATAAATATATATATATAGACACAGTGCAGAGCATTATGGTTGGTTGGTGAATGTGCAGCAGAAAGTCTAAGCTCTCTCTCCGTGGATGCAGCGGGCCAGCTGGAAGTCTTTGGGCATGATGGTGACCCCCTTAGCAAAGAAGAGACCACCAGGTGGGCCTCGCTGGTCTCCTGCAGAGCCATGACGGCGAAGCTCAGGAAACGCGGGACGGTCTTGAAGTCCTGAGCGATCTCCCTCACCAGGCGCTGGACGGGCAGCTTACGGATGAGCAGCTCCGTGGATTTCTGGCAGCGACGGATCTCTCTCAGAGCCACGGGCCTGTGACGGCGAGGCCTCTTCACTCTGCCGGTGGCCGGAGCGCCTCTCCGAGCAGCCCTGGTGGCTAGCTGCATCCTGGGGGGCTTCTTCCTCCAGTAGATTTTACGGGCGGTCTGCTTGGTTCTTGCCATCGCTCTTTATTATTCTGTCTTATATTTCTTGCACGCCGCCTAAACTCCAGCCCGGCACCCGCGTCGTTTTCGCTACAGCTCCCGGTATGTCGAGTTTCCCATTAGCTCCGGGCGGCGGCCAAGTGCTAGCTAGCATTAGCTCCTCCCTGCTGTAGCGTCTCCCGCTGCAAACCGTGGCTCCGTCCACCGACCCGGGAGACCCCCGGGGCGATCCGTGCGTCCGTGATATATATACAGAGTGAAAGGTGTAGAAAGAAGAAGGAAGATAAAAAAAAAGGCTGTTGCAACAGGCAGCCGACTCATGTGGTGCCGCCGGTCCGGCGGAACCGGAACCGAAAAAAAAAAAAAAAATTATCACAGCGTTTCATTGGTCCTTTCTCCATGACTCATATCATCAACCCTGTTGCTGTGCGCCTGGCTCTGCCCCCCCTCTATGCATATCTGTCCTACCTTCCATGTCTCACAGGTGAAGCCATGTGAGTCCAGCCCGCTGTGTCCTCCACCCAAACCTCCACCCCCGCCCATGATGATTGACGGTGGTCCTGCGCACCAGGTAAATCACATCCTTGATGTCTGCCACCGAGGGTGCGGTCTGCAGTATCTGGTGGACTGGGAGGGGTATGGACCTGATGCGCGGTCCTTGGTGCATCCCTCGTTTGTGTTGGATCCTCAACTCATCTGGGAGTTCCATCAGACGCACCTGGACAGGTTAGAACGGCCGCTGGGAGGCGTCCCGTGGGGAGGGGGTACTGTGGTGACCTGCGCTGTGTGTGCCTAGCCCTAATTATCTTTCACAGCTGTGGGCACACCTGCTCTCCCTCATCAAGCACTCTTTATAAGGAACGCTGCCCAGTAGGCAGCACGGAGACGTCTGCGCTTTCTCCTAGGAAGACCTCCTTCCTAGTGTCTTCCTCCATCTCGCTATGTTAAGAGAACTCATCTCTAATCTTCAGCTTCTCATTGCACGGGAGATCCATCTCCCCAATGCCACGTAAGCCTTCTCAGAACTATTTCCTGCACCTGCCTTTCTCCCCTTGTTCCCTGTGCACAGGTGGACCATCCTCCAGGCGGACTTCCCTCTCCTCCTGGCGGCGGACTGGACTCAGCCGTGTGCAGCAGTTTTCTCCCCACCTGGTGAGCTGGCGCACACGTCACCTTCACCCAAGCAACACTGTGAATATTCTGCACCTTGACCACAGCATCACAACAGGGTGCTGGGCCGGTATTGGAAAATCATCTCTTTGGAGTTGGATTAACTCTTCACTGCTGTAAGACTGCCAACACTCTATTAATATCATTGTCTGCCAGCTTGAAGCTAACTTCCCTGTCTGTGCTGTCGTTCCAGGGTTGTCAGACCTGTCCTGTCATCACGCTCCTGCTCGCACTACACTACACTCTCACAACACCATTCATACGCACACACTTCCACTCTCATTCAATAAAAGATCATTATTGTTGTTGAGCCTGCGTCTGTTTCTGGGTGTTTCTGAAAACCATGTCAGAAAGATGTAGAATATGATCCAAAGTTTGAGATAAAAGTAAATTTATCTAATTTGCATAATGTCACGGCAGCCATATCGAATTACATAACTTTCAGTCAAAAGTGGACTTTGGACATATTTACACAAATGATGGTTTTGTTTTGTTTTTTGTCACCATTTTTTGTATTGGGTTTTTTGTTATCTTATCTTCAAAGTATATGAACCAGAAAATCAGTACAATGTAAACAAACAAAGAAATTCGTCAGACTGACTGCTGACCAGGTGGCTCGTTTCGTCCATTTTTGTCATCCTGGTCATTATTTTGTCTTCTCTCGATCATTTTTGCTTTCTCTCCCACATCCAGAAACTCTTTTGATTATTCCACCTCAATTTCGCTTTTATTCCACTTCAATTTATCTTATATGACAACATGAAAACATGCAGGTTAGGTTAATTGGAGACTTTAAAGTGGCCCTAGGTGTGAACGTGTGTGTGAATGGTTAAGGGATAGCGCCGTACCGTGGCTGCTTCATCCATCCAGGTGGATGCCCTCAATTTCCCCTCTGGGGATCAATAAAGTATACAAAATCAAAATCAAATAAAAAAAAAAATTGAAACCGGCGCGATTGTTCTGTCCAGTCACATGGTGCTGGGGTCAATGGCAGGTGAAAATTAACCAGCTTTGGCCATCCTCTGTTATAACAAAATGTAGATATTTACCTTCATAAGCTAAATAATCTCTTTTTAGAATCATCGTTGGCAAATTTGGGAGCAAATGCCTCCTCCATGTTGCAATGGCGCACATCAACATTTGTTTACAAGCTCTTCTTCTTTGGTGTCCAAGAAGTGAGGTTCTTGGGTGGTTATTTGGGAGACATTAGTCCTCCAAGGCAAGACCAGTAAGTTATGTGTCTGCCACCTTGTGAGGTGGAATACTTAGTACAACTGGGGATTTTTTATGGTTTCTGGCCACATCACATGACACATCACAAGACAGGCACAGAACTGCGACAGAGAGTGAGGGTGCTTTCTGTGTCCATGAAACCAAGCCACAAGAAGGGTTAAAATGACAAAAATGCTTGTCAGTGCTGTGTATGACACAATATTACACATTCACAACACAGCATTTTTAGAGATTCTGCTGCATTTAATTTTTGAATTAAACTGATGTTTTTGCTGTCTCTCTAGTCCCCATACAAGGACATTGATTCTTCATACCAAATCAAATCAAACTTTATTTGTATGACATTTTTCATTCAGTTCAAAGTGTTTCACAGGTGAGTGTCACTAACAATAAGACAAACAAAACACACAGAGAAATCATTGCAATAGAAATGAAAAATAAAAATTGATTAGAAACAAAGTAATTAAAAAAGAAAGGCATAAGATTTTACACTTACTCAAAGCCACAGAAGATGAGAGAATATCAGAAAATCTGCAAATGTAAGAGAACAATATATACAAGAAAAAAAAATTCAAGTATATAAGAAAAAATGGGAAATTTATGAGCTAAAGAAAAGCAATAAAAACAGTTTCAAATGTTCAAAAAAAATCTCCCTCCAAAACACAGAGGAAGAAAGTTGCAAACATATTTTATGAATAATAAGTTGAAAATTATGAGAAAAAAGTTATGACATTTACAAGGACAGTTGCAAATTTATATGAAAACCTGTCTGTTAGTAATGTTGACAGGCCAGTTTAGACTTACAGCTCATATTTATAAAGCACAAATAATTTCTATGGCTTTGTTGCAGATTTGTTTCACTTTGCTTTTTATTTCTTTCTCTCATTGTGATTGACATGGCCTTGTGTTTAATTGTGTTAACATTCTCCCTCTGTCAGTCAGCCAGCATGTGTGTGTGTGCGTGTGTGTGCACGTGCGTGCCTCTGAGATCCTCCCAGTTATGTCCCCAGAGACTGCTGACTATATTGACGGTGTATTTAGGGAGCTTTTAACTCAATATATTCCTCAAACCCCATAGCAACCGGGCCTTTTTTATTCCTTTGCACATCACCATGGAAACACTGATGTTCATTAAATTTCACCCTCTGTTTGAAGATATCAAGACAAATGAGGAAAAAAAAGATATCCCTATTTAAGCAAACAGATAACTTTAACTCTAAATATGCCACAGTGCACAATGACATCCTGCAGGCAAGTGTCATGTTTGTTGTTATCATATATGCAAATATGTGCTGCATCCTGTAACCCTGCAAAGGAGCTGACTGGTTAAAGCAAAACACGAAGGTCTGTCTAGCCAAAAATATAAAATACATACACCTCTTCACCCATCCACATGCGCAAAGACAAGGAAACACTGCAAAACTATGGTGTATCTTTGATTTTTTTTTTCAATTTTTTCCCTATACCCTTGCATGATGCACATGAATGCAGCATCATTGTGGCTAAGCAATTCAGTCCAAAACATTGTCTCCAAGGAAAATTAATTTCCATAAATATGAAGTGTTATGGTGAGTTTTCTCAGTTGGGTGAGAAAGAAAACATCAAAGACACTTTGGTGTGAATTTTTGTAGTTTTACATAAAAGGAATATTGTAATATGTACAAATACATTTTAACTTTGCAAAGTGACCAGAGCCTTTGCAGGTATTTGGCACCAAGGAATGGGTATGCAGGGTTTTATGAGAGATACAAAGCAGGCTTTTACGACGAGAAGAGAGGAAAGGGAGGAGAAAACAACAAGAACAAGGAACCAGGGAAGGGTGTGAGAAAGTGAAAGACATTGCTAACAAGACAGGTGTCCTTGGAAAGATGTGACAAACCAAAAGGTTTGTTTGAGGACATTCTGTTGTCACCATGAATCCACTAACTAACTAAGGTACGGTAGCTAGAACATAAGTACATTAGACAAGTATACAAGTGTTGAAGAACAAAGAACATAAATATTTTGTAAATGGAACACAATTACATTGCAAGCAGAGCATAAGTATGTTGTGGAGTGTAGGCATGCTATAACTTCATTGTTAGTGTATAAGTACATTATAAGTATCTTATAAGCAAGCTGACAATACCTCCTAACTCTGCTGTAGATTGCAAGTTGTAGTGGATTTAGATTAATGTGTTTATAGGCATTTTATTACTGGTACAAGTATTAATGTAAATATGAATGCGAGTAGGAATGAAGATTTCCTTTCATTACATACTCATATCCTCATAGGGCACCATTCCAGATAATGGATAATGGATGGACAATGGATAATTTTATTAACAATTCTTTATTTGTACCAATTATGAATCAGTCTAAAAAAAAAACAACCCAAAAACAAAAAAACAACCCCCCCCCCAAAAAAACCCCCTTGTGAGCTCTTGTCTGCTGATAATCAAGAAGATGGACATGAAATCAAACAATAACTCCCTTATGTCTTTCAGTAGTTTAATAAGAAATGTCAGAATAGGTTAACCCATTTGGATAACTTTAAAACAGAGAATTCAACATGTATTATGGGCATCATAGACTGTCATTGAATTACTGAGCATCACATGTGAATCAAACATTTATGGAACCAAAGAACCCTAGTTTAACTTGGCGATATACTGGAAATTGAAAAACCATAAAATAGCATTGGTCAAGAAAAATGGATGCAATTTTATGAAGAAAATGATGAGTAAACTATCTAGAAAAATGGAAAGTTGGCTTTACTCTGAAAAAGAACGTAAATTAATGAAAGGACAAAATGCATTTTGAAATTCTGATGGGGGTTTTGCATGAAATTAAGTTTAAAGAACTTATACCAGGAATATTCTGAAGAATTAAGTTTAAATTAAACAACAGACCATCAGCCAAGCAGAATCATTATTGTGTCCCAGTGGGTAGCAGGCGGTTGCTGGAGCCTTTATGTTCTTTTTGCTCAGCAGTGGTGTTTGTCTTGGAACTCTGCCATGCAGGCCATTTTTGCCCAGTCTCTTTCTTATGATGGAGTCATGAACACTGACCTTAATTGAGGCAAGTGAGGCCTGCATTTCTTTAGATGTTGTTGTGGGGTCTTTTGTGACCTCTTGGATGAGTCGTCGCTGCGCTCTTGGGGTAATTTTGGTCAGCCAGCCACTCCTGGGAAGGTTCACCACTGTTCCATGTTTTTGCCATTTGTGGATAATGGCTCTCACTGTGGTTTGCTGGAGTCCCAAAGCTTTAGAAATGGCTTTATAACCTTTTCCAGACTGATAGAGCTCAATTACTTTGTTTCTCATTTGTTTCAACTGGACCGGCATGGGTTCTGTTGGAAGACTGGCAGACAGGCTCTTTACCACGGTTATGGCCTACTCCTGAGATCACAGAAGGGGCCGGTTCTTCAGCAGACTGGCTGTGGTCTTCTCTTAATCACTGAAGAAGTTTGTTTATTGTACAAAATCCCATCAGAGAGTCAAATTGGGACAAGAACACGCCACAGATCTGTTTCATTCGATGTATTGCGGCTGAAATGAGTTGGTTTAAGCTTTAAAAAAAAATCAAACAAAAATCTTCTTACACAGTAATTTAAAGAAAACGATTAAAATAGAAAAAGTGAACTTTAAGGAAAAGAAAAATAATTTTCACAGAGCATGACAAGCTCTGGGCCTTACTTGAAAGATAGAAAAAAATGGGAGAGCAGAGAAGTCTGTTCCTTACAGCTTGAAACAAAGAGAGGATTTTTTTTTTCGGGTGTGGCAGAATTTCACTGAATTTTATGAAACTGAGCTGGACCAATTACATGGAGCTTCCTGTTCAACAGAAACCATAAACGGCCTAAAAAGGAAATGTAGTGAAGCCTGGAACTCTATTGGTCAGTCCAAGTCCAGCTCCCAAGTCTCCCAAAGAGCAGAGAGAGGAGGGGGAGAGACATTTGATATGAAAAGTGAGATCCTCCTAAAACACATATGTTGGCTATGAAAGCATCAATTCCTTAAACTTTAGTGACTAAGATATTCTACTCAATAATAAGGGAACATACAATGTCTCTACATTGTAACTGTAATTAATTTGTGATAGTAAGCATGCAAAAATTAATTTCTTCCTGGAAATAAAGCAACACATATCAAATCATATCAATAAAAGCATTTCAAACCACAATTGTCCATGCCAGAGTTCAACCATGTCTTCAGTAGCGGATGCTGTCTTGAGAGAACAAATATGAATTAATTTATTGTTCACAACTGCAGCGATTCCATTTCAGAGCGAGAGAAAAAAAATATTAAATATTCCTGTGTCATCCACCAGATGGCACTGTAAAACTGTCTGGTTGGTTAATGAGGAATCTTGACTCCCAAGTCTGGATTATATCAACCATAAATCTGTCATTTGGGGCATTCCTTTGCCAAAGAGCAGAAAAGGGAGAATGACTCTAAGTCCTGGAGAAGGGA
This sequence comes from Pholidichthys leucotaenia, assembly GCA_020510985.1. Classification (NCBI taxonomy): domain Eukaryota; kingdom Metazoa; phylum Chordata; class Actinopteri; order Cichliformes; family Pholidichthyidae; genus Pholidichthys; species Pholidichthys leucotaenia. The sequence continues at coordinate 443,339,772 of CM035836.1, read as the reverse complement.
TTAACTTCCACTTTATGGCCGATGGGTTGTGTTTTAACTCTGGTCCTTGGGTGAGAGAAGCAGTTCATGACCACACTTATGGGTGAAACAATTTCTTTAAAGTGAAGAGTGATTTTATAGATTGGAACCAAAGGGGTTGATGCTACAAAGTACACCATGACTACACTGTAAACATGGATGCTGTATCATTATGTAGCAGACTTGAAACTGTTATTTTCGCCTGCATTGTGTAAGGAAATAACTCCAACAGTGGATTCACAGCTGGCATTTTATTCTATAAAAGACAGGCATCAATCAGTGGGAAACACATAGCAGCAGCACACTCTTGTCCTGTCTAAAGCAAAAGGAAAAAAATGGCCTCTGAGCGGACACGGATGACAAAATGGCAATAAAAGTGACATTTTCCTCCTCAAAAGTTATTAAAGCCTAATGAAAACCCTTCTGCAGTGTTATACAGTTATTAATAAGTACTTACTACAGCAAAGAAGACCAGGTTTAAACTTAAAAACTCAATAGAGAGAGGGGAGCCACACACTAGGGTTGCCAACTTTCTCACAGCCAAATAAGGGACAGAAGGTTTTAACTATTGCTCGGTGCCACGATGTTGTGGACATTAGTATTGTCATTATACTGGGATTTTTTTTTACCTTGCTGATACCTTAAAAATACTAATATTCAATGTCATGTTTAATACTACAAGAAAAAAAATACCACACTATACCTAGAAATTTCAGATTTTATAGAATACAGAATCTCAGTTTAAAAAAGTGTAATAGCTATGTTTTTAAAAATGAATTGCATTTAAATAGCACTTTTCATAGCACCTAAAGACCCTTTACAATGAGACCATTATTTATATACTCCACAGTGTCAGGACATGGGGTGGAGCCTTGTTTCCTCCTTGCAGGGTTTTCTCTGGTAACATTTCTGGGTGGTGGCCCGCTACGCCTGAAAATATTCCACCACTCTATCAGGAAATATAAATTTAAGAAAAACATATGAAGGAATGACTGTCCACAAGCATGGACACAAACAACGCGCGTGACCATCATCCACACGAAGTTCAGAAGTGTTCCTGTTGGCAGGTAGAGTGTCGCTGTCTGAGACAAACATGAGCTTATTAAAGTACTTTAAACATGGAAAAAATCAGAAGAGGTATGCAAGCAGCAGTGTTGGGAGTAACGCCACTACTTTTGCAGCAACGTGCTATGTAACGAAATTACTGTTTAAAAATTCAGTAATGCGTTACAGTTACTGAAATTTGATCAGATGTGTTACTTGCGTTATTCGTTTTATTAATATGGATAGATATTTTAGTGCAAATAAATACAAACTGACTCTACCTAGCTAACGAGCCATCAGTCAAAGAGCCTCTTTACTGCTGCAGCCACAAATGGAGCTTGATCCTGCTGGGAAAAGATGAAGCTACTTTATTTTTGTGGAAATAGACAGATTATTTTTTCTTTGTCTTGGTTAAAGATAAATTATATTTAATAAAGCATAATAAAGCATATTTAATAAAGCATTAATAAAGCATATTGGTGGGATGCAAGCTAAATACGTTTGAGACTGACTGCAATCTCCAGAAGTGAACAGTAACAAGGTCCTGCAAAGCTAGTGCTATGCTATGCTAAGCTAACACTGTGTTAGTGGATTTACGCTATCTGAACAGCAGCTGGATTTCGAGCACAGGTATGATCTGGACTGTTGGTGACCCAGCAAGAATTAAACCAACTGACTGCCAGATACATCGTTACAGAATGAAGATCTGATTACAGTCATTTTCCGTCAGACAGCTGTTATCCACTGAAGTTAAAACACATTTACTTGCTACCTGGATAAAGATTATTCAAAAATGGATTTGACCTCCAAAAGGACTGGATCATGTCTCTGTCACAGCAGACATTTGGACTGTGAATAATGGACATTTTCTTTGGATCACTGCACATCAGTTTAAATCCATAATATTAAAGGTAAGAAACTGACAGCTTTATGCAGCGTTGCCAACTCACTTTTTTCCCTCTCTCACTCCACAAACCCTATTTCTCACTCCAAAATGAAATTACTGGCAGTTTTGTTGATTTTCTTCAGATTTTCCCAACAATCAGAGCTCTCAAGGCAGGATAAAGCAGACTGAACATGTTCTAAAAGCTCTGTCTGAGTCTGTTTTCAGCCTGGCATTAATAAGCCCCTAATGTAATCCATTAATTAAATTATCTTGCTATGTGTGCAAGATGATTTAAGTGTGCATTTAAAAGTAACGTGAAAGCTACTTTTCCAAGTAACTAGTTACTTTAATCATACAGTAACTTAAAAGTAACTCAGTTCCTTTTGAAAAGAAGTAACTAGTAACTGTAACTAGTTACTATTTTTTTAGTAACTTGCCCAACACTGGTATGCAATGAAGGCATTTATGGTGGTTTTAACCCACTGGTAACAGGAGCAATAATGGAAGAGTTGCTTAGCTAATACGTGTGATTAGTTTTTTTTTTTTTCTCTTATTTCTGTTATGACCCGAGCGTTGATCTTGTCCGTGCTCGGGCCATATATCATCTCTGCCGGCCTTGACAGCTGTGGATTACATTCTGGCTCCACCAGGCTTTTATTGTGACAGCGCTCGGTGGGGTTTCCGGCTGTCAAGGTCGATCAGCTGTTCGGCATCACTGCTCGTTAGCGACCGGCTTTATTAGCAGGCGCTGGCAGCAGTTGATTGCTGGAGTATCGTCAAACATTCCTGGTCCTCGTTCGTGTCAGGTTCGTGTTATATTCTTGTTCATGTTCATAGTTAAGGTCATAGCGGCTGGGGTTAGCCCTACGATCCCTTGTATTCTGTAGTGTGTGTTTTGCCCTCAGCGGCTCACAGCTTTGTGTCTCGTCTTGCCTTTGTTATAATAAAACACTTTTGCAAAACTCACTGGCGACTTTTGGCGTCTTATGGTGGCCCATGAGGGTCACCGCATGACAGTTTCAGACAAGAATAAAAAGTAGATGTTTTTACCTTTACCTTCGTTAATATTAATTAACTAATTTATGTTCATTATTATGTACCTGGCAAATTAAGACGACCGAAACTCATGAAATCAATGACTTTAATCCATCAGCAGCCTTCAGACAAACTAAATGTGCCAACATTTGGATTTCAAAATAAGGGAGGTTTTCCTGCTGTCTGGGTGGTGAGGAGATTTAAAAAAACAAACAAACAAATTATAAATATATAGAAATATTATAACAGAAATAACTGCATCTTTGGTCTTTTAAGTTAATTTATTTCATTAAATACAATTTTATTTGTGTTTTATTTGCTTATTCCTGTATATAGTCTCTTATTAACCAGGGCTCGATAGGAAGACTCGGATTAAGACTGGACCAACTTTTTCTCTATTTTAGCCCGGCCTTTCTCTAGTTTTTTTTCTCTTCCTCGGGCAATGGAGATCAACAGAGGTAGGGGCGGACGCATTATCTACACGTGCGAACAACTGATTGCTCTGAGGAGGCCAATGCTGCTGCCCGGAGCGAAGCCCCTCATCTCGGATGAGCTAAGGAGGAGACGCCGTGGGCAAAGGGGTGGAGCAAAAATGAGGAGGAGGAGGAGGAAGCATAAGCTGGCTGTACCGATGGTCATTACTGGGAACTTGCGATCGCTTGGAAATAAAACAGATGAGCTTACAACGCTGGTCAGGATGCAAAAGCAGTATCTTGAGTGTAGTATCATGTGTTTTACAGAGACGTGGTTACACTCACAGATCCCGGATGTTGACGTAGTGATACCTGGCTTCAAGACTATACGGGGGGACAGAGACGTGATAAGCAGCAGGAAAAAGAGGGGAGGAGGAGTAGTACTTCTTGTTAATAAAAGGTGGTGTAATCCTGGACACATTCATGTGTGTCACGACGGCCCTCACGGACCGTCACAAGACGCCTCAGTCACCAGAGAGTTTGCAGTGGTAATTTATTGAGGATAAGGCAGAACACTCACAGAACACATACAGTGGCTGGGTGACGTCTGAGCCGGGGAGCACCCGATGCGCCAGACGGACAACAGTGAGAGTAAAGTCTCAAAGGAACATACCTGAGAATAACAACAGGAGCACAATCGGAACGTAGATGAACACCACAGAAGAGCATAGCAGGTGATCATAACAGGATATAACAGAGACTGCCGCGTTGGAGGACATTTAGCACCCGCTTATATCTCTGGCAGCTAATGACCCCAACGCGGCACAGCTGCTGCTAATGACAGCAGAGCAGCAGCTGACTTTGACAGCAGGGAGCTCCCCCGGGCGCCTTCACAATAAGAGCCCGAGGAGCTGGAAGGAACCCCCAGCTGCCAAAGCCAGGGAACAAAAAGATATGAGACCCGAGTGTGGCCAGAACCGACACTCGGGTTATGACAATGTGAAGGAAAAGTGCTGCAGCCTGGACGTTGAACTGCTGGCTGTGAGTATGCGACCTTATTATATGCCGCGAGAAATGAAGTGTGCCATAATTATTATCGTCTATGTCCCTCCGTCAGCTGACTCAGCGGTGGCCTGTGACATCATCAGCTCCACTGCGGCCACATTACTGGAGAAGCACCCAGATGCATTTATGGCCATCACGCGTGATTTTAATCATGTTTCACTGGGAAAAACATTACCAAGCTTTCACCAGTTTGTTGACTGTCCCACCAGAGAAAACAAAACACTGGATTTACTGTATGCCAATGTCAAAGATGCATATAGTGCAACAGCTCTACCCCCCATTGGCAAATCAGATCACTGCATGGTCATGTTAACACCCAAGTACATTCCCCTTGTGCAAAGGCAACTTGCTTATAAATGGACTGTGAGGAGGTGGACACAGGAGGCTGCAGATGCACTACAGGACTGCTTCGAGACGACAGACTGGGGCATACTCTGTGAACCACATGTGGTGAACATAGACAATATGACCGACTGCATCACAGAATACATTAGATTCTGTGAAGACACGACCATGCCAGCTCAGACTGTACACTGCTTCTCCAACAACAGACCATGGGTCACAAGTGACCTGAAAGCACTTCTGAACAAAAAGAAGAGAGCTTTTAGCCCTGGAGACAAGGAGAAGCTGAGGGGAGTGCAGCATGAGCTGAGAGAGATGCTGAGGAGGTGCAAGGACAATTATAGGAGGAAGGTGGAAGATAAACTCAGGCAAAACAATGCTAAAGATGTGTGGGAGGGAATGAAACAAATAACTGGGTGCAAGGGGAGTCAGGCAGCCATCTGGGAGCCAGGAGAGAGCTGATGAACTGAATCTGTTTTTTAATAGGTTCAACTCACAGTCTGTCACCCCAACAACACAACCAGACCCCCACACACCCCTCCCCACCCTCCCTCCTGTGCAGAACCTCTCTCCATTTCCCCCCTCCTCCTCCTCGGGGCACACCAGGACCTTCCCTCACTTCACAGTGACTATAGACCAGGTTAAGAAACAGCTGGAGAGACTCCATCAGCGGAAGGCAGAGGGCCCTGATGGCATCTCCGCCAGGACCCTGAGGACCTGTGCCAACCAGCTAGCTCCAGTACTGAAACACCTGTACAACCTGAGCCTGAGTCTGGAGAGAGTACCGGTGCTGTGGAAGACATCCTGCCTGGTTCCTGTCCCCAAGAAGTCATCTCCATCAGACCTGAATGACTATTGACCAGTTGCCCTCACATCTCATGCGATGAAGGTCCTGGAGAGACTGATCTTAGCCCACCTGAGGCCGCAGGTAAAGACGTGGCTGGACCCTCTGATGTTTGCATATCAGCCCCATTTAGGAGTTGAAGATGCTGTCATCTACCTGCTGCAATGAGCCCATTTGAAAATGCTGGCTAAAAGTAACTGTAAATTTTTTCATTAAATGATCTCCCTCACTGGACTAAAATGGAATCATACAATTTACCTTTACCTCTTCCCATATTCATATACTCAGATTCGGCAAAAAAATTACAAAAACAAGTTAAAAATCCATTTGTAAAGCATATGATCAAAATATGGTGTGAAGCTAAAAATTATTTAAAAGAACCACAGTTATTGTCACCATTTAGCCCAATATGGGGTAATCAATATTTTAAACCAGGAAGAGCGGACGCTGTATTTAAAGTATGGAATTTAAAAGGGATTCAAAAGATTCAAGATTTATATTTGCCATGTGCAGATAACATAATGTCTTTTGAAGAGCTGAGGGTCAAATTTAATCTTAATAGAACACATTTTTTTAAATATCTTCAACTTAGAAACTTTATTCGATCAAATCAAAATAAAGCTCTCACTCGACCTATTTATTCATCCTTGGAAAAAATGTTGATGAAAGATAGTAAAAGAAAGGGTATTATTTCAGAGTTTTATAACTCATTGACACTATCCTCAAGTGAAAATTCACAGAAAAGATTAAACTACTGGAAAGAAGATCTGCAAATTGAAATTTCAGAGGAACAATGGGAATTGGCTTGTACAGAAGCCCAAACCAAATCAATAAATGTACGTCTTAAATTGATACATTTCAAATGGTTAATGCGGATGTATGTTACACCGGAGGAGTTAAATAGATATAACAAAAATATACCAGATACATGCACAAAATGCATGGAAAGTAAAGGAACCCTATTTCATTGTGTATGGGAATGTAGAATAATAAGAATGTTTTGGGAAGAGGTGAGGGTAACAATTGAAAAAATAATCTCAAAACAAATCATTTTGAATCCTAAACTGTTTTTGTTGGGTCTGTACCCAGAAAAGCATAACTTTAATAAAAGTGAAAGAACATTCATAGACCTCAGTTTGCTTAATGCCAAAAAATGTATTGCACTACTGTGGAAAAAGACTCATAGACCAGATGTGACTCAGTGGTTAAGACAGATGTTAACAAACCTTCCATTAGAAAGAATAACATATATACTGAAATCAAAGGAAATTGTGTTTGAGAATATATGGAGACCTTTTATTGATCATGTAAAAAATTTAAACATAACTCTTGAAGAAGAAGGTGAATGATTTTTTTTTTTTTTTGTTACTTATTTGTACCCGTAGGTAGACTTGGTTTGCAGTCTGGTGACAAGCCACCGGCTGCTGGTCGCTGCGTGCGCGAGCGCCCTAAACCTACATGTTTTTGGTGTGCGGGAGGAAACCGGAGAAATCCCGGAGTAAACCCGCGCAACACGGGGAGAACATGCAAACTCCACACAGCTCACTGTTGGTCGGGGGCTGGGATCGAACCCACGATCTCATGATCCCCGCGATCCCCCGGCCAAGGGTAAAACTGTGCTGCCACAGTGCTAAACCACTGCGCCACCGTGCAGCCCAACCGTGATGTGTGTGGACCTTGTAAATTCCAAACTGGTGAACATAATATGTATACTTATGTAATGGATTGTCTAGACTAAACAGAGGAGCATTGTTGAAGACTTGATTTTGTTGGTGGTTGTTGGTGTTTTTAGTGCATTTTTTTTTGTAGTACTTTAGTGTTAGTGTTTGATTGTTTGTGTCATGTTTGTTTAAAAAAAAAAAAGGTTCAATAAAGATATTGTGGAAAAAAAAAAGTAACTGTAAATACTCCACAATCGTTATCCACGCCGGCATTAATGGCATCCGTCTCCGGCAGTCGGAAGTCACGAAACTTAATGTAGAATCTGTGTGTGACTTTGCCAAAACAGTGTTGGACTCTGTAGTATTCTCTGGGCTCCTCCCCAATCTGACCAGTGATGACATGTTTAGCCGCTCGTCATCCTTCAACCGCTGGCTGTCTGTGTGGTGTCCTGCAAACAACGTGGGCTACATTGACAATTGGAGCTCATTTTGAGGAAAACCTGGTCTTATGAGACGAGACAGCGTCCATCCCACTTTGGATGGTGGGTCTCATTTATCTAACAATCTGGCATCTTTTTTATCCAAATTTCCAAAATCTTGACAACTCAGAGTTAGGACCAGGAAGCAGAGTCGCAGTCTTACACGCCTCTCTGCAGCTCCTCTTCATCCTGCCTTCCCCATCAGAGAATCATTGTCTGCTCCCTCCAAAGTAAATAAAAATATAATGTATAAGCATCCCAAAGTGATTAAACAAAAAGTTAGTAAAACTCAAATTAAACATGAAGCCTCTAAATTGAATGATTAGGCCAATGTTCCTCCTCATAATTTAAAAATTAAATGCGGTTTGTAAAAATATTAGGTCTCTAACTCCCAAGTCTCTGTTTGTCCATGATCTGTTAATTGATCATCAGATTGATTTAATATCCCTTACAGAGACTTGGTTAGGACAAGAGGATTATGTTGCTTTAAATGAATCAACTCCCTCTGGTTATTTAAACTGTCAAAATCCCAGAAGTTCTGGTCGTGGAGGAGGAGTAGCAACAATTTACCATTCCAAATTACTAGTTAATGTAAAGCAAAAAACATGTTATAATTCCTTTGAGGGCCTGGCCCTCAGTATTGGGCACTTTAGCAATTTTAGGCTAAACCCAATTTTATTTGCCATAGTTTATCGTCATCCATCAACCTACTCAGAATTTTTATCCGAATTTGCTGAATTCTTAGCTGATTTAAGATAAGATAAGATAAGATAAGCCTTTATTAGGCCCACAATGGGGAAATTCCAGGATTGCAACAGCACAGGGATAGCAACACTCAGAGCAACAATCAGAAGGCAAGAGAAAAAACAAGAGCAGCAAGTATACATATGTACATATAAATATAAATATAAATATATATATATATATATATATATACGTATATAGACACACAGTGCAGAGCATTGTAGCTAGATGGGATAGATATATAAATATATAAACACAGTGCAGAGCATTGTAGCTGGATGGAATAAATATATGAGTATATAAACACACAGTGCGGAGTATTGTAGCTAGATGGAATGAATATGTGAATATATAAACACACAGTGCGGAGCATTGTAGCTAGATGGAATAAATATGTAGATATATAAACACACAGTACGGAGCATTGTAGCTAGATGGAATAAATATGTAAATATATAAACACACACAGTGCGGAGCATTGTAGCTAGATGGAATAATATGTAGATATATAAACACGGTATTTTCCTAATTGTATACCAGAGGGGACCATTGTGTAAGTCTATTGCGTCTTTTGCATTCAAAACTATTAGGTTGTCACGTCTTTTTGCTATCTTTGCGAGCAGCCCTGCTTAGGTTGTACAGTCTGACAGCCGTAGGTAGGAAGGACCTGCGAAACCTCTCGGTTGTGCACCTAGGATGATGTAGTCTGCTGCTAAATGAGCTCCTCAGTGCATTCAGTATGTCCTGCATAGGGTGGAACTTGGACTCCAGCAGAGATGACAGTTTAGCCACCATCCTTCTCTCTCCTATCTCCTCCACTGGGTCAAGGTGCTGCCCCAGGACAGAGCTAGCTTTCTTGCTCAGTTTGTTCAGTCTCTTCCTATCGGCTGCTGTAATGCCACTGCCCCAGCAGATCACTCCAAAAGTGATGGCTGATGCCACCACCGTGTCATAGAATGTCTTCAGCAGCGCCCCTTGTACACCAAAAGACCTGAGTCTCCTCAGTAGGAACAGCCTACGCTGTCCCTTCTTGTAGAGTGCGTCAGTATTGTGTGACCAGTCTAGTTTATTGTTCAGATGAACACCCAGGTACCTATAGGATGTCACCATCTCGATGTCTGTTCCCTGTATATTTACTGGTGCTGTGAGGGGTTGTCCTTGCCTGCGGCAGTCCACCACCAGCTCCTTTGTTTTCCTCGCGTTGATCTGGAGGCAGTTCCGATGGCACCAGTCCAGGAAGTCCTGGATAAGCCCTCTGTACTCAGCTTCATCTCCGATGGAGATGAGGCCAACGATCGCAGAGTCATCAGAAAACTTCTGTAGATGGCAGTGTGTTGTGTTGTGTGAGAAGCCCGCAGTATAAAGGGTGAACAGGAAGGGAGCCAAAACCGTTCCCTGGGGGGGCCCCATGCTACCGATGATCGTGTCGGACACACAGTCCCGGGTTCTCACAAACTGAGGCCGGTTTGTGAGGTAGTCCAGGATCCATGATGACAGGTGCTGGTCCACCCCTGCGCACAGCAGCTTGTCCTTCAGGATCATCGGTTGGATGGTGTTGAAAGCACTGGAGAAGTCAAAGAACATGATCCTCACCGCATTCCCGGGCTTCTCCAGGTGGGACAGAGAACGGTGAAGGGGGAAGATCACCACATCCTCCACCCCAATGCCATGCTGGTAGGCGAACTGGAGTGGATCCATCGCTGGTCCCACCAGGGGGCGGAGGTGAGCAAGGAGCAGTCTCTCCAGGGTCTTCATCATGTGGGACGTCAAGGCCTCTGGTCTGTAGCTGTTCAGATCTTTGGGGTGGGAAGTCTTTGGTATAGGTACCACACAAGATGCTTTCCACAGCTGTGGTACCCTCCCCAGCTTCAGGATCAGATTGAAGATGTACTCCACAATCCCACACAGCTGGTCTGCACAGGACTTGAGGAGCTTTGCGCTGAGCTTTGCTTCAGCTTATAAGATGGCGGCAGCGCACATGGATGCAGCGGCCCCTCTTGGCATCAGCGAGTGTGAGAGTTTTGAGTGTTTTGATCTTCCCAGACGTACATTCTGTAAAACTTACAACCGTGAGACCTTATTAAACATCACGGTACTGCACGCTGCAAGAATCGCGGCGATCGGTTGTGATTTGGACATTCTACCCCAGCATGGAATTCTGGCGGAGTCCCCGCTGGAAGCTACCCGAGAGAGGAGGCGGTGTAAGCGGAGCGAACACAAGCAAAAGTGTGGAAAAAGGGTCGGGATCCATGCTAGGCTAAAGGCTAACCCCTCCAGACCAGCAGAACCGTCGCTCATTCTCTCTAACGTCCGCTCCCTTGAAAACAAGCTGGATGAGCTGTGTCTGCTGAGAGAAACCTGGAGAGAGTGGAGAGACTGCTGTGTGCTTGCGTTCACGGAGACATGGATCCACGACAACATTCCTGACGAGGCCATTCAACTGGAAGATATGGCGATGTTCCGTGCCGACAGGGAAACGGCGAGCTCCGGTTAGAGCCGGGGGGGTGGGCTATGCATCTATGTTAAGAAGAACTGGTGTGTTAATGCCACGTTAGTGTCTAAACACTGCTCTCTGTTGGCGGAGTTCCTTATTGTAAATTGTCGGCCATATTATTTGCCGAGGGAATTCAGCAACGTGTTTGTAGCGGCTGTTTACATAGCGCCAAGCGCTAACGCTAACACTAATGCTAAGAAGGCACTCGGGGAACTGCACAATGCGATTAGTGAAATCCAAACTTCACACCCGGACAGTTTTTTGGTGGTTGCGGGGGATTTTAACCACACCAGCTTAAAGACTGTGCTCCCCAAGTTTAAACAATGTGTAGACTTTAAGACCAGAGGAGAGAGTATGTTGGACTTAGTGTACACAAACACAGATGCATATAAGGCGATACCCCGCCCCCATCTCGGCCTTTCTGACCACATATCCGTGATGCTGCTGCCTGCCTACAAACCTTTATTGAAGCGCAGCAGGCCAGCAGTGAAACAAATCAGAATTTGGCCAGAGAGTGCAACCTCTGCACTGAAAGACTGTTTTCTGCACACAGACTGGGAGGTCTTCAAAATAGCAGCCCCCCAGGAAGACAAGACAGATGTGGAGGAGTATGCTGAAACGGTCACCAGCTACATCGCGAAGTGCACAGAGGACGTCACTACAGTGAAGACCATCACTATGCGGGGTAACCATAAGCCCTGGATGACTGCAGAGGTGTGCTCGCTGCTTACAGCCAGAGATGCAGCCTTCAGAGCGAAGGACAGGATCGCCCTCCGCTCAGCCAGGTCTGCGCTCTCAAAGGGAATTAAGGCGGCAAAGCGTGCCTATGTGGAGAAAATCCAGGGACACCTCTGACACTAGGAACACCAAGCAGATGTGGCAGGGAGTTCGGACACTGACGGGCTATAAGTCTAGGCAGGGGGTCGATGATGATGACGCTTCGCTTCCAGACAGGTTTAACGACTTCTTTGCACGTTTTGAAGCATCAAACTCGACAATCAGAGGGAGGGCTGGCCCACCCCCACCATCGGTCGGACCAGCTTTTACCATCAACACAGCGGACACACGGAGGACCCTAACCAGAGTCAACCCACGTAAAGCTGCAGGTCCGAACAACATCCCGGGACGTGTGCTCCGAGACTGTGCGAGCGAGTTGGCGGATGTCCTGACTGACATTTATAACATCTCCCTGAGTCAGGCCATCATTCCCAGATGCTTCAAGACCTCTATCATTGTACTGGTGGCAAAGAAACAAGTTGTGTCCTGTTTGAATGACTATCGTCCTGTTGCACTGACACCAATTGTGATGAAGTGTTTTGAACGGCTTGTCAAACCACACATTACAGCCTGCCTCCCTGCATCACACGACCCACTCCAGTTTGCATATTGTTCAAACCGCTCCACGGAGGATGCTATAGTCACCACCCTACACTCTGTCATCACCCACCTGGACCAGAAAGACACCTACGCCAGACTCCTGTACATTGATTTCAGTTCAGCATTCAACACCATTATTCCCCAGAGACTGATGGAGAAATTACTCCTTCTCGGTCTAAACACCGCCACATGTCTCTGGATCCTGGATTTCCTGACTGAGAGACCTCAGTCTGTCCGAGTTGGAAACAACATCTCCAACTCTGTCACGCTGAGCACCGGATCCCCTCAAGGCTGTGTACTCAGTCCACTGTTGTTTACACTTCTAACACATGAATGTGTATCCAAACACGAGGGGAACCAGATTATTAAGTTTGCAGACGACACCACGGTGGTGGGACTTATTCAGAGGGATGAGGAATCAATGTACAGGGAAGAAGTGAGAGACCTGGAGGGCTGGTGCAGGGAGAACAATCTGGTGCTCAACGTGGACAAAACGAAGGAGATGATTATCGACTTGCGGCGGTCACAGCCTGAGCACGTCCCCCTCAGCATAGGCAGCCATTTAGTGGAGAGAGTGGAGAACATCAAGTTCCTCGGAGTGCAGATCTCGCAGGACCTGACCTGGAGCAAGAATTCCTTGGGGATCAGGAAGCGGGCTCAGCAGAGACTGCACTTCTTGAGGAAACTCAAACAGGCCTCTCTCCCCATCTGCATCCTCAGGACCTTCTACAGAGGTGTGGTGGAGAGTGTTCTGACATACTGCATTGCTACATGGTACTCCAGCTGCAGTATGTCAGACAAAAAAGCCCTGCAGAGGATAGTCAAGGGGGCTGAGAGGGTAATTGGATTCTCCCTCCCCTCTGTCCAAGAACTTTTTCAGAACCATTGTAGGAGCAGGGCACTGAACATTGTCAAGGACCGTTCTCACCCTCTGCATAAACACTTTGAACTTCTTCCATCTGGTAAACGATTCCAGAGCATCAGAGGCAGAACCACCAGACTGATCAACAGCTTCCTTCCACAAGCTGTCAGGATGCTGAACAGTTGACCCGGAATCTCTCATACACACTACTGCACCTACGGACATTTTGTATATTATTTGTATATTATAGTTAGTTATTTTTTCCCCCCAAGTATGTCTCAGGGATGTGTGAATGGATGGGGGGTGGGGGTGGGGGGTGAAGCTATGTGTGAGTGTGTCTTAAATCATGCTGCTTCTATTTATATGGATGCCGAGAGAAACGCAATTTCATCTTGCCTGCACTACAGTTGTATGTACAGCAATATGACAATAAAGTTTGATTTGATTTGATTTGATGCCGTCCGGTCCCGACGCCTTCCTCGCCTTGATCTTCCTCAGCTCCGTCCTCACCTGGGTCTTAGTGAGGGTCAAGTTGGGGGGCTGTGTGTTGGGAGTGGGGGGGTGTTGGTGGAGTGGGGAGTGGGCAGCAGGACTTGATGTCTTTAGAGGCAGCAGTGGTTGTTGTGCAGTCAGGGGGGAGGGCGGTTGGTCAAACCTATTGAAAAACAGATTTAGTGCTGAAATCAGATAGAATAATTATAGTAGGGGACTTGAATATACATGTATATGTAGATAGTGACTGCCTTACTGTGGCATTTAATTCAATATTAGGCTCGATTGGGTTTTCTCAGAAAGTAGGAAATTCTACTCATTATCTCCACCATACATTGGACCTTGTTCTGAAATATGGCATAGAAATAGAAAATCTGGTAGTGTCTTCTCATAACCCTGTACTGTCAGACTATTGTCTGTTAACCTTTGATTTTACTATTTCTGACTATTTGGCTCCTAAAGAAAAAATATTACTACAGTAGATGCCTCTCAGATGATGCTGTTACCAAATTTACGCAGATTGTTTCCTCTATGCCTTGTGTCAACACAATGGAAATAAGCTATAGACAGCTTGCTCCTTCTGTAATTGATAGCATGGTAGATAGTGTTACAGCTTCTCTGCATCAGACTCTAGACTTGGTGGCCCCCTTAAAAAAGAAAAAGTCTAATCAGAGATTTCTAACTCCTTGGTTCAACACAGAAACTCGTAGCTTAAAACAGAAGACTTGCCAATTAGAAAGAAAATGGCGCTCCACTAATTTAGATGAAATCTATTTAGCTTGGAGATTTCATCTTTTAATTTATAAAAAAATCTCTAAGAAAAGCTAGAATGAGTTATTATTCTGCATTAATGAATGAATGAATGAATGAATGAATGAATGAATCTTTATTTATTTCGGATAGATTAAAAGTACAGGTTAAAAGAAACTGAATAATATAACAAAGGGGGGAAAGAAAATCCAACAAGGTCAAATTAGACAATAGAAGAATAGAAGAGAACAAGAATAATCCCAGGTTTCTTTTCAGTACTGTAGCCAGGATGACAAAGAGTCAGGACTCTGTCAATCCTAGCATTCCCTTAGAGCTTATTAGTCAGGACTTTATGAACTTCTTCAATAATAAAATTTCATCCATCAGAGATAAAATCAATCAGATTCTTCCCACCATTAACTTAAATACTGTAACTACTACAATTCCTTCAATTGATGTCTGTCTTGATGAGTTTACTCCAATTGACCTTTGTGAGTTAGACAAAATAGTTTCCTCATCCAAACCTTCAACTTGCCTTTTAGACCCTATTCCTACCAGGTTATTTAAAGAAGTCTTCCCACTTATTGGTAGCTTTATTCTTCATATAATCAATTCTTCATTAACTTTAGGCCATGTACCGCAGGCTTTTAAAACGGCTGTAATTAAACCCTTACTCAAAAAGCCAACGCTAGATCCAGGAGCTTTAGCTAACTATAGACCAATCGCTAATCTCCCTTTCATTTCAAAAATCTTAGAAAGAGTTGTTGCTACGCAATTATTTGACCACCTGCAGGGAAATGGTTTACTTGAAGAGTTTCAATCTGGGTTTAGAATCCATCATAGTACTGAAACAGCCTTAGCGAAGGTCACTAACAACCTCCTCATCGCATCTGATAATGGACTGGTTTCTGTACTTGTCCTTTTAGACCTTAGTGCAGCTTTTGATACTATCGATCATAATATTCTACTTGATAGAATAGAACACTATGTTGGACTTAATGGAACTTCGTTGCAGTGGTTTAGGTCTTATTTATCTGATAGGTTCCAGTTTGTTCATGTCAGTAATGAGTTTTCTTTCAACTCAAAGCTCAGTCATGGAGTTCCACAGGGATCTGTGCTAGGCCCTACTCTTTTTAGTTTATATATGCTTCCGTTAGGCAACATTATTAGAAAGCACTTTATACATTTTCATTGTTATGCAGATGACACACAATTATACCTGTCAATGAAGCCAGATGATAGTAATCAATTAGCTAAGTTGGAAGACTGTCTTAAGGAAATCAAAGCTTGGATGACTTGTAATTTCCTGCTATTAAATTCAGATAAGACTGAAGTCATTCTTGTTGGTCCAAAAAACCTTAGAAATACCTTTCCAAATCAAACTTTCAGTTTGGATGTGGTTACTCTTTCTCTTAATAGCTCTGTGAGGAACCTTGGAATTATTTTTGATCAAGATCTGTCCTTCAATTCACATATTAAATTTGTTTCTAAGACTGCCTTTTATCATTTGCGAAATATTGCCAAGATTAGGAGCATCTTGTCTCAGAGTGATGCTGAGAAACTTTTATTTATTTAGCGAATGCAAAGTCCTTAAGCCAAGCAGTTGCCTCCTGGTTTGCTGTATGGAGGGTGTGTAATCCTCCTTCCAGTCTTTGGAGCGGGCAAGCCTCTATGATGTGTTCCATAGTTTGCTCCTCTCCACATGCGCACAGTGGGCTAGGGCTACTGCCCCATCTGTGAAGGCTGGCCAAGCAGGGGCCATGTCCAGTCCTGAAGCGATTGAGTGTAGACCAATGTCTCCTTGGGAGGTTGGTGCCCGGGACCTGTTGGTTGGGGTTTATCACCAGCTGTTTGTTTGGGACCTCCTTGGTCTCCCATTCCTCTTGCCAAGCTGTCTGGATGGTAAAGTCAGCTGGGGGAGGGTTTTTCCAAATCGGCCGTCTGGATGAAAGTCGGGCAGTGGGTGGGGTGTAGATATCTGCATGGATTGGTAAGTGAGGAAAATCTTTAACTTTTTGGAGCATCCTTTGAGTTAATGCTGCTCGCCGGATGTGTGGAGGGGCTATGTTTGACAGTACAGAGAGCCAGGGGAGTGGTGTTGAGCGGATTGTTCCAGTTATAGTTCTCATGGTTGAGTTGAGCTGGGTGTCTACATGGTGTGTGTAAGATGACCTGGACCAGACAGGGGCACAATATTCTGCTACAGAGTATTAAAGGGCCAGTGCTGAGGTGCGCAGGGTGGAGACTGCCGCCCCCCATTTTGCATTTTGCATTATGCTGAGAAACTGATCCACACTTTTGTTAGCTCGAGATTAGATTATTGTAATTCTGTATTATCAGGTTGTCCTAAAACATCTTTAAAAAGTCTTCAGCTGATCCAAAATGCTGCAGCAAGAGTTTTAACAGGTACTAGAAAGAGAAATCATATTGCTCCGGTTCTGGCCTCCCTTCATTGGCTTCCCATAGAGTTTAGAATTAAGTTTAAAATCCTTCTTCTTACTTACAAAGCTCTAACCAATCAGGCTCCTTTTTATTTACCGGAGTGGTGGCTCAGTTGGCAGAGCATCCGCCCCACACCCGGGAGGCAGGGGTTCAAATCCCGGCCGGGTCATGCCGAAGACCATATAAAAGTGGAACTTCCTGCCGTCCAGCTTGGTGCTCAGCAATAATGGAATGGAGGAGGGAAATTTGTGGTGGCGCCTTGCATGGCAGCGGCCCTCTGATTCTACACTTGGGGTGTGTGTGACTAACACGGTAGATAGGTAAAACACAATCTTGTTCTACTGTACATGATTGGTTGTACAGTTGAATGACAATAAGGGTGATTTTGATTTGATTTTGATTTGAAAAGATCTGATGCTACCGTATTATCCTATCAGAGCACTACGCTCCCAAAATGCAGGATTACTTGTAATACCTAGAATCTCCAAAAGTACAATGGGAGGCAGAGCCTTCAGTTATCAAGCTCCTCTCCTGTGGAACCAGCTGCCAATCTGGATTTGGGAGTCAGACTCGATCTCTGTTTTTAAGAATAGGGTTAAAACCTTCCTTTTTGATATAGCCTACAATTAGGGAGGGATCATGTGTTTCTGAACCCTCCCTTAGTTATGCTGCTAATAGGTTTAGTTAGTCGGGGGACCTCCAATAATGCACTGGGCCTCACTCCTTTCTTCACTCTCAATGAAATATTTTTTCTTTTGCTGGTCATTAACATCTGTTTGTTTTCTCCCATAGATTGAGTCCCCATCGTGCTGTTTGCTCTCTACATGTCTGTTCTTTTCATCTTCTCTGTCCCCTCACCCCCAGCCAGTCGCAGCAGATGACTGCCCCTCCCTGAGCCTGGTTCTGCTGGAGGTTTCTTCCTGTTAAAAGGGAGTTTTTCCTCTCCACCGTCGCCAAGTGCTTGCTCACAGGGGATCGCCTGATTGCTGGGGTCTTTCTGCAAATGTGGGAGTTCCCCCTACAGTTGAAAGTGCTATGAGATGACTGTTGTTGTGAAATGGCGCTATATAAATAAAGTTGAATTGAATTGAATTGAATCTGTACCTGGATGGCGGAGGAGAAACTGTGAGAATCACATTTTTTGATTTCTCCAGTGCCTTAAACACCATCCAGCTACTGCTGCTGGGTGAGAAGCTGCGGGTGATGGGGGTTGACAGCTCTGTGATCTCCTGGAGTACTGACTACCTGACAGGCAGGCCACAATTTGTCCGGCTGGGCAGTGTCTTATCTGGAGTGGCGGCTAGTGATATGAGAGCTCCACAGGGGACTGTGCTCTCTCCTTTTCTCTTTACCTTATACAGACGTGGACAAAATTGTTGGTACTCCTCTGTTAATGAAAGAAAAACCCACAATGGTCACAGAAATAACTTGAATCTGACAAAAGTGGCAATAAATAAAAATTCTATGAAAATTAACCAATGAAAATCAGACAATGCTTTTGAATTGTGGTTCAACAGAATTATTTTAAAAAACAAACTCATGAAACAGGCCTGGACAAAAATGACGGTACCCTTAACTTAATATTTTGTTGCACAACCTTTTGAGGCAATCACTGCAATCAAACGATTTCTGTTACTGTCAGTGAGACTTCTGCACCTCTCAGCAGGTATTTTGGCTCACTCCTCATGAGCAAACTGCTCCAGTTGTCTCATGTTTGAATGGTGCCTTCTCCAGATGGCATGTTTCAGCTCCTTCCACAGATGTTCAATAGGATTTAGATCAGGGCTCAAAGAAGGCCACTTTAGAATAGTCCAATGTTTGGCTCTTAGCCATTCTTGGGTGTTTTTAGCTGTGTGTTTTGGGTCATTATCCTGTTGCAAGACCCATGAATTGCGACTGAGACCAAGCTGTCTGACACTGGGCAGCACATTTCTCTCTAGAATACCTTGATAGTCTTGAGATTTCATTGTATCCTGCACAGATTCAAGACACCCTGTGCCAGATGCAGCAAAGCAGCCCCAGAACATAACAGAACCTCCTCCATGTTTTACAGTAGGGACAGTGTTCTTTTCTTGGTATGCTTCATTTTTGCATCTGTGAACATAGAGCTGATGTGCCTTGCCAAAAAGCTCCAGTTTTGTCTCGTCTGTCCATAGAACATTCTCCCAGAAGCTTTGTGGCTTGTTAACATGCAGTTTGGCAAATTCCAGTCTGGCTTTTTTATGATTTGTTTTCAACAGTGGTGTCCTCCTTGGTCATCTCCCATGAAGTCCACTTTGGCTGAAACAATGACGGATGGTGCGATCTGACACTGATGTACCTTGACCTTGGAGTTCACCATGAATGTGTTTAGAGGTTGTTCTGGGCTCTTTTGTGACCATTCATATTATCCATCTCCTCCTGCGGCCACGTCCAGGGAGGTTGGCTACAGTCCCGTGGATCTTAAATTTCTGAATAATATGTGCAACTGTAGTCACAGGAACATCAAGCTGCTTGGAGATAGTCTTATAGCCTTTACCTTTAACATGCTTGTCTATAATTTTCTTTCTAATCTCTTGAGACAACTCTCTCCTTTGCTTCCTCTGGTCCATGTTTAGTGTGGTACACATCATGTCACCAAAAAGCACAGTGACTACTTGTCACCCTTTAAATAGGCCGACTGACTGATTACAAGTTTGTAGACACCTGTGATGTTAATTAGAGGACACATCTTGGTTGAACATGTCCCTATGGTCACATTATTTTCAGTCTTTTCTAGGGGTACCATCATTTTTGTCCAGGCCTGTTTCATGAGTTTGTTTTTTAAAATAATTCTGTTGAACCACAATTCTAAAGCATTGTTTCATTTTCATTGGTTAATTTTCATTTATTACCACTTTTGTCAAATTCAAGTTATTTCTGTGACCATTGTGGGTTTTTCTTTCATTAACAGAGGGGTACCAACAATTTTGTCCATGTCTGTACACCACTGACTTTCAGTACAACACTGAGTCATGTCACCTGCAGAAATTCTCTGACAACTCAGCTGTTGTGGGGTGTATAAGAGGAAGAGAAGAGGGGGAGTACAGGGCACTAGTAGACAGATTTGTGGAGTGGACAGAGTAGAATCACCTGAGGCTGAATGTCAGCAAGACCAGAGAGATGGTGATTGACTTCAGGAAGGGGAAGACGCCTTTTCAGCCACTGTAGATTAGGGGGGAGGATGTGGGAGTGGTTGAGGACTACAAATATCTGGATATCAAGATCAGCAGCGGGTTGGACCTGGAGATCCAACACCGATGCTGCGCACAAGAAGAGAATGAGCAGACTCTATTTCCTGAGGAAGCTGAGATCCTTCAACGTACACAGCAGAATGCTGGAGCTTTTCTACCAGACCGTTGTCACCAGCGCCATTTTCTTTGCTGCTGTCTGTTGGGGTAGCAGTATCAGGGCCAGAGACACCAACAGACTTGACAAGATTATCAAGAAGGCTGGCTCTGTAATTGTCCCAGACCAGAGACCTTTGAGACAGTGGTGGAGAGGAGAACACTAAATAAACTGCGATCCATCATGGACAATCCTGATCACCCCCTCCACCACAAACTGGACAGACAGCGGAGCACTTTTTCCAGTAGACTACTACAGCTTCGCTGTCAAACGGCCAGGTACAGGAAATCTTTCCTGCCGCATGCCATTTCACTGTACAATAACTCACTATGATGTTATATTCTGGTCATAACAATGCTGCCACACTGCGCCTTACAGTCTAACTGGTACCTCACATTTCACTCTGCTCCTGATAGTCCTTCATTGTACAACGGGATGATTCATTCATGTGTTTATATGGGTCATCATATATTAAGCTATGATGTATATAGGTTTTATAGTCGTGTTAGTTTTACTTTCCATGGGTAATCCCTTTGTCTGTCATGTGTGTGTTTCTGTCGTTTGGTTGTCTACTGTCATGCTGCTGTTACACTATCTATCTATCTATCTATCTATCTATCTATCTATCTATCTATCTATTTTTTTCTTTGAAATCAGAGTTAACTTATTGTTCTGTTCTGGCTCTGCAAAATTACGGTAAAAAATGTAAATTGTTATCAAGAAAAAGTAAAAAAATTACCACAGTCCGTTTCAAATTCATAAAAAACAATAATTTTATTTTAAAAAACACAAAAATTTGCCATAAAATGATCCACACATTTATAATAAAGTCTCAAATGTACAAGAAAAGTCAATTTTACAAGAGGAAATTACAAATTTGAGGAAAATGGTTTCAAATTTAGAAAAATTTACAGAGAAAAGTAGAAAACTATAAGAAAATTGTTATAAATTTTGGAGAAAACCTCAAACCTTCAAGACTGAAGTCTTTACTCACATTTTTAAGTGGGTGCTCTTTGTACCGTTAACTCGAAATTTTTGGTTGTCTACTTTAATTTACATGACACTTGATATTTTCTAATCTGTTTGTATACCACCATAGACAGAGAGAGAACCTGAATAAGACAGGGCTCAGAGAAGGCAAGATTAGACAGAAGAGAGGAGCCAAGGAGAGGAAAGTGTTCAAGCAGAGGGTCCAGGAGCAGTGGCAGCAGAGGAAGGAGAGAAGGATGACACCAGTAAAAAGTCCAAACACAGGACATCTGGGTGGGACCCCAATTGGCCCAATATTCCAACATAAGTGCAAACACAAGGCTTGTGTTTGCACTTATGTTTCTTGTCATCAGATCAAGGTCTCCAACCCACATCCTCACTCTAAGTTCATTTCATTTTTTTTTCTGTATTTATTATTGTTTATTTTCTTGGTCCTGCATTATCTTGTGAAAGTGAAAATTCTGTATTTAAATTTTTGTTATCCTTGGTATGTGATGATCCTGTGTTTTCTGAGCTAAGGGCTTGTGCGTTATTTTCGGAGCTAGAGGCTCATGTGTTTTCTGCCCCTTGGTAGCCCTGGGAATTTGGCAGGCCACCTGACCCATTTTTGTTTTTGGTTTGGGGCCCTGGATGTTGATTATGCCCCATAATCTGTATTTCATATTTTTGGCTCTGTGTGTGTGTGTGTGTGGGGGGGGGTGTTTTGGCCCACCTGGCCTTGAACCCCCACCACCCACCCTGGGAGGGTGCTTTCCTGTTTTTTGTGTTGATGTTGCCTTGGGTCATCTGGAAGCAGCCCCTTAAGAGGGGGGTAATGTCAGGACGTAGGTTGGAGCCTTGTTTCCTCCTTGTGTTTGCGTTTATGTTTCTTGTCACCAGATCAAGGTCTCCAACCCACATCCTCACTCTAAGTTCATCTCAGGTTTTTTTTTTTCTGTATTATTGTTTATTTTCTTGGTCCTATTTGCTATTTTAGTTCTTATATCGTTGTATTTAATGTGTGTTTATTTCTCCTCAGTCTTGCCTGGTTTGTGTGTTATTTAGTTCTTGATTAGTCACAGCTGTGTTGTGTTTTAGTAATCACTTCACTTGTTATTTAAAGGATGCAGCCCCTCAGTTGGGCACTGCGTCATTCTCTCTCTCCCTGTCTGCTTGGCGTTCAACACACACTTCTGCCTGGCCTGCCAAGTTGTGTTACTTGTGGGTTTTCTGGTCTGTTTAGTTGTGCCTGAGTTTAGTCTTTTGTGTTTTCAGCTCCCAAGCTGACTTGTGTATTTGAGTTTATTAATAAAATGTTAACTGCTCGCTACGCATCTGAGTCCAGCTCTCTGCCCCACTGGGGCACAAACCATAACACACAATGATAGTGGTAAGCTACCTCTGTAGCCACAGCTGCCCTGGAGCAGACTGAAGAAAGCATGGCTGCCAATCCATGCCAATGGCCCCTCCGACCACCACCAAACATTTATTCACATTCATACATAAGTGTCATGAACCATGAACACACTGGAAGCAAGGTGGGTAAAATGTCTAGCCCAAGGACACAACAGCAAGGTGGGGGGAGTGGGATTCAAACTGCCAACCCTCCGGTTATTGGGTGACCTGCTTTACCTCCTGAGACACTACGGCCTCATTTTTGTTTCTCTTTGAGAAATAATGCAACTTTGAGCTAGAAAACACAACTACACTGCAAAAAGTCAAATGAAATAAATTAAGGCTGTTTATGCTTGTTTTTTGCCTGACAAGATATTTATTTTTGCTGTGCCGTTTATGTGTAAGAAAATTTTACATGCTTTCCAATAGTTTTAATTTGTTTTACGTAATTTGATAAGTTAAATTTTCTTGCTCTGTTGGCAGATAATTTTACTTAAAATAAACAAAAAAAATTCTGGCAATAGATAATTCTACTTAAAATTAGAAAAAAAATATCTGCCAACAAAGTAAGATTAAATTGCTTAAAACAAGTAAAAACTTTTGTAAACCAAGTAAAATGTTACAGAAAACTGCACAACAAAAAGAAATTCTTGTCTTGTCAAAATTATGTTGCGAGAGAAAAACAAGCATAAACCCTTGATTTAGGATATTTTATCTTACTGAAATTTCCCTTTTTACAGTGTGACAGATGTTACTGCCTTCGGCATAAAATTAATCAGTGAAGAATTCCTGATTCAAATAAACACAACAGCAGTAATAAGAACCCCCCACAGGTGGCCGAAAACACAACAAATAGCATGGCTTACCTTTTTAGAAGTCTTTCTTCTGGCCTTCTTTAAAGAAAAATCCTTCATTACGCCCTTTAAATCCAGCTCACGTATATTGTCATACTCTATGGATGCATACTTGATCCAGTCTACTTTTTACCAAGTTTGGAGTCCACTGTCCCATGCACAGCTGTCTGATGTAAGCAATCATGGCCTTTCTTTTCCCTTCTCCTCCAGGTGAAGGCTTTAATAGCCCACCTGTCGTCTCCGTGCATAATTAGCAGCCTCCTCCACTCAATGCTTCAGCTTAGAAAAGTCCTTTACACTTTGGGATTTTTTGAGCAATTCATTTTCCCTCAGCTCTTTTCCTCTCAATAATTTTAGGTTCAGGTTCAGGTTCAGGTTACTTTATTTGTACCCGTAGGTAGATTTGTTTTGCAGTCTGGTGACATCCATATTTACAAGCCACAATTACATTCAACATAGACACAAACACAGGCACACATGAAGCTGACTATAAACATGATAAAAATACTCAAGGCTCCATCAATCAGGGTATAAAGACAAAGAGATGAGAGAAAAACCAGAGGTAAGAGAGAAGGGTCATATTAAAAAGTTAAAAACTAGTCAAAGAGGTTAAAAACTCAAAGGTCTAAAACCCAATAAAATATTTAGAACCCAAATAACATCCTACAAAAATAAGTAAATTTAAAATGGAGTTAATAAATAGGTACCTAAATTATGTGCAATATATTGTTACAACTTGTTCAACTCTTTGACAACATCAGGAACAAAGCTGTTTTTGTAACGCTGGGTTTTACTTTTTGGGACAGCAAACCTCTGTCTTGAGGGAAGAAGCTGAAAGTTGCAGTGCAAAGGGTGGGAGTCATCATTTAAAATGGAGGTAGCCATCCTCTGTACTTGTCTGGTGTACAGGGATGTCAGGCTCAGCTGTGACTCACCAAGCAAACGACTGGACCATCTAACTACCTGATCCAAGGATTTCCTCTGTTTCAGTTTTATCTGACCAAACCATGACACTAAAGAAAAGGATAAAACAGATTCAATAAAAGCCCGATAAAACATTGTCATTATGGTTCGGTCAATTTGGAAGCGTGCAAGTTTTCTCAAGCAATGCAAATGTTGCTGACCCTTTTTGCACACCCTTTCACAGTTCTCTTCAAAGTTTAAATTCCTATCAATAATCGTCCCAAGATATTTGCAGGATTGTACACATTCGGTGGTCTGGCCTTTTAGTACGGCGACTTTGTGCCTGGGAGTTTTCCTCCTAAAGTCAATAATCATGTCTTTAGTTTTTGTCGTATTCAGCTGCAGGTAGGAATCCTCACACCAGTGAACAAAATCATCAACTAGTGGGCCGTGGCCACTCTCACCATCCTGGAGGAGACTGACAATAACTGAGTCATCAGTATACTTTATAATGTGTCTGTTGTCATGTCTGCTCCGACACATGTTTGTGTACAGGATGAAGAGTAGTGGTGACAACACACACCCCTGAGGAGAGCCAGTAGAAGAGCACTTTAGGTCAGACAATGTACCATTGACCCTTACTCTCTGCGTCCTGTTGGTTAAGAAATCCAGAATCCAACCCACCAGATTATTGCTCAAATCAAATTGCTGCAGGAGCCTTTCAACTAAAATGAGGTTGGATTGTATTAAAGGCGGAAGAAAAGTCCACAAATAAAAGCCTGGCGTGTGTCCCATTAAAATCCAAATATTTAAAAAGCATGTTAAACAGAGTGACAGTGGCATCCTCCACTCCTCTGTGAGGCCTGTAGGCAAACTGCAGAGGATCCAATGCATGCTCAGTCTGCTTTAGGACCTCACATCTGACCAGTTTTTCAAAAATTTTCATTAAAATTGAAGTCAAAGCAACTGGTCTAAAGTCGTTTACCGTTTTAGGACAGCTGGATTTTGGAACGGGAACAACCACGGCTTCTTTCCAGATCTTAGGCACATGTTGTGTCTGTAAGGACTTATTGAAAATGTAATGAAATATAGAACTCAGTTCATGTGCACAGGACTTTACCAAGCGCCCACATATATTATCAGGGCCCTGACTTTTGTTCACTTTTACAGCGCAGAACTCCCTTTTAATATGCTGCAACTCAATATTAAAGTGCTGATTGTCTTTGAGTTTCTGTTTCAAATCTTGGGTTTCAGTGCTAAAATCAAAGGAGTCAAAACGACCATAAAAACAATTAAGAGCATTAGCCAGCTCTGTGTCTGAATTAAAACCATCTAAAAACACATGATTACTGCGCTCTGTACTCTGAAGGCCTGCAATAGTTTTCATACTGGCCCAGGCTGAACCAAGCTTCTTTGTTGCCATCTTGCTTTCCAGCTCTGATTTATAATTCTGTTTTGCTCTTAAAATTTCGGCCTTCAGCTCTTTTGTGGCAACCTGTAGCTCAGAAACATCCCCCTGTTTAAAGGCAAGTGCTTTCCTCTGTAAGCAGGATTTAACTGATTTTGTAACCCATGGCTTGTTGTTGGGATATATTTTGACACGTTTACGTGGAACGATCGTATTTTTACAGAAAGCCATGTATGAGCATGTGACGTCCACCAAAGAGTCCAAATCATCCCCGCAGGACAGTGTGAACATCTCCCAGTCTGTACAGTTAAAGCATTCCTGGAGGCTGTGCACTGAATCTTCTGTCCACACATCTATGTCTCTGGTCTCCACCTCGCCTCTTCTGAGAGCAGTTTTATATGTGGGCAGCAAATGTACACAGTTGTGATCTGAGGATCCTAAAGGAGGAAGGGGGAGTGATTTATAGGCCCTCTCTATGGATCCATAGCGCAGGTCCAATGTCTTTTTCGCCTGGTTGGGCAGGAAACATACTGATAAAAGTTTTTAAGTGTCTTCTTTAAAGAAACATGGTTAAAATCCCCAAGAATAAAGTTTGACGCCTCTGGAGAAATTGACTGCAGCCGCTGCACCACACCAAAGCTGGTGCTGGAGGCGGAGTCAGCGTCTGCCCTCGGGTGGATGTACACAGTTATGATAAAAAAGTTGGGGGAACTCGCGAGGCAAATAAAAGGGGCGTAGTGACACAGACAGAAGCTCCACATCGGGTGTACAGATGCGCTCTCTGACCGTGACAGATGTGCAGTACTGCTTATTAATATATAAACATACGCCACCCCCCTGACGCTTCCCCGTTACCTCTTCCTGCCGATCAGAGTGCAGTGGGGCTCCAAAGCCGTCAATCCACAGGTCCGCGTCCCGGTCATGCGCATTAAGCTAAGACTCGGTATAAGCCATGACACAGCAGTTCTTAAAGTCCTTCTGGTAGCGTACATTCCCTTGAATTTCATCCACCTTGTTCCTCAGAGATTGTACGTTCCCAAAAATCATAGAAGGAAGAGGAATGTTACCAAACTGACGTCTTCTCAGGCGTAATTTCACGCCTCCACGCTTTCCCCGCTTCCTTCTCCCGTCTCTCTTCTCACCGCTGTGTCCATGAGCGTCTCTCAGAATAAAGCGCTATGAGCGCTACTTTCAAACTTTTTACCAAACATTTTGACCGAGCTAATTATTTCTTACCTCTCATTGGTGCTTTCATAGTCACATGTCAAAACAATTCCTCTGATAAGCTATTACTACTGGTACCCATATGGGGCACTTGTAAGTTAGACCAATCAGCAGCCACACATGAATATCAAGTTATGGACATAGAATTTGACCAATTAACAACAATATGATCTTTTTCATTGGCTCATGCTAATCTTCGTAGGCCCCTGGGCTTCAGCCCAGCCTAGCCCGTTCATTAAGGTGGCCTTAAATATTTGGGACATGCATGTCCCGCTCGGGACAAACATGTTTAGTCCAATAAATGGGACATCCCAACTAAACCGGGACAGGTAAGACACCCATCAAACCTGTGCAGGTTTTGCCGGGAAACCCCCTGTATGCACAATGAGCACATTTCCTGTATCCCACCAATTAATGACCCACTAACAACAAGGAAAACTGGAATGTTTAAATTATAAATTTGTTCCACTGAGCAGATTATTAATATTATTACTTTACTGTAGTTTTGAAGAAGTTAACTTACAAATAAACATAATGCCTCAG
The DNA here is from genome assembly GCA_020510985.1 of Pholidichthys leucotaenia. Classification (NCBI taxonomy): domain Eukaryota; kingdom Metazoa; phylum Chordata; class Actinopteri; order Cichliformes; family Pholidichthyidae; genus Pholidichthys; species Pholidichthys leucotaenia. The sequence continues at coordinate 443,312,162 of CM035836.1, read as the reverse complement.
CTACAATTAGACGAATTTGATTAAGGTGGGTGCATTATTGCAGTAATTTTGCAGTAATGCACCTCCCCGTTGATTGCAATCACTTTTAAAAATTGCGATTAATCATAAATACATGCAGTGGAAACAAAAAAAAATTAGAACTTTCAAAATGTGTGTACTGTTTCCGTTGGACAGTCTATAGTACAACTGAAAACAGAGACACTTGAAGCCCTATTCATGGCACAAACTCCTCATTCTATTTAATTCTGGGTGCCCAAATCAGTTTGCTGGAGTTACTATGTTGACATTTGGACCGTATCTGTTACATCTAAAATAACAGAGTCAGGAGAAGAGCTGGAAGTAACATTCTCTATTCAACCAAGTTCACTTATACTTATATCCCCAGCCGTAGCCCGCCTGACATCACTCTGCCCCGTCCTGGCCAGGCTACGGCAAGCCCCAAGGCCCAATTCTACTATGTCACCGCCCCCCCCCCCCCTCCCCGGAAAAGTAAGAACACAAATGAAACATTCCAACAGGAAAGAAGGAGAAGAAGAAGAACAACAAAAAAACTATAAACACTCCAGACCAATAAGTCCACTTATGTTGAACACAAGTCCCTTTTTCACACGGCAGAGCCATTCGCAACCACACTGGTCACAAAATCGTCTAAGTGCGTCGGAGACCCAACGACGCTCTGACGCTCTCTAGCCGGGACGCCCGGCTAGAGAGCAAACAAAGAAATTCGTCAAAGAAACAAACAAAGAAATTTGTCACTTACTGGCGACTAAGGGGACTCGCGCGTTGCCGTGGTCGGCCGTTTTTGTTCATCGTGGTCATTATTTTGCGTTTTGTTGATCATTTATGCTCTCTACCACATCTACAAAGTCTTATGATTATCCCACATAAATTTCGCTTGTATCCAGTGGCTATTTTCCATGTACGAAGCCATCTAAGTGACGGTGCACGATGATGGATGGTGGCCATATTAGCTTTCTGAGCTAAAAGAAGGGAATACAGAAAAAGGAAATGAGTTCTTCTTCTTTGGTGTATTACATGTCAGCCATAATTCCTCCAACGTGTGTCTGCTACCTTTTGAACTGACACGATCAGTACAAGTCGTCAGTGTAGCTGGGAAGTACAGGGATGTCAGAATTAGTTGACAGGCACAGCGCTGCACTCTGCCACTAGGGGCACGTGAAATCTTACACTCAAAGGGTTAAGCATCTTATTTATCCTCTCAACCCCCCTGTTAGCCTGAAGGTGATGCACTGCCTTCCTGATGTGCTCAACCCCCCTGGCTCTCAAGAACTCCTCAAAAGCCCCGGAAATGAACTGCGGGCTATTGTCAGTGGTGACAGACCTTGGGGTTCCCCATCTGGCAAACAACGATGTCAGGAAAACCGTGATTACCTCACTTGTTACCGAGCCAGTGGGGAGCACCTCGGGCCACTTAGAGAACAGGTCATACACCACCACAAGGAACCTGCTACCCGGGGGGGCTGCGTGCAGTTCTCCGCAGATGTCCAATTCAATGTAATCCCAGGGTCCAACAGGGAACGTGATTGGCTGCAGGGGAGGAGGCCCCCCAGTCTTCCCGCTCTCCAGGCACGGAACACAGTTCCTAACCATTGTCTCTATGTCCTTGTCAATCCCCGGCCACCAAACAGAGTCCCTGCCATGCTGCTTGACCTTGACCACCCCAAGATGCCCCTCATGTAGCATGTTCAGCACCCGTCTTCTCAGGGCTGCTGGGATGACAGCACAATGCCCTCTATCCACGCACACCTCATCCCAGCAGCTAAGCTCGTCCCTAAACCGATGGAATGGGGCCAGCTCTCCCAACGCTCTCGTCAGCCAGCCCTCTCTGATCGCTGAGCGCAATTTCTTCATCACCTGGTCACTCTCCGAAACCTCTCTAAGTTCCTGAGGGGACACAATGTCCCGGAGAGCCCCATGCAATTCGTGGACCAGTTCCATCTTGACTGAGTCCACCGCCCCCACATCCAGCACCAAAGCACACATCGGGGCCTTAGACAGGAGGTCAGCTACGACATTGTCCTTTCCTGGAGTGTATTTCATCTCAAAATTGTACGCCTTCAGTCTCTTGGACCATCTGTGGATCCTAAGTGGCCTGTGGCCCGACCCCGAAGTCTCCAGCAGAGTCGTTACCGCTCGATGATCCGTCCTCAATGTGAAGCGCTGCCCATAGAGGTAGATATGCCACCTCTCACAGGCACAAACACAGGTCAGCGCTTCCCTTTTGCCAACAGCGTACTGCCTTTCAGCCTCCGACTGTCATCACCCGCAGCTCACGGGCTTTCACCTCAGCTGCGCGCACACCTGCTCCTCGTTAATGCGCAGCTATTTATTCCATCCTGCCCTGAGCTGCAGCCTGGAGCCGTCTGTCTCCGTGCGTACTCAACTCACAGCAGCATCCTATCCTCCAGGCCTGCTGACTTCTCATCACGGCACGTAAGCTGTCTATTATTCCCTTACCTTCTCCTGTCAGCCCTCCCCTGTGCACAGGTGGATCTCTCGGTGGCGGACTCACTCCCCTTCGTCTCGCCGCTCCTCTGCCTTGCCGCTTCATCCCGGACGCACAGCAGGACGCTGTCTCCCAGGCTTGGGACCTTGCCAACGCCAGCCACCGCAGTACTACAAGTAAGCACAGAACTCTGTCACTCTCCTGTGTGGTTGCCCAGCTAATCACTGTTCTCCTCTCATTCATAGTGTTGCCTGGCCGCACGGCGTGCTGCTCTGTCCTGACCTGCATCCCCCACCCTCATTACACAGTCATCTCTCACACACACATTCATACATGTCACACTGTTGTTGAATAAAGCTTTCAAATCTGCCTGAGCCTGTGTGCGTGTTTCCTGGGCCGAACAATATGTCAGTACGGCTCCAGCAAAGCGGCTCAGCGGACAGTGGGCTCACACGCCGTTTTTCCACCCTCGAGGCTCGGGTGGATATGATTGCTCATCAACAGCAGGTTATACTAAATCAATTGACTACAATTACTAACCGGTTAGACCGCCTGGACCCTCCGCGGGCTTTCCCTCCGGGTCCTCTCGGCGCTGCAGCTCCGGTTGCCTTCTCAGCTGGCCAGCCTAGCTCAGGAGTGCCAACCCGTCTCACACCCATTCCAACCCCCGCTCGCTTCAACGGGAAACTCGGTGGAGCGAAGGGGTTTATCTTGCAGTGTGAGTCGGTGTTTCTGCGCGTTCCCGGGGATTTCCCCTCAGACCATAGCCGAATCGGGTACATGGCTAATCTTCTCGAGGGGCAAGCGTTAGCTTGGGCTTACGCCGTAATGACGAAGCCCAGCTACGCAAACCTCTCATATGACCGGTTCGTGCGAGACTTTTTAGAAGTCTTTGACCATCCCCGTCTCGACAGCGTCCTCGCTGATCGGCTCCTTAGTCTCCAACAGGGGAGCCGGTCAGCGGCGGCATACGCTGTCGACTTCCGGGTGGCAGTGGAGGAGGTGGGCTGGGGAGAGGCTTCTCTCTGCAGTATCTTCCTCCGTAGCCTCAATTCTGGTCTGAGGGATGAGCTAGCCGGTCGGGATCTCCCAGGGCAACTCTCTGAGTTGATCTCGCTCACTATTAGCCTGGACAACAGGCTACGTGAGCGGGCTATGGAGCGGAAGTCTGCCAGCCGCTCGCGCGGAGCTTCCCTCCGTCCAGCTCAGTCTCGCCTCCTGGCGTTACCGGTTCCGGAGTCCGCCGATGAACCAGAGGCCATGGCTATCGGGTGCACTAGGCTCCCTCTAGCGGAGAGACAACGTCGGCGGGAACGGGGTCTCTGCATGTATTGCGGAGATGACCAGCATCCCGTGGAGCTGTGCCTGGTTAAGCCAAATGGGGAGGTCCGCGAGTCACAGTAGGGGGCCTCGCGGACTCTAACCGGCCAAATCCCCTATCATCATGCACACTGCCCATACGTTTCTGCCACAACTCCACCGGGCATTCCACTCACACACTGGTGGATTCTGGGGCAGAGCAGAGTTTTATCTCTAAGAGCTTGGCAACCCGTTTGGGCATACCCTGCCAACTGCTGCCTACCCCCCTAAACTTGGTCACGCTCTCTCGCTCTTCCCTGGGAACAGTTACACACCGCACAAAGCCAGTCCCCATCATCGCCTCCGGCAACCACCGGGAGGATCTGACCCTCTACGTCCTGCCCTCCTCGTTGGACCGTGTCATTCTGGGTTACCCCTGGCTGCGGCTGCATAATCCTGTCCTGGATTGGAGAACCGGCAGCGTCCTGTCCTGGAGCACCTTCTGCCTGGGCACCTGCCTCCAGTCGGCGGCTTGTGCTCCATCCTCTCCTCCACCGGCGCCGGTCTCTGAGCCCCCGGACCTGACTCTAGTGCTGCAGGAGTTCCATGACTTGGGGGCAGCATTCAGCAAGTCCAGAGCCTTGTCCCTTCCTCCGCATCGACCATATGACTATGCGATTAACATCCGCCCGGGGGCCCCCCTGCCATCTGGCCGCCTGTACAGTCTCTCTGCACTGGAACGTGAGGCGATGGACACCTATATTAAGGAGTTGCTCAGCGCTGGGATCATCCGCCCCTCCTCGTCCCCGCTTGGTGCGGGTTTCTTCTTCGTGGGTAAGAAGGATGGGTCCCTACGCCCCTGTATCGACTTCAGAGCATTAAATGATATCACCATTAAGGACCACTACACACTACCACTCATGGACACTGCTTTCCACTCCCTCCAGGGGGCGACCTGGTTCACCAATCTTGACCTCCGCAGCGCTTACCATCTCGTTAGGATCCGGGAGGGAGACGAATGGAAGACGGCCTTTAGGACACCCAGCGGCCACTTCGAATATCTCGTGACGCCGTTCGGGCTCACCAACGCACCTGCCGTCTTCCAGCGTCTCATTAACGACGTTCTTCGGGACTTCCTGGGAGTATTCGTCTTTGTGTATCTCGATGACATACTCATCTTCTCCAAGTCATGGGAGGAGCATCAGGCCCATGTGAGGCGGGTCCTGCAACGTCTGCTGGAGAATCGCTTGTTCATTAAAGCTGAGAAGTGCAAATTCTACGCCCGGACCACCTCCTTCCTGGGGTTCGTCATCTCACATAATCAGATCCTCCCCGACCCCGCTAAGGTTAAAGCGGTGGTCGAGTGGCTCCCGCCTACCTCCAGGAAGCAGGTGCAGCAGTTTATTGGATTCGCAAACTTCTACTGGCGCTTTATTCCCAACTTCGGCGCCATCGTCTCCCCCCTGACCCGCCTCACGTCATCGAAGGTGCCCTTCCAGTGGTCTGAGGAAGCGGCCACCACCTTCAAGACTCTCCAGGTGGAGTTCTCGTCCTCCCGGATCCTGACCCAGGTTGATCCCGCGCTTCAGTGTCTGGTGGAGGTTGACGCGTCCGACACGGGGGTGGGGGCGGTGCTCTCCCAGCGCTCACCAGTGGATGGTGTCAAGCGGCCCTGCGCCTTCTTCTCCTGGAAGCTATTGGCGGCGGAGCGTAATTATGACGTCGGCGACAGGGAGCTCCTCGCCGTCAAGCTCGCGCTACAGGAGTGGCGTCACTGGTTAGAGGGGGCAGCCCAGCCCTTTATGGTCTGGACGGACCATAAAAATTTTGAGTACTTGAGGTCAGCAAGGCGCCTGAATGCCCGCCAGGCGCGCTGGTCTCTATTTTTTGTTCGCTTCCATTTCACCATCACGTACCGTCCAGGCTCGAAGAATGGGTTGCTCGACGCCCTGTCCAGACAATTTGCCCCTGAGGGTCCGGAGAAATCCGAACATACCATCCTGCCCAATTCGTGCGTCGTGGGGGCGATTGCCTGGTCCATCAAAGACAAGATTCTGAGGGCTCAGGAGACGGAGCCGGATCCTGGTGCGGGGTCGGAGGGGAGGCTCTTTGTCCCTTCGGCGGTTCGAGGTGAAGTGATCCACTGGGCCCATACCTCCAAACTCTCCTGTCACCCTGGCATCACCCGCCTGGTGAGTTGGCTGCAACGCTCGTTTTGGTGGCCGGGTCTCCAGAAGGACGTGACCAATTATGTCCAGGCCTGTCCCCAGTGCGCTACCGGTAAGTCCCAGAACTCTCCACCTGCGGGTCTACTCCAGCTCCTGCCGGTCCCGGGCAGGCCCTGGTCACACATCGCCCTAGACTTCGTCACCGGTCTCCCTGTCTCTAACACCTGTGACACGGTCCTGACTATTGTGGACAGATTCTCCAAAGCCGCCCATTTTGTGCCTCTTCAGGGTCTCCCTTCGGCACGTGAGACGGCCGATCTTCTGGTCCAGCATGTCGTCAGGCTGCATGGGATCCCGCTGGACGTGGTCTCGGACCGGGGCCCGCAGTTTGTCTCCCAGGTTTGGAGGAGCTTTTGCAACGCCTTGGGGGCCACGGTTAGTCTCTCCTCTGGTTACCACCCCCAGTCTAACGGGCAGTGTGAGCGCACGAATCAGGAGTTGGAGGCCACCCTGCGCTGCGTAACATCCTCAAACCCTTTATCCTGGAGCTCCTACCTGACTTGGGTGGAATACACCCATAACTCGGCCCGGTCCTCTGCTACTGGGGTGTCACCCTTCGAAGCGTCCTTGGGGTACGATCCTCCTGTGTTCCCCGAGCAGGAGGGTGAGCTAGCTGTCCCTTCCATCCAGGCGCACATCAGGTGCTGCCGGAGTGTGTGGACCAAGACCAAGGATGCGCTTTTACGCACAGCGGCCCGCAACAGCTCCACCGCCAATCGCCACAGAAGGCCGGCTCCTGTCTACCAGGTGGGTCAGCGGGTTTGGCTTTTGTCCCAGGACATTAACCTTAAGGGTGAGAAGAAGAAATTGGCACCGAGGTTTCTCGGTCCCTTTGTGATTTCTAGGATCATCAACCCGGTGGCTGTGCGTTTGGCCCTCCCCCCCCTCCCTACGTGTGTGTCCCACTTTCCACATTTCTAAAATCAAGCCTGTCCTTTCCAATTCACTCTGCCCCCCTCCTAGGTCTCCTCCTGCGCCTAGGATGATCGACGGTGACCCGGCGTGGGGTGTTACTGCCATCCTGGACTCCCGGCGCCGGGGTCGTGGGCTGCAATATCTGGTGAATTGGGAAGGTTATGGTCCGGAGTGGAGATCCTGGGTGCGCTCTTCGTGGGTGTTGGATCGGGACCTCATCGTGGAGTTTCATCGGACGCACCCAGGTAAGCCAGCGCCAGGAGGCGCTGGTAGGGGGGGGGGGGGAGTACCGTCATCACCCGCAGCTCACGGGTTTCCACCTCAGCTACGCGCACACCTGCTCCTCGTTAATGCGCAGCTATTTATTCCATCCTGCCCTGAGCTGCAGCCTGGAGCCGTCTGTCTCCGTGCGTACTCAACTCACAGCAGCATCCTATCCTCCAGGCCTGCTGACTTCTCATCACGGCACGTAAACTGTCTATTATTCCCTTACCTTCTCCTGTCAGCCTTCCCCTGTGCACAGGTGGATCTCTCAGCGGCGGACTCACTCCCCTTCGTCTCGCCGCTCCTCTGCCTTGCCGCTTCATCCCGGACGCACAGCAGGACGCTGTCTCCCAGGCTTGGGACCTTGCCAACGCCAGCCACCGCAGTACTACAAGTAAGCACAGAACTCTGTCACTCTCCTGTGTGGTTGCCCAGCTAATCCCTGTTCTCCTCTCATTCATAGGGTTGCCTGGCTGCACGGCGTGCTGCTCTGTCCTGACCTGCATCCCCCACCCTCATTACACACTCATCTCTCACACACACATTCATACACGTCACACTGTTGTTGAATAAAGCTTTCAAATCTGCCTGAGCCTGCATGCGTGTTTCCTGGGCCGAACAATATGTCACCGACAAAGATCTTGATGTAAAAGCAACCAGACGCTCCGTACCATCCTGCACCTGCGGCATCACTGCTCCCAGGGCATAACCGGATGCGTCACAGGTCACTATCGTAGGGCAGTCTGGGTCAAAATGAGCCAAAATTGGAGGTCGAATGAGCTGCCATTTTAATTTTTTCACTGCTCCCAAGCAGGCCGGGGTCCAGACCCAAGGTGCATCCTGCTGCAGCAGCACCCTGAGCAGCTCAATTGTCTCCGAGTACTTGGGAATGAACCGTCCATAAAAGTTCACCATCCCCAGGAACAAAGAGATCTCAACCGGTGAGGAGGGGTCCGCGAGGCGGAGCACCGCCTCCATGTTTGAAACCAACAGCGTCAGTCCGTCTCCAGACAGCCGGAACCCCACAAAGTCTACCGCCTCCACCGCCAAGACACATTTTTCGCCGTTCAGCGTGACACCATGTTCCTGCAGCATTTTCAAGACCCTTTCCAACCTCTTGTTGTGCTCCTCACCCGACGCCCCGCGTACCACGATGTCGTCTAGGTACACAGCTACTCCCTTTAGGCCGGCTAGCATTGTCGCCATAATCTTTTGGAAGCAGCTCGGCGCCGAGCTCAGTCCGAAAGGCATCCTGGTGTAACGGAACACTCCCGTGTGGGTCATGAAGACCGTCAGGTTCCTGCTGTCCGGGTGCAGCAGCACCTACAGGTATCCCTGCCACAGGTCCAGTTTTGAGAATATCTTCACCCTGCTGATCACTGCCATGAGTTCTTCCATAGTGGGCAGCAGATATTTATCCGGGACAACTGCCTTATTCACAGCCCTGAGGTCGATGCAGGGTCTGATGCCCCCACCATTCTTTCTGGCCACCACCAGGTTAGAAATCCACGGGGAAGCGTCAGCTCTTTCGATGACTCTTGACTCCAGCAGCCTGGTCAGTTCCGCCGACACCTCGTCCTGCAGTGCCAGTGGAAGGCACCTCAAAGGCTGTATCTTTGGTGTGATGCTCTCATTAACAAGAAGCCGATGATAAAATGCTTCAATGCAGCCCAAGCCCTCAAATAGTGCCAGCCAGCGGAGGCGACAGTCCGAGCCCACAGACAGCACCCGTGAACCCCACGGGTCCATTATGGAAAAACCTAATTGTCTCAACAAGTCAACTCCCAGCAGGTCGGTTCCCCGACGTGCCACTTGAAAAGTAAAGCTAGGGACCCTCTTTGACCCGCAGGTTACTTCGAAGTCCGCTGTGCCCGCCATTTCAATCTCCGCATGGCCGTAGCCAAAAAGTCTCACTGCTCCTCCATTAATTTGCTTTATGGGGAATAGCCGTCGTAGCGTTGGTTGACTCAGGATGGATTTCCCAGTCCCCGAAACTACCATGAGCGGCACGTCAATCCCATTCAGCTTTATTTATTTTATTTATACAGCGCCACATCACAACAGAAGCCGTCTCGCGGCGCCACAAATGCAGAGGAAACCCCACGTTCTCAGAAAAACTCAGCAATCAGACGATCCCCTATGAGCAAGCACTTAGCAACAGTGGAGAGGAAAAACTCCCATTTAACAGGAAGAAACCTCTAGCAGAACCAGGCTCAGGGAGGGGCAGTCATCTGCTGTGACTGGCTGGGGGTGAGGGGATAGAGAGGGTAGAGAGGACAGACATAAAGAACATAATGAATGAATGAATGAATTTGTTTATTTCGGATAGTACATTACAGGTTAAAAGAAACTGTATAATATAACAACAAGGTCAAATTAGACAAAGACTCCTTCTACTATACAATTCCACGTGAGTTGTCCGAAATGGGTGATGGCTGAAGCCGCAGCTTATATTGCCCACCCATATTCCATCCAAGAATTCAAAGGAGAAAAAAGAGAAAACAAGACAAGAGTGATTACAATTTAAAACAAGGCTAAGACAAAATGTGACTGAGAGAAAAAGAAAACTGAGCTAGTCTAAGTTAAGCGGTTACTATTCAAAAACAAATCTAAGACAGTGTCACAGAGAAAAAAGAAAAACTAAGCTATAACACAACACAGGCTGGAAATGTCAATCCTTATGTGAGTTTACATGTCGTTTTGTAAATATGTTTGGAGTATTTCTTCCTTTAGTTTTTGTTTAAATTGTCCAAGCTTTGTACATGATTTTAATTCAGGTCCAAAATCGTTCCATAATCTGACACCTTGCACTGAAATACAGTGTTGCTTGGTGGTTGTTCTCACTGTAGGCTTTTGAAATATACATGTTCCTCTGAAGTGATATCGTTTCTCCCTTGTTTGGAACAACTTTTGGATATTTGCGGGCAGTGATAGATTCTTCACTTTGAACATTATTATTGCGGTTTTAAAGTCGATCAGATCTTTCAACTTGAGAGTTTTTTGTTTAAGAAAAAGTGGGTTTGTTGGTTCCCTGTAAGCTGCTTTGTTGATTATTCTAATAGCTCTCTTTTGAAGCATAAAGAGTGGATATATGTTTGTTTTATATGTATTTCCCCATACTTCATTACAATATGTCATGTATGGGAGTATTAATGAATGATACAAGGTGTATAGTGTGGGTTGATTCAGCAAATTTTTCACTCTGTGTAATATTGCAATTGATTTGGATACTTTACCTTTTATATAATTAATATGTGGCTTCCAACACAGTTTGTTATCAATTATTACTCCAAGGAATTTAGTTTCGGATACCCTTTCAATCTCTACACCATTTACACTGAGTTTGGGTACTGGGTAGTTGTGATGGTTGTTAAAGACTATAAATTTTGTCTTGCTTAAATTGAGCGTTAATTTGTTTGAATCAAACCACAGTTTCAGCTTTCCTAATTCCTTTCCGAGTGTATCCAGAAGTTGTTCCAAATTGTTTCCACTGCATAGCAGGTTAGTGTCATCAGCAAACAATATTCAGTCCATTTTTTCTGAAACTTTACATATATCATTTATATACATATTGAATAATAATGGTCCCAAAACTGAACCCTGTGGGACTCCACAGGTGACCTTCAGTAGCTCTGAGTTTTTGTTGTTAACACATACAAACTGATATCTATTCTTTAAGTAACTTCTTAACCAGGACAGTGCTACCCCTCTAATACCACGATTTTGTAGTTTCTTTAATAATAGATTGTGATCTACTGTATCAAATGCTTTTTTAAGATCCAGGAATACTCCAACTGAATACTCTTTATTTTCAATGGCTGTTGATATTTTTTCTGTAAATTCCATTAAGGCATATGCTGTTGTCCTTTTGTGTCTGAACCCATATTGCTGCTCACACAATAAATCATTCTTCAGTATGAAGTTGTCAATTCTCTCATAGAATATTTTTTCAAGTATCTTGGAAAATTGCGGTAATAGTGAAATTGGTCTGTAGTTGGAGAGTTCCCCTCTGTCGCCTGTCTTGTAAATCGGAATTACTTTAGCTATTTTCATTGCATTGGGAAATATACCTGATTGGAGAGACAGGTTACAGATATACGTCAGTGGTTTCACTATGCATTCGATAACAGTTTTGACTAGTAGCATATCAATACCATCGCCGTCAGTAGATGTTTTACTTTTGAACGATTTAACAATTTCAATGACCTCTCTTTCGTCTGTGTTCTTTATGAAGATGGTGTCTTTTACAGCAGTGTTATTGCATATTGAATCACCTGTTGGCACTGTAGTGGGTATTTCTCGGGCCAGTTTAGGTCCAATGTTAACAAAAAAATTATTAAATTCATCTGCAGGTGAAGCTATATTCACATTCGGAGTCGATTTATTATTTTTTGGAATGTTAGTTGGGTAGCTGGTATTTCTGCTTTTATTTCCAAGGATACTGTTGATTATTGTCCATGTATTTTTAATATTGTCTTTGTTTTTTTCCAGTTCTTTACTGTAATAGTCTCTTTTACTACATCTTATTATATATGTTAACTTATTTTTGTATGTTTTATACCGCTGCTCTGCTTCTTTTGTCCTTTTCTTTATGAAAGCTTTATATAATAAATTTTTCTTTTTACACGCCTTTTGTAGTCCTTTGGTTAGCCATGGTTTGTCAGTAAATTTGTGTTTAAGCTTTTTTTTAACTAATGGGCAGTTTTTTTCATAAAGAGTGGTTACAATGTTTATAAATGTGTCATAGGCTTCATTTACATCTGATACATAGACTTCTGTCCAGTCTTGCTTCAGCAAGTCCTCTTTAAAAGAACTGATTGCGTTTGGTGATTTGTGTCTTTTGAGATTTTTTCTGGGTTGGGCCCCGTGTGGCCATGGATAAGTGCAAAGATTGGCAAGTGGTCGCTTATATCATTTATCAATAATCCACTTTCTATTTTCTTGTCGAGAACATTGACAAACAGGTTGTCAATAAGTGTAGCAGAGTGAGCTGTGATTCTACTGGGATGTGTTATTGTGGGATATAGACTCATGCTGTACATAGAGTTCATGAACTCTGTGACTACATTTTGTTGATGTGGATTAAGTAGATCAATATTGAAATCTCCACAAATTGCTACCATTTTCTTACTAGTAATATTATTGTACAGCTCGACTAATTTATCTCTGAATGTCTCAATGCAAGTTCCCGGCGTTCTGTATATGCAGCTTATGATTAGATTTTTTGTTTTGTCTAGGTCAATCTCAACAGTAACACATTCCAGAACCCCTGGTAGTGCTGAGGACATTTCATTTACAAGCTTACATCTATATAGGTCATCAATATACTGTCACGCCGCGCCGTTCATCAGCGGCGCCACCTGCTCACACGCCTGATCCTCATCAGCGGCGAGGGATAAAAGCCGCCTCGCCCGGAGGCTCGGCCTGAAGCCGTCAGACTTCGTTTCCTCACCGCTGTGAGCATACCTTTCTTCAGCATCGCTATTTTGGGTAGGAACCCTTACCTCCTTCTCCAGTCTGCTCCCCTGTGCACAGGTGGATTCCCCGGCGGCGGACATCTCCGTTCCATCGCCCATCCTTTGCCGCTGCACGGAGCTCTCCAGGTGGCTGTCTCCCGGGCTACGTTCCCCTTGCTGTGCCAGCTATCCTGACAACTCAAGTAAGATCTTCTCTTGCCGTAATTCATCCTGTGTTGGTGTATGCCCGTCACCCTCTCCCTGTGCTCTCTCCATAGGGTTGCTCGGCCGAACGGTCATCTGCCTCTGTGCCTGAAGCAGACGCCACCACCAACACATCTGCATCCCGCAGACACACACTCATTCACTCCTGCTGTTAATAAACTCTTTGAACTACTCTAAGCCTGTGTGTGTGCGTCTCCTGAGCCGTGCGTTATGTCAGTACGGCTTCAGCAGAGCGGCTCGGCGGACGGCGGGCTCGCACACCGGTTTACCACTCTCGAGGCTAGAGTGGATCAGATTGCTTATCAACAGCAGGTTATCCTGAATCAATTATTAAACTTAACTAACCGGTTGGGCCGCTTAGATCCTCAACAGCCGTTCCCCCCGGCTCGTCAGGGTGGCGCGGCTCCTGCTGTTCCAGCGGCCGTCCAGCCGGCTCCAGTGGCACCGGTTCGGCTCACACCGATTCCGACCCCCGCCCGCTTTAGCGGTAAGCTCGGCGGAGCGCGGGGGTTCATTATGCAGTGTGAGTCCGTGTTCCACCGTGTGCCCGGAGATTTTCCCTCGGATCACAGTCGGATTGGTTACATAGGGAATCTCCTGGAGGGGCGTGCGTTAACTTGGACCTACGCCGTAATGGCGAGGCCCAGTTATGCCACCCTCACCTATGACCAGTTCGTGAGGCGCTTTCTGGAGGTCTTTGACCATTCTCAAACCGAGACGGTCCAGGTCGATCGGCTTCTCGCTCTCCAGCAGGGAGGCCGGTCGGCAGCGGACTACTCGGTCGACTTCCGGGTAGCGGCGGAGGAATTGGGCTGGGAGGAACGCTCCCTCTGTGGCCTGTTCCTCCGCAGCCTCAATAGTGATCTGAGGGATGAACTGGCTGGACGGGATATCCCTGGGACGCTAGCGGAGCTGACATCCTTAGCGATAAGTTTGGATAACAGGTTGCGCGAGCGCTCCTCGGGGCGGAAGTCTTCTTCTTCTCGCCCTCGTGGAGTCTCGCCGCACCTGTTCCAAGCTCGCCCCCTGGCGGCGCCGCCAGCATTGTGCCCCGAGGAGTCGGAGCCGATGGTGACGGGCTGGACCAAGCTTTCCCCTGCGGAGAAACAACGCCGCCGTGAGTTGGGCCTCTGCATGTATTGCGGAGGTGACCAACACACGGTGGAGCGTTGCCTGCGGAAAGCCAGTCAGCGGGGTCCGCGAATCGCTGTAGGGAGCCTCGCTGATCCCAACCGGTTAGACTCTCTCACTCAATTAAAGCTGCCCATCCGTTTTTGCCACAATCCCACTGGGCACCTCACCCACGCACTGGTGGATTCGGGCGCAGAGGGCAGCTTCATTTCACAAGGCCTGGCAACCCGATTGGGCATCCGCTGTCAGGCATTAAAACACCCCATCTCCCTGGTCCATCTCTCCCGTGCCTCCCTTGGGAGAGTTTCTCACCAAACCTTGCCTGTCCCAGTCATCATCTCAGGGAACCACCGGGAGGAGATGGTATTTTACGTCCTGCCCAACTCTGTGTCGCCCGTCATCCTGGGGTATCCCTGGCTACGCCTCCACAACCCTGTCCTGGACTGGAGGTCCGCTGGGGTATCGGCATGGAGTACCTTCTGTATGGGCACCTGCCTTCAGTCCGCTGCCTGCTCCCCATCCGCGGCTCCCCCTGTGGCGTATACAGCACCTCCGGACCTGTCACTGGTGCCTCCAGAATTTCACGACCTGGGTATGGTATTTAGCAAATCAAAAGCTATGTCTCTTCCCCCGCATCGACCATATGACTGTGCCATCAACCTCCGCCAGGGGGCTCCCCTGCCATCTGGTCGGCTCTACAGCCTGTCGGCGCCGGAGAAGGAGACCATGAATACGTACCTGAAGGAATCACTGAGCGCTGGGATTATCCGCCCATCGTCATCACCCGTGGGGGCGGGGTTTTTCTTTGTAGGGAAGAAGGACGGTTCCCTCCGTCCCTGTATTGACTACCGAGCTCTTAATGACATCACTGAGAGGGACCGTTACACCCTGCCCCTCATGGACACTGCCTTCCACTCCCTCCAGGGGGCGACCTGGTTTACCAAGCTGGATCTCCGCAGCGCTTACCACCTCGTCCGGATCCGGGAGGGAGATGAATGGAAAACAGCCTTCCGTACCCCGAACGGCCACTTTGAGTATCTCGTCATGCCGTTCGGGCTGACCAACGCTCCTGCTGTCTTTCAGCGCCTCATCAATGACGTCCTCCGGGATTTCATCGGCCTCTTCGTGTTCGTCTACCTGGACGACATTCTGATCTTCTCTCAGTCCAGAGACGAGCACCGGGTCCATGTGAGGCGGGTCCTTCAAAGACTGCTGGAGAATCGTTTGTACATGAAGGCTGAGAAGTGCGAGTTTTACGCTAGGACCACATCCTTCCTGGGATTCATCATCGCCCAAGACCAGGTGCTCCCGGACCCAGAGAAGGTGAAGGCGGTGGTGGAGTGGCCTACTCCCGCATCTCGGAAGCAGGTGCAACAGTTTGTTGGCTTCGCCAATTTTTACCGCCGTTTTGTCCCGAATTTCAGCTGGATCGTCGGACCACTGACCCGCCTCACGTCCCCGAAGGTCCCGTTCCGGTGGACCGAAGAGGTCGATACTGCCTTTAAGGCGCTGAAGGCGGAGTTCTCCTCCCCCCGGGTCCTTCGCCAGGTCGACCCCGCGCTGCAGTGCATTGTGGAGGTGGACGCATCGGACACGGGAGTGGGAGCAGTGTTATCCCAGCAATCACCGGACGATGGCGCCAAGCGACCGTGCGCCTTCTTCTCCCGGCGCCTGTCCCCGGCGGAGAGGAACTATGATGTGGGGGACAGAGAGCTCCTGGCCATTAAACTCGCCCTACAGGAGTGGCGCCACTGGCTAGAGGGGGCGGACCTGCCGTTTGTGGTCTTGACGGACCATAAGAATTTGGAGTACCTACGATCTGCCAAGCGCCTGAATGCCCGCCAGGCGCGCTGGTCTCTGTTCTTCGCCAGGTTCCGGTTCTCTATCACCTTCAGGCCAGGCTCCAAGAACGGCCTGCCTGACGCCCTCTCTAGACAGTTCACCCCCGTGGGGGCTGAGGGGACGCCCCACACTATCCTGCCCAGGTCGTGCGTCGTGGGAGCTATCTCTTGGGACATTGTGGACAAGATCCGGAAGGCACAGGAGGTGGAACCTGATCCTGGCGGCGGACCGGAGGGAAGACTGTTCGTTCCGTCTACGGTCCGAGGAGAGGTCATCCACTGGCTCCACACCTCCCGGCTCACCTGTCATCCCGGCACCTCTCGGATGATCAGCCTCCTCCAACGGTCCTTTTGGTGGCCGGGCCTGCGGAGGGATGCAGCCCGCTACGCCCGGGCTTGTCCAATTTGTGCCACCAGCAAGTCGGGAAACGCCCCTCCAGCGGGTCTGCTCCAGCCTCTGCCCGTCCCTGGCAGGCCATGGTCGCACATCGCACTGGATTTCGTCACCGGGCTCCCAGCTTCCAACTCATTCGACACCATCCTGACCATCGTGGACCGTTTCTCCAAGGCGGCACACTTCATCCCCCTGCGAGGTCTCCCTACCGCCCTGGAGATGGCGGGCTTCCTCGTCCAACACGTGGTCAGGCTGCATGGGATCCCGGTGGACGTGGTCTCGGACCGGGGCCCCCAATTTTCATCCGAGGTTTGGAAATCCTTTTGTAACGCCATCGGAGCCAAGGTGAGCCTCTCCTCCGGCCATCACCCCCAGTCTAACGGGCAGTGTGAGAGGACCAATCAGGAGCTGGAGGCTGCGCTCCGCTGTGTTGCAAGATCCAAGCCAACATCATGGAGCAACCATCTCGCCTGGGTGGAGTACGCCCACAACACCGCCCGCTCTTCTGCAACGGGGATGTCCCCCTTCAAGGCATCCCTGGGTTACGACCCCCCGCTGCTTCCAGCGCAGGAGAGCGAGGTAACTGTTCCGTCAGTTAGCGCGCACGTGAGGCAGTTCCGCTCCACCTGGGCCGCCGCGCGTCATGCGCTTTTACGCACAGCGGAGCGCAACAAGACCGTGGCGGACCGGCGTAGAAGACCTGCCCCGGCGTACAGAGTTGGGCAACTTGTCTACGTTTCCACCCAGGACGTCACCCTAAAAGGCGAGAGGAGGAAGCTGGCACAGCGCTTCATGGGTCCCTTCCCCATCACCCGGATCATCAACCCGGTGGCTGTGCGCGTGGCTATTCCCCCCTCCCTCCGCATCCATTCCACCTTCCACGTATCAAAGGTGAAGCTGGCAGTCACCGACCCCCTTTGCCCTCCTCCTGCAGCGCAACCCGCGCCCCGGATGATTGGTGGCCACCCGGCCTGGTCCGTCTCCTCCATCCTGGACTCCCGGCGCCGGGGTCGTGGGTTGCAATACTTGGTGGACTGGGAGGGCTATGGGCCCGAGCATCGACAATGGGTGCCCCCGTCGTTTGTGTTGGACCCATCGCTCATTGCGGACTTCCACCGAGCGCACCCGGATAAGCCATCGCCAGGAGGCGCTGCTAGAGGGGGGAGTACTGTCACGCCGCGCCGTTCATCAGCGGCGCCACCTGCTCACACGCCTGATCCTCATCAGCGGCGAGGGATAAAAGCCGCCTCGCCCGGAGGCTCGGCCTGAAGCCGTCAGACTTCGTTTCCTCACCGCTGTGAGCATACCTTTCTTCAGCATCGCTATTTTGGGTAGGAACCCTTACCTCCTTCTCCAGTCTGCTCCCCTGTGCACAGGTGGATTCCCCGGCGGCGGACATCTCCGTTCCATCGCCCATCCTTCGCCGCTGCACGGAGCTCTCCAGGTGGCTGTCTCCCGGGCTACGTTCCCCTTGCTGTGCCAGCTATCCTGACAACTCAAGTAAGATCTTCTCTTGCCGTAATTCATCCTGTGTTGGTGTATGCCCGTCACCCTCTCCCTGTGCTCTCTCCATAGGGTTGCTCGGCCGAACGGTCATCTGCCTCTGTGCCTGAAGCAGACGCCACCACCAACACATCTGCATCCCGCAGACACACACTCATTCACTCCTGCTGTTAATAAACTCTTTGAACTACTCTAAGCCTGTGTGTGTGCGTCTCCTGAGCCGTGCGTTATGTCATATACAGTGCAACACCACCACCCTTTTTTTGAGATCTGTTAATGTTAAACATCTGATATCCCTCTATTGCCATCAGGGGAGCCTGGTCTGCATTAAGCCAGGTTTCAGAGACTGCTATAGCTGTGAATTTTCTGTTTAGCTGTTTTAAATAGTCCTGAATCTGTGAGAAGTTTTTGTTAAGACTTCTGCTATTGAAGTGTATTATTGACAGTTTACCATCTAATTGCACTTGACTTTTGAATTGCTTTTCAGTGTAATATTCACAGTGGTTATGAATATTATTGAAAAAGTGGTTATCAGGATCAATATCATTCTCCATCTCTCGTGGTTTATGTTCAGCATAGTGGCATATTTTTAGAGTTTGAGTTTCCTCACTCTGTGTTTCATAGTCAGTGTTCATCTGTATTTATCTAAGTCAGTAGCATCTCTGATCATTATACTTTTTGCTTGCTCAGGTGTTCCATTTAGTTTAATCCAAATTCTACAATTTCTTGTCCAGGTTGTCTGTATCTTATTATGTTTCTTTAGCATCCGTGCCTGCCGTGCTAATTCAGCGGGTTTTTTTGTCAGGTGTTCATTTAGGTAAACTTGAGTTTCCTTTAGTTTTTTGGCCTGCCTCAGTATGTCATTTTTCACCCTCCTGTTCACAAAGCGCATCACAATTGATTTCTTTGTTTTGTTATCTTTCTTCGGTAAAGCATAACAGGCTGAGATCGCATTGGCTTCTACCTTAATGTCTTTATCATTAAGGAACTGAAGCACTTGGTTTTCTAAGGACATTGATTCACTTATGGAAGCATGTTCACCACTCAGTCCTGTAGCGGCATGGGCGTACGACTGATATCTGATGTCTAGTCCACTTATAACTATGTCATCAATGCGAGAACCTTGTTCAAGATCCTCGACGCGTTGCTCCAAAAGACGCCCGTGTTGCTCCAGGTCCATAACTTTTTTGTCTTTTTCTTTTATTATTGAATGTAGGGCTTGTACCTCCTGTATTAGGTCTAATATTTTGTCCTGCTGGCTAGTCACTTTGGCCAGTTCTTCAAACACAAAGTTCAGAGTTTTTTTAATTTCTTCCATTTCCTCTTTTTTGGGTGGCATTTTACTGAACTGTGGATAGAAATAAGCAGAGAATCCGGCTAGGCCTCAACTAGCTCGGTCGCTACTGGACCCGCCGCTCCTGCGCAGCTTCTCCGCCGAGTGACGCTGCTCAGCTCCGCAGATCACCGCGGTCTATCGCCGGCGCCTGCCTCCGTCTACCTGGCCAGTTATGTCGTGCACCGCCGGCGCAGCTGGAATCCACCGATCACAGCCACTCGTCGCCGTCTGGCTAGGCGGCTCCTCCGCTGGGCCCCGTCCCCGTCAGTTATGTCACACTCCGCCGGCGCAGCTCTAATCCACCGATCACCTCCGCCGATCGGTGGCCGATCACCGTCGCTCGCTGTCGTCCGGCTGGGTGGCTTCTCCTCTAGGCCCCCTCTAGGCCCCGTCACCGATCGCCGTCAGTCTGGTAGTTCCTCGGCTGGGCCTCGCAATTGGGCACCGGTTCAGGCCACTATCCTGCTGGATCCAGGTGGCCCCCGTCTCTCACCAACGCCGCGCCCGAGCTCCCAATCGCCGCCTCGGTTGGTTCGTCCTCCTTTTAAATCCTTCTCTCCTCGGCTCCAGATGGCCAGATGTAAAGAATACCTTCTCACTGCTGCAGTTACTCTGGGTTAGCATCTGGGTTAGCATCAGAGGCGAGCCTTTAGAGGTCGGAAACGGGGCGAAACGGAGCCAGATCTGCCAGAACCTTCACCAGGTCAGCACATAACAGTGAGAAGCCAAGTGCATTATTGGAGGTCAACCAGCAGCATGAATCAAATAACAGCAGAACAAAAATGGGGTTAAGAGACACAAAATCCCTCCTTAATCGTAGGCTATATTAAAAAGGAAGGATTTTACCCTGTTCTTAAAAACAGAGACCTGACTCCCGGACCCAGAGTGGTAATTGGTTCCAGAGAGAAGGAGCTTGGTAGCGGAAGACTCTGCCTCCCAATGTACTTTTGGAGATTCTGGGCACCACAAGTAGTCCAGCATTTTGGGAGTGTAATGCGCTATTGGGATGGTAAGGTAATATCAGATCCTTTATATATAGGGGGGCCTGATTATTAAGAGCTTTGAAAGTGAGAAGAAGGATTTTAGACTTGATTCTAAATTCTATGGGAAGCCAATGAAGGGAGGACAGAACCGGGGAGATATGATCTCTTTTTCTAGAACCAGTTAAAACTCTAGCAGCAGCATTTTGAATCAACTGAAGATTTTTTAAGGCTATTTTAGGACAACCAGATAAAAGCGAATTACAATAATCTAATCGAGAGCTGATAAAGGCGTGAATCAGTTTCTCAGCATCATTCAGAGACAAGATGCTCCTAATCTTGGCAATATTGCGCAGATGATAGAAGGCAGTCTTAGAAACAAATTTAATATGTGAATTAAAGGACAGATCTTGATCAAAAATAACTACAACATTCCGAACAGAACTATTCAGAGTGAGAGTGGCGGCATCTATAAAGTACATCTATCTATCTATCTATCTAAATTAAGGGCATGATTTGGGAAGGAATTTCTAAGATGTTTTGGGCCAACAAGAATGACTTCAGTCTTATCTGAGTTTAATAGTAGAAAATTACAAGTCATCCAAGCTTTGATGTCCTTAAGACAGGCATCTAACTTGGCTAATTGATTACAATCATCGGGCTTCATTGACAGGTAATAGTTGTGTGTCGTCTGCGTAACAGTGAAAATGTATACAGTACTTTCTAATGATATTGCCTAACGGAAGCATATACTGTATAAACTAAAAAGAGTAGGCCCTAACACAAATCCCTGTGGAACTCAGTGACTGAGCTTAGAGTTGGAAGAAAATTCATCATTGATGTGGACAAACTGAAATCTATCGGACAAGTAAGATCTAAACCACTGCAACGGAGTTCCACTGAGTCCAACATAGTGTTCTAATCTATCAAGTAGAATGGCATGATCGATAGTGTCAAAGGCTGCACTAAGATCTAAAAGAACAAGAACAGAAACAAGTCCATTATCAGATGCGATCAGGAGGTCATTAGTGACCTTCATTAAGGCAGTTTCAGTGCTGTGATGAACTCTGAACCCAGATTGAAACTCCTCAAACAAACCAACTCCCTGCAAGTGGTCAAACAATTGCGCAGCAACAACTCTTTCCAAGATTTTTGAAATGAAAGGCAAATTAGAGATTGGTCGATAGTTGGCCAAAACTCCCGGATCAAGCGTCGGTTTTTTGAGTAAGGGTTTAATTACAGCAACTTTAAAAGCCAGTGGTACATAACCCAGAGTTAAAGAAGAATTAGCTATAAGAAGAATACGGCTACCAATAATTGGGAAGATAATTTTAAATAACCTGGTAGGAATAGTGTCCAAAAGGCAAGATGAAGACTTAGATGAGGAAATTATTTTATCCAAGTCTAAGAGGTTGATTGGAGTAAACTTATCTAAACAGATATCAATTGAGGGAGTTGTAGTAGTTAATGTACTTGAGTTTACGGCAGGAAAAATCTGACTGACTTTACCTCTAATAGATAAAATTTTATGATTGAAGAAGTTCAGAAAGGCTTGACTAGAAAGCTCAGGGGGGATGTGAGGATTGACCGAGTCCTGGCTCTTTGTAAGCCTGGCTATAGTGTTGAAGAGAAACCTGGGGTTATTCTTGTTTGTTCTATTAATGCAGAATAATAGCTTGATCTAGCTTTTCTCAGAGATTTTTTTATAGATTAAGAAATGATTTCTCCACGCTAAATAGAATTCATCTAAATTAGTAGAACACCATTTCCTTTCCAATTGACGAGTCTTCTGTTTTAAGCCACAAGTTTCTGAGTTAAACCAAGGGGTTAGAAATCTCTGGTTAGACTTTATCTTTTTTAAAGGGGCTACCAAATCTAGGGTCCAATGCAGAGAGACTGTAACACTATCAACCATGCTATCAATTATGAATGGAGCAGACTCTCCATCTTTTATTTCTGTTGTTTCTGTTGTGTTGACCCATGGTATAGAGGAGACAATCTGCAAAAATTTGGTAACGTCATCAGAAAGACATCTGCTGTAGTAGTATTTTTCTTTAGGAAACAAGTAATCAGAGATAGTGAAATCAAAAGTTAACAGACAATGGTCTGACAGTACAGGATTATGAAGAGACACTACCAGATTTTCTATATCTATACCATAAGTCAAAACAAGGTCCTGAGAGTGGTGGAGATAATGGGTAGAATTTTTTACTTTCTGGGAAAACCCCATTGAGTCTAAGATTGAATTGAATGCCTTTAGACAGTCACTCTCTACATCAACATGTATGTTAAAGTCCCCTACAATAATTATTCTATTGTGGAGAATGTGGGAATGACGAGGCTGAGTTTATCTCACGAGTCAGGTTTATTCACATTCTCCAACATCATCCAAAAACAGAAAGAGAAAGAAACCCCCAGACATTCGTTCTTTTATACCCCGGAACATCAAAGCACACAGTCACATTGTATTTAATCCCAAGTCACAATGCGTCTTCTTCCAGGTCTTATCACCTCCACCTAAAGTCACTGGTGGCCAGGAAATCCCCCAAGGCCATCTCTCTGCATACTAAAGACCACATTTCACATCCTCTTGTTATCTCCTAGGAGGCTCAGTCCTTTTGTTCATCTGAGACGTGAAGCATACAGTAAGCATACAGTGATATACATATGAAGCATATGAAACTCACATATGTGTCCCACATGACCCCCCCAAACGTCTAAGATGGAACAACATAATAACAGTCTGCATGTCATGATAAAATCACACACATCAGTCCACATGCTGCTTGGGCCTCAGTCTTCTCCCGTATCTGCTGTAAGCGGGCCTTACCACCTCCGCAGCGCCCTCCTGCTGGGGAGCTGCTGTCTGAGGATGAGAACTGTTAGTCAATCCCTGTGGGTGCTCTGGGGAATGCTCCCTAGGGGGTAGGGAGCTCCTCTGCCGCGCCGAGGAGCCCTGGCCAACTGCACACCTTCGTCAGCCACCACAAAAGCAGGTTTGAGCCTGTTTATGCCAATCATTTCTTTTCTGCCCCCCAAATCTAGCAAAAAATGCTTATCTCCTGTCTCCAGCACTCTAAATGATCCATCATAAGGTGGTCGCAGCGATGGGCGATGGGCATCGTGTCTGACAAAAACAAACTTCACATTTTTTAAAGCCTTAGGCACAAAAACTCGCGGAAAACTGTGGTGAACGGGGCCAGGCAGCGTGCTCGATTCCGTGCTACTCTGCAACCGCTGAGCTGGGGAGCACTCTGGCGCAGGATTATCTGGGAGAAATTCCCCGGGCAGCCGAAGTGGCTGTGCAAAAACTAGCTCAGCCGGGGAGGCTTCTAAATCCTCTTTAGGTGCAGAACGCAACCCCAATAAAACCCATGGTAGCCTGTCCACCCAATTTGCATCCGTAAGCGACGCTCTGAGGGCCGCCTTCAATGACCTGTGAAAACATTTGCATAACCCGTTAGCCTGCGGGTTGTACACGGTCGTGCGGTGAATTGTTGCCCCCAGGCTGCGGGCCATCGCTGACCAAAGTTCGGAAACAAATTGAGGGCCTCTGTCGGATGTAATGTCCGACGGGACTCCAAAACGCGCTACCCATGCCGTTAAAAATGCGCGCGCCACCTCCTCGGCTGTGGTTGACGACAGTAGGACCACTTCCGGCCAGCGCGTGGTGCGGTCAACCGTTGTCAGAAGATGTGTGCACCCCTGTGAGGGCGGGAGGGGGCCTACGAGTTCCACATGAACATGATCAAACCTCTTAGCCGGGATGTGAAACGGCTCCAAGGGAGCTCTCGTATGTCTGTGTACCTTGGCTCATTGACAAGCCATGCAGGCTGCTGCCCACTCCCTAACTTGTTTGCACAGGCTCGGCCATACAAATTTCTCTCCCACCATTTTGACCGACGCGCGCACTCCTAGGTGCGCCAGAGAATGGATCGAGTCAAAAACGCGGTAGCGCCACGCGGCCGGTACCACAGGACGCGATCGCCCAGTGGAGACATTGCAGATTGGGGGGGCATGCCGTCTTGCAGCACCCTGTTCTCCAGCCTTAACCCTGTTGGTCCAGACTGGAGCGCGCGCACGTCCGCGTCGCTAACCTGATCCACGGCCATGGCTGCATAATCTATCCCTACGCGGACTGGGGCCACGCGCACTTCCGCGTCGCTAACCCGATCCGCGGCCATGGCTGCAAAATCTACCCCTACGTGGGCTGGAGCCGCCATGGCGTGCGAGAGGCAGTCTGCCACTACATTAAGTTTACCCGCCACATGCTGGATATCGGTAGTAAACTCTGAGATCGCGGCCAGCTGTCTCTGCTGCCGGCCCGACCACGGTTCTGAAACCTTGGCCATCGCGAAAGTCAGCGGCTTGTGATCAACGAACGTGGTGAAACGGCGTCCCTCCAGCCAGAACTGGAAGTGGCGAATGGCCAAGTGGAGAGCCAACAACTCCCTGTCGAATGCGCTGTATTTTCGTTCACTATCGCGCAAGGTCCTGCTGAAAAAGGCGAGCAGTTGCCAAGCCCCGGCTACATACTGCTCCACAACCGCCCCTATGGCCACATCTGACGCGTCAGTAGTGAGCGCTATGCGGGCCGTTGTGTCTGGATGTGCTAACAACGCAGCGTTTGCCAGGGCTATTTTGACTTCCGAGAATGCGCGCTCTCGCTCTGGAGACCATTCGATTTTATTTGTGGGTTTTTGTTTTTTTAGCGTGGCATACAACGGTTGCATGAGCTGCGCTGCGCGGGGGAGGAAACGGTTATTAAAATTCACCATTCCCAAAAACTCCTGTAACGCTTTGACCGTTTGTGGCTGGGGAAAATTTGTTACTGCGCGCACTTTGTCAGGCAGAGGAACCGCTCCTTCTGGAGAGACGCGATGCCCCAAAAAATCAATCTGCGTCTCCCCGAACTGACACTTCGCTGGGTTGATTATTAACCCATGCTCTCCCAACCTCCGGAAAACTGCCGTGAGGTGATTTTCGTGTTCGTCTTCAGACGCGCTGGCTACCAAGATGTCGTCCAGGTAGACGAACACGAAGGGGAGATCGCGCAACACCGCGTCCATCATGCGTTGGAACGTCTGCGCAGCGCCTTTAAGCCCAAATGGCATGCGCAAAAACTCGAATAGGCCAAACGGAGTTATTACCACTGTTTTGGGTATGTCCTCAGCGTGCACTGGGACTTGGTGGTACCCGCGGACCAAGTCTATCTTAGAAAAAACACGCGCCCCCGCCACATGAATGGAAAAATCTTGGATATGCGGGATTGGGTAGTGGTCGTGCGCTGTAGCGTTGTTCAACCTGCAGAAATCTCTGCAAGGTCGCCACGAGCCGTCAGCTTTAGGGACCATGTGAAGCGAGGAAGCCCATGGGCTTTTCAAACGCCTGATGATGACGCCCAGCTTTTCCAGGTTGGCGAACTCCTCGCGCACTATGGTCAGTTTAGCTGCATCCAAGCACCGAGCTTTTGCAAAAACGGGCGGTCCGGTGGTCGTAATAAAATGTTCCACTCCGTGTTTAGCGACAGCTGCTGAAAATGTGGGAACTGTGAGTGCTGGGAACTGAGTGAGTAGTGTGTGGAACTTACCGCTTGCCGTTGCGATGTTGGCTTGTGCTGTGGGCGGGGTCACTCGGGCTGCACAGGGAATAGAATAAAAAGAAAGTGCATTAACCAGGCGCCTATTAGCAAGATCAACCAACAAACCATGTGAGCACAGAAAATCAGCTCCCAACATATTGAAGCTCACTGCAGCTATAACAAAAGTCCACTCAAATGTACGGCCATGTAGGGACAGAAGCAGAGTCCTCTCACCAAAGGTCTTAATCCTCGAGCCGTTCGCTGCTGACGCTCCGTGACTTCTGGGACCCGCCAGCCGGCCAGCATAGGTAGGCGTGATGAAACTCACTTGGGAGCCTGTGTACACGAGGAATTGCCTCCCCGAACGCGCATCCATCAAGTAGAGCAGCTTGTTCTCTTCCCCAAGGGCCGCGGCTGCTACCGACCCCCAGCTCTGGCGTTTCCCGAGCGCTTGAACTGGCACAGTGGTATACATTTGCGTGCCCTCTCTGCAAAGTGGTGATGGTAGAAACAGAGGTCGTCTCCTCCGTGATCCTTGGCCCTCGCCCCCGCCGTTGTCGGTGGGTCTGCTACCACCGCCTCTGGCCCCCTGCCATCTCCGGCCGTCGCGCCGAGCTCCGTCGCTGCCGCGGTGGCCGCGTGCTGTTTGCTGGCGTTGAGAATCCGTTGTGCCTCCTGGGCCAGCGCGCAGAAGTCCCGCTGGGCCAACAACGGTGAACTGGCCAGGGTTGCTCTCGTGGCCGACGGTAGAGTTCTCAGGAAAATGTGGGTGAAGAGGAAGTCGTCGCCATCTGAGCCCCTCAACCTCAGCATGTCCTCCATCAAGTCGGAAAGAAACCCCCAGACATTCGTTCTTTTATACCCCGGAACATCAAAGCACACAGTCACATTGTATTTAATCCCAAGTCACAATGCGTCTTCTTCCAGGTCTTATCACCTCCACCTAAAGTCACTGGCGGCCAGGAAATCCCCCAAGGCCATCTCTCTGCATACCAAAGACCACATTTCACATCCTCCTGTTGTCTCCTAGGAGGCGCAGTCCTTTTGTTCATCTGAGACGTGAAGCATACAGTAAGCATACAATGATATACATATGAAGCATATGAAACTCACATATGTGTCCCACACTATGTGAGTTTAGCACTAAATCAGCTAAAAATTCAGCAAATTTGAACAGAAACTCTGAGTAGGCCGAGGGAGGACGATAAACTACAGCAAAGAGAACTGGGTTCAAGCCAAGATAACCAACATGCCCCACACTGAGGACCAGGCCCTCAAAGGAATTAAAACATAATCTTTGCTTGACATTAACTAGTAATTTAGAATGGAAAATTGCCGCCACTCCACCTCCACAACCAGAACCTTTGGGGTTATGACAGTTTAAATAACCAGAGGGAGTTGATTCATTCAAACCAACATAATTGTCTTGCACCGTCACCCTCTACATCAACATGTACACACGTGGACAAAATTGTTGGTACCCCTCTGTTAATGAAAGAAAAACCCACAATGGTCACAGAAATAACTTGAATCTGACAGAAGTGGCAATAAATAAAAATTCTATGAAAATTAACCAATGAAAATCAGACAATGCTTTTGAATTGTGGTTCAACAGAATTATTTTTAAAAACAAACTCATGAAACAGGCCTGGACAAAAATGACGGTACCCTTAACTTAATATTTTGTTGCACAACCTTTTGAGGCAATCACTGCAATCAAATGATTTCTGTAGCTGTCAATGAGACTTCTGTACCTCTCAGCAGGTATTTTGGCCCACTCCTCTCCAGACGGCATGTTTCAGCTCCTTCCACAGATGTTCAATAGGATTTAGATCAGGGTTCATAGAAGGCCACTTTAGAATAGTCCAATGTTTCGCTCTTAGCCATTCTTGGGTGTTTTTAGCTGTGTGTTTTGAGTCATTATCCTGTTGCAAGACCCATGACCTGTGACTGAGACCAAGCTGTCTGACACTGGGCAGCACATTTCTCTCTAGAATACCTTGATAGTCTTGATATTTCATTGTACCCTGCACAGATTCAAGACACCCTGTGCCAGATACAGCAAAGCAGCCCCAGAACATAACAGAACCTTCTCCATCTTTCACAGTAGGGACAGTGTTCTTTTCTTGCTATGCTTCATTTTTGCGTCTGTGAACATAGAGCTGATGTGCCTTGCCAAAAAGCTCCAGTTTTGTCTCGTCTGTCCATAGGACATTCTCCCAGAAGCTTTGTGGCTTGTCAACATGCAGTTTGGCAAATTCCAGTCTGGCCTTTTTATGATTTGTTTTCAACAGTGGTGTCCTCCTTGGTTGTTTCTCATGAAGTCCACTTTGGCTCAAACAACGACGGATGGTGCGATCTGACACTGATGTACCTTGACCTCGGAGTTCACCATGAATGCGTTTAGAGGTTGTTCTGGGCTCTTTTGTGACCATTCGTATTATCTGTCTCCTCCTGCGGCCACGTCAAGGGAGGTTGGCTACAGTCCCGTGGATCTTAAATTTCTGAATAATATGTGCAACTGTAGTCACAGGAACATCAAGCTGCTTGGAGATGGTCTTGTAGCCTTTACCTTTAACATGCTTGTCCTTAATTTTCTTTCTAATCTCCTGAGACAACTCTCTCCTTTGCTTCCTCTGGTCCATGTTTAGTGTGATACACACCATGTCACCAAACAGCACAGTGACTACTTGTAACCCTTTAAATAGGCTGACTGACTGATTACAAGTTTGTAGACACCTGTGATGTTAATTAGAGGACACATCTTGGTTGAACATGTCCCTATGGTCACATTATTTTCAATCTTTTCTAGGGGTACCATCATTTTTGTCCAGGCCTGTTTCATGAGTTTGTTTTTTAAAATAATTCTGTTGAGCCACAATTCAAAAGCATTGTCTGATTTTCATTGGTTAATTTTCATAGAATTTTTATTTATTACCACTTTTGTCAGATTCAAGTTATTTCTGTGACCATTGTGGGTTTTTCTTTCATTAACAGAGGGGTACCAACAATTTTGTCCACGGCTGTATATTAAAGTCCCCTACAATAATTATTCTATCAGATTTCAGCACTAAATCAGCTAAAAATTTGGCAAATTCGGATAGAAACTCTGAATAGGCCGAGGGAGGACGATAAACTATGGCAAAGAGAATTGGGTTCAAGCCAAGATAGCCAACATGCCCCACACTGAGGACCAAACCTTCAAAGGAATTAAAACATGATTTTTGCTTAACATTAACTAGTAATTTAGAATGGAAAATTGCCGCCACTCCACCTCCACGACCAGAACCTCTGGGGTTATGACAGTTTAAATAACCAGAGGGAGTTGATTCATTCAAACCAACATAGTCCTCTTGCACAAGCCAAGTCTCTGTGAGGGGTAATAAATCGATCTGATGATCGATTAATAGATCATGAACAAGAAGGACTTAGGAGTTAGAGACCTAATATTTAATAAACCACATTTAATTTTTAAATTTTGGGGAGGAACAGATGCCAATTTATTAAACTTAGGGACTTGAGGTTGGATTGAATTTTACCAACATTTTGTTTAATCAGTTTGGGATGTTTATGCATTCTATTTTTATTAACTTTTTTATTAACTTTGGGGGGAGCAGAAAAAGGTTATCTAAGGAAGAAGAGCGGGGCAAAGTTGAGGGGTGATGGATGAGAAGGAGTTGCAGAAGTGCATGTATTTTTCAAATTGTGTTGTATTTGTCCCGGGTTACAATATTCAGGGCAACGGGAGACAGATACAATCTCTGTAGAATTATGAATCGAAGGCTGATCCAAACGGTAAAGATTATTTGAATTAATGGGGTTAATACGAGAAGTGGAAACAGAACCAAAAAAGGGCAGGATGGCAAACCCAGAAGCTTCAGAGTGAGTAAACACATCAAGTTTCAGTCACTGCACCAAAAAACACTGAATGGAATAGAACAGATTGTCTCTTAAAACACGTGCACCAAGTCTATTTGGGTGGATGCCATCAGGCCTCATAAGTGATGGGCGGTTCCAAAACAAGTTAAAATTGTCTACAAAAACAATGTTAAAAATAGGACAAGTAAAACACAGCCAAGTATTAAGACTAAGAGTTCTGCTAAAATAATTGCAGCCTCGTCTGAGAGGTGCCAAAGGCCCAGAGATAAACTCACGTCTGCCACAGTTCATAAGAGTGGACAGAAGGCTCCTGAAGTCACTCTTTAAAATCTCCGATGCTTCATCTGGGATGTTGGGATGGGGGAATTCATTTAGCAGGTCAGGGATAAGAGCCTCAATGTCAGAGACTCTAGCCCCAGGAAAAAATCGAGTGATACAGTACCTGCTTCTGACGTTCCGCATAATTGAGTCACCAATTACCAGCATCGTCTGGTGGGGAGGGGGGGGGGGGGTTGTCGGTGGATTGTGACGTGGAGAGTAATTTTGAAGAGGGTGATGTTTTTGTTGCAAAGGTGGGGTGATGCGCTCTCTTCTATCTGGAGCTGGTGTGTAATTTGACACACCCAGAGTGGTCTTAGTCTGGGGTTTGCGGACCTGAGCTGCTGCTGAAGGAGAGGAGGGAGGATGAGGGGCGTCCACGGGCGGACGGCCAGCGTCCAGGTGGGGAAAATCCTCCAAAGAAAGAATGTCAAATCTATTTTCCGTGGACACGGGAAGAGAAGAGGCGCTGCCCTGTCTGGTCGATTGACGATGGTTGCTAGCTGGAGAACGTACCACTTCAATGGGCCTTTCCCCATTCGTGCAGCGTGGACCTGAGCCGGGTCTCTGGGTCGTCCCACCCGTAATGCCGCTCTCTTTTTTGTCAGCTTCTTCTTCTTTTTTCTTCTTACTTCCACCACGTTGCCCTGCCAGCGCACCAACCTCCATGCTCGGTGGGAAACAGTGCTTAGCCGACCCCTTGCTAGCCTTAGCTGACAGCTCCAAATGGGCCACAGACTCTTCCCTCTTTACCAATTCCAGCACCTCCTCCCACAATTTTGGCTCTGTAGCTAACAGTAACTTAGCTGTTAGATGCGAGCAACTGGCGCCGTGCGCTAGCTTGTCCCTCACAATTCCATAAGCTCCCGCCCCTAAATCGCACTTCCATGCTAGGCCAAGGAGCTCCAATAGTAACAAGCTTAGCGACTCACCCTTTCGTTGCCGCCTCTCGAAGAATTCCCACCGACTCCTCAAGACCGTGGAGGGGTCACCAAATAAGTCGTCCATGACCCTCAAGCCTTCCTCCAGCGAGCCGCCCCGGCACCACCCGAAAAAAATTCTTTGTCCCTCAATGCCGAGATAGTGGATCAAAACACTCCTCCATCTCTCCTCACTGACTGACCCCAGGCACGCCGCTGTCATAAACGCATCAAAGCTCTGCTTCCATCAAGGCCATGGAACTGTCGGCAAGCCCAGGTGCTCTAAAAACACTGGCATCTACCCTATGCACTCCGCCATTTTTCACCACTTCGCCAAATGTTACATCTAAAATAACGGAGAATCAGGAGAAGAACTGGAAGGAACATTCTCTCTTTAGTCAACCAAGTTCACTTATATTTATATCCCCATCCGTAGCCCGCCTGACATCACTCTGCCCCGCCCCAGCCAGGCTACGGCAAGCCACAAGGCCCAGTTCTACTATGTCACAGTATCAATGCACAATCCAAATCTGAAAGCAGGAAAGAAGAGAAAAGGCCATCATGCATGGACCCCGGTGGGCCCCAATTTGTCGCTGTTCCCCATTACTGCAAGACCCGGAGGCTTGAGGTTCTGGGGTCCAGGAGTGGGTTGTAGATGGTGCTGGTCGGGTGGTTCATCTCTTTAAAGATGAACGCTGCTTTGTGATTCAAAGAAAGAAGCCAAGACAAGCATGTCTGCTGTGAAAGCAGACATGAAAAGGGCTAACAGCTAAACTAAAGGCTAATAGTGGGCTCCCTAGAAAGCAAACTGGACTATCTACTACTGGAACTCACATTGAAAAGGGAGGTGAGAGATACAACTGGTATAACAACTGGTAAGATAACAACTGGTGTAATAATGATTAAGTGGTAGCTTGTTGTTTGCACATGCAGTGTTTCTGCAGTACTTATGAGTTTTTATGGAGAATATTCTGGATGGTTGTTGTCATTTTTGACATGTTGAAAGCTTTAAAAAAAACTTGCAGTTACAGACAGCAAGCACATTTTTCCACTCCCGTGTAGAGTATGAAAAACTTGAAAAATAGCAAGTTTAAGGTGCACTACATTGAAAGAGTTCACCTTTAATCATGATTAATTGCAGATATACATTTTTTTAGATTAATCACAGTTAAATTTTTTAATCCTTGTCCACCACTAGTATTTACTTACGATGTACTTATAGCGTATTTACAGCACATCTACAGGTTTATTAAAGAGTAGTTAAACTCTTCGAACATCTCATCTGCATACATATGCTCTACTATCAAGGACACCTCACATTGGAGGATTCATTATCACTTAAACTGAAACTATGAGCTTGAAACATTTAGGGTTGGGATGTCCAAATTATAAAATAAAATAAAAGGCTATATGGCAATAGATTGGACTTTATGTATGGTGCAAAAAAAGGCCTTCTCACTTCCGCCCTCCCAAGAGAGCAGACGCTTTTTCCTTCTCTCTTGCTCTGACTTTTTTTCCTTCCCCCCCAACTACTGGATCCCAGCTTGCTGTTGTCTGTCTGCGTCTAACTGCGACCGTCGAAAGAAATTATGGAGTTAATAAGCTGGGCTTTGAACACAATTGACACTATTTTTTCAACAAGGAAAAGTGCTCCGGGGGGAAGCTGTCTGCCCCGCAGGAACGGCTCCAGCGGGCTATTTACGTGACACAAGTAATTGGAGGATCTTGTGTCTCACTAATCTCTCTATCGAAGATATTGAAGATTTGTATGTCTTCGTAATAATGGTGATCGGGATCTTTCTGATTGGAACTGGGATTGTCCTGGTGTACCGCAAATTGCTGAAGATGGATACAACCTATCAAAATGCTGGCCAGGCGAGGTGCATCTGTCATATTGAAAAATTGGAGAAGACCCTGATAGCGACAAATGGAGAACTGTCTCGGAAGGTGGATTACATCATGTTCACGCTCAGGTCTATCCACGACGGACTCAAAGCCCCGCAATGAAGGATTAAGTACTGAATCTACAGAAGAAATAAAAAGCTCCTTCTCTGTGATCAGTCCTATTTGGCCCAATTTCCCCATGAAAATTCCTCCTGGCTGTCTGCAGTCTGTGTTTTCAAAACAACGAGCACAAGGCCTTGGACAGCACCTGCTCAGATAATCGCAAGGACGATTGGCGAGCAGCCAGACAAAACATCTCCTGCCAAGTGCCCTTGTTGTTCTTCTATTATCACAACACTTTGCATCAACAGTGCACACATATTGATCCACAAACTGAAATAAAGATACACACACTGCTCTCTTGTGTCCTGTGTCCTGTGAAACTTGTCCGCAAATGTGCATTGAGAGCTTTTTTTTCCCTTGTAATCATAATATTGATTGATTATGCAACCAGTATTCTGAATCAATGATTTTTTTGCTCCTTCCTATCGTTCCTTGTATTATTCTTATTCTTATGCTATCTGTACCCTCTATCCTGTTGGCAGGCGCGTCCCCGATGCAGCCGTGTCACTGGAAATGCAGGTTCATTTTCTGTGTCAAGTCAAATTCTCTCGTATGTTATCAGTGATCTGTTAATGTACTTGGCAATAAATCTTTTCTGATTCTGATTCTGATGTGTTAGTTTTAACATCAATGAAACTAGGTGAGACAGTTAATATCTTTTCTCCAGAAACTGAGGGTAGGTGTGTTTGCTTGATTTTTCCAAAAATCTGCTCCAATGATGAAAGAAATGACCATTCAAAGAGACTGTGAGAGGAAACAAGAGCCCAAATTTTGTGCAGTGATAGAACAACAATTGAAGCAAATGGTAGCTAGCATGTTAACAACAGTATTTTTTGTGCCAACTATTGTGTCTCTAATTAATAAGTAGTCGAGGTGGAGTTTTGTAGTTTTATTTGAACACGTGAAGAGGAACACAGGAGTCACCACGCTTGCACAGGAGCCACAGCGAAGAGACAAGATGGCTCCCACTGTGGCCTCTTATACCCCAGGTGACACCACCCCCCGGAGATGGGGCATCGCCCCTCTATGCTACAGGGCAGCGCCATACTAATATACAGCATATATAATATACTATCCAACACCAACATAACATATGAAAACGCCACAGTGCTCAGGTACAAGTCAGGAAAAATAACTGGTAGACACAAAACATCTTTCTCAGTTTGACTTCATGAATATGCCCTGCTCAAGTGTAGCAGCAGAAAGTCAGGAGCATAACAGAATATAACAGAAAAACAATAAGTATGTTAAATATATGAGAGATGGAGATGAGATAGAAAACAAGGCTACATGCAGCCTTATCAATGTAATGATGGTACAGTGTGTCAATGCCGGACACTTAACACTTGTTAAGACAGCACTTAGAGTGTATGATATAAAATGCAAATCAATTGGCAAGTGATATTGTAGTGATTTGGACAGGGTTGCAGCCCTGTCCACACTTTGTGTTCCTTTTTTTTTTGTGTTCCTTTTTTGTGTTTCCTTTTCTTTACATTAATTATTATTATTATCATTATTGTTATTATCTTTATTCCTGTCTGACTCATCATTTTGTGTTTACTTGTGGTGACAGCACTCTCAGTTTACTTCTGCTCCTGTGTTAATTATTCACGGCTGTGTCTGATTGTGTTAATTACCGGCTGCTCCATACAGTATATACAGCTCTTGCCTCACTCTCAATGTGGCAATCTACTATTATTTTCACTACAATTCTCACATGCACAGAAAACTGTTTTTTTCTCCATGCTAGACATGGTTTAGGTTCATCTCATTTATCCTGTCATGCAGCTTGTGTGGTTTTTTCCAGCCCTCGTGTCACAAACCCCCATGCGCCATAACACGGTGCACGAAGGAGAGAATGGAAAACCCAACTGCAGGAGTAGAGAGTGTCATATTTATTAAAGTTCACAAAAACCACAAGTTCAGTCCCACCACAGAAATACAGAGAGTTGCAATGATAGGTTAGGCCACCAAACATACAGGGCGCCAGCCGGACACTCAACAGCTTGGTCTATAGAGAGTCTGGTGCCGCAGGGCTGCGTTACGCACAAAAACAGGAAAGGTGATCAGCCTAGTGCGCAGGGCTGCTTAGCACAAGAGAAAAGGCGAACAAGACACTTACAAGGCTGGAGCAATTCCGGGGCGAAACGTGCAGTCTGGAGGAGGAGACAGTGAAGCGGAATTAGCTGAAACACCAAGGAATGGATCGTCTTGAATGTCCGGCTAAATGAGCACAGGGAGTGATACTCATATGGGGAGAACTGGCTGCCGCGTATGGAGGCGAATGCCCCGACAATCTCTTCCCTCTGGAGCAGCCAACAAATACTCCTAAAGCTAATGAGGAAAGCGATTGTGAGAATGCGTCGGCAGAACTGATAGGCACCCAGTGTGTGAGAGAGCACCTGAATGTGAATGAATGGAGCATGTGCATGTGTGTGTGCGTGTGGGTGTGTGTATGTGTGTGAACACCGGTGACAGTGCAGCTGGCCGTACTTGACGAAAGGAGGGGGCGTGCCAGAGCTGTCAGGAGGAAAACTAGGTCAAAGCATAACAATGAGTCAGAATTGGGTTTGGCCTCCAAACCCAGATTCATGACACCTCGTGCTTTATTCTATTATTTTAGTAATAAATCCATGTTTGAACTTTGCCACATGACTGGGTCCTCTTCTCCGCCCTGAAAGGGCAAACCTGACAGATATAAGGTGACAGATGGTGCATCAGTGCAACATGTTAGCAAAATGCAATATTCAAGGTGCAAATGTAACATTTCCATCACCACCATCACCTGTCCAGCTTGGTGCTCAGCAAAAAAATGGAACGGAGGAGGGACATGTGGGCAGCAGTGGCTCAGGAGGTAGAGCGGGTCGTCCAATAACCAGATGGTTGGCAGTTCAAATCCCACTCTCCCCAGCCATCCTGCCGTTGTCCCTGGGCAAGACACTTAACCCACCTTGCCTCCAGTGTCCATGACACTGGGTATGAATGTGTATAAATCTTCTGTAGTGGTCGGAGAGGTGATTGGTGTGTATTGGCTGCCATGTTTCCATCAGTCTGCCCCAGGGCAGTTGTGGCTACAGTAGTAGCTTCCCATTATCAACATCTGCCTGGAGTGAATGAATAATGGACTCTCTGTAAGCACTTTGAGATGTCACTTGACATGTAAAGCACCATATACAGTGGTGTGAAAAAGTGTTTGCCCCCTTCCTGATTTCTCATTTTTTTGTATGCTTGTCACACTTAAATGTTTCAGATCATAAGATAAGATAAGGTAAGATAAGATAAGCCTTTATTAGTCCCACAATGGGGAAATTCCAGGATTGCAACAGCACAGGGATAGCAACACTCAGAGCAACAATCAGAAGGCAAGAAAAAACAAGAACAGCTAGTATACATATGTACATATTACTATAAATATATATGTATAGACACACAGTGCGGAGCATTGTGGTTGGTGAATGTGCAGCAGAAAGTCTAAGCTCTATCTCCGCGGATGCGGCGGGCCAGCTGGATGTCTTTGGGCATGATGGTGACCCTCTTGGCGTGGATGGCGCACAGGTTGGTGTCCACAAAGAGACCCACCAGGTAGGCCTCGCTGGCCTCCTGCAGAGCCATGACGGCGGAGCTCTAGAAGCGCAGGTCGGTCTTGAAGTCCTGAGCGATCTCCCTCACCAGGCGCTGGAAGGGCAGCTTACGGATGAGCAGCTCCGTGGATTTCTGGTAGCAACGGATCTCTCTCAGAGCCACGGTACCGGGCCTGTAACGGTGAGGCTTCTTCACTCCGCCGGTGACCGGAGCGCTTTTTCCGAGCAGCCTTGGTGGCCAGCTGCTTCCTGGGGGGCTTTTCCTCCAGTAGATTTACAGGCGGTCTGCTTGGTTCTTGCCATCACTCTTTATTATTCTGTCTTATATTTCTTGCACGCCACCTAAACTCCAGCCCGGCACCCGCGTCGTTTTCGCTTCAGTTCCCCGGTATGTCGAGTTTCTCCGTTAGTACCGGGTGGCGGTTGAGTGCTAGCTAGCTCTTCCCTGCTGTATCGTCTCCTGCTGTAAACAGTGGCTCCGTCCGCCGACTCGGGAGACCTTTGGGGCGATCTGTGTGTCTGTGATATATATAGAGAGTGAAAGGTGTAGAAAAAAGAAGGAAGATAAAAAAAAGGGCAGTTGCAAAAGGCAGCCAACTTGTGTGACGCCGCTGGTCCGGCGGAACCGGAACCAGAAAAAAAAATCATTAAACAAATTTAAATATTAGACCAAGATAACACAAGTAAACACAAAATACAATTTTTAGTTTAAAGTGTTTATTCTTAAGGGTAAAAAAAAAAAATCCAAACCTACATGGCCCTGTGTGAAAAAGTGATTGCCCCCCTGTTTAAACATAATTTAACTGTGGTTTATCACATCTTTGGAAAGCTGAGTTCAATTTCTCTAGCCACACCCAGACCTGATTACTGCCACACCTGTTCTCAATCAAGAAATCACTTCAACAGGACCTGCCTGACAAAGTGAAGTAGATCCTCAAAAGCTCAACATCATGCTGTGATCCAAAGAAATTCAGGAACAAATGAGAAACAAAGTAATTGAGATCTATCAGTCTGGAAAAGGTTTTAAAGCCATTTCTAAAGCTTTGGAACTCCAGCGAACCACAGTGAGAGC
This sequence comes from Pholidichthys leucotaenia, assembly GCA_020510985.1. NCBI lineage: Eukaryota > Metazoa > Chordata > Actinopteri > Cichliformes > Pholidichthyidae > Pholidichthys > Pholidichthys leucotaenia. Next base: position 443,274,765 of record CM035836.1, on the reverse strand, counting down.
CATTATCCACAAATGGCGAAAACATGGAACAGTGGTGAACCTTCCCAGGAGTGGCTGGCCGACAAAAATTACCCCAAGAGCGCAGCGACGACTCATCCAAGAGGTCACAAAAGACCCCACAATGACATCCAAAGAACTGCAGGCCTCACTTGCCTCAGTTAAGGTTAGTGTTCATGACTCCACCATAAGAAAGAGACTGGGCAAAAATGACCTGCATGGCAGAGTTCCAAGACAAAAACCACTGCTGAGCAAAAAGAACACAAAGGCTCATCTCAGTTTTGCCAGAAAACACCTTGGTGATCCCCAAGAATTTTGGGGAAAATACTCTGTGGACTGACGAGACAAAAGTAGAACTTTTTGGAAGGTGTGTGTCTCATTACATCCGGCGTAAAAGTGACACAGCATTTCAGAAAAGGAACATCATACCAAGAGTAAAATATGGTGGTGGTAGTGTGATGGTCTGGGGCTGTTTTGCTGCTTCAGGACCTGGAAGACTTGCTGTGGTAAATGGAACCATAAATTCTGCTGTCTACCAAAAAATCCTGAAGGAGAATGTCCGGCCATCTGTTCGTTACCTCAAGCTGAGGCGCACTTGGGTTCTGCAGCAGGACAATGATCCAGAACACACCAGCAAGTCCACCTCTGAATGGCTCAAGAAAAACAAAATGACATCTTTGGAGTGGCCTAATCAAAGTCCTGACCTGAATCCGATTGAGATGCTGTGGGATGACCTTAAAAGGCGGTTCATGCTGGAAAACCCACCAATGTGGCTGAATTACAACAATTCTGCAAAGATGAGTGGGCCAAAATTCCTCCACAGCGCTGTAAAAGACTCACGGCCAGTAATTGCAAATGCTTGATTGCAATTGTTGCTGCCAGGGGTGGCCCTACCAGTTATTCGGTTTAGGGGGCAATCACTTTTTCACACAGGGCCATGTAGGTTTGGATTTTTTTTCCCCCTTAATAATAAACATCTTCATTTAAAAACTGCATTTTGTGTTTACTTATGTTATTTTTGTCTAATATTATAATTTGTTTGATGATTGCTGATTGCTGGGGTCTTTCTGCAACTGTGGGGGTCCCCCCTACAGTTGATAGTGCTATGAGATGACTGTTGTTGTGAAATGGCGCTATATAAATAAAGTTGAATTGAATTGAATTGAATTGAATGATCTGAAGCATTTAAGTGTGACGAACATGCAAAAAATGAGAAATCAGGAAGGGGGTAAACACTTTTTCACACCACCGTAAAGCTAACCCATTATTATTATTATTATTATTATTACCTCCATCCATATGCATGACATCAGGGAAATAAGTGGTAGAAGTGAGGACTGAATCAATAGACCCAAAAAAGTCCAGCCAAGAAGTGAAGTGTGTGTGTGTCCAGTATGGGGGGAGCGGCCATTGCTGTGTCGGGCTGTGGATCTGGCTGTTATGTAGTCTAATGTCAGTGAGCACAAAAAAGTGCCTGAAACGTTCACCTGGGTGGGATGATGCAATGGCTGAATGAACTGCCCATCCCTTATCATCAAAATTAGTATGTCAAGAAGTTCCTGCCCAGCAAATAGACGATGTGTTACCTTTCCTACACCCCCCCCCCCCATAAAGTGTGGACACCCTGTGAGAGCTAGCTGTGAGAGCAACGGTGCTTGGCTACCATGACCTAGAGGAGTGCACCCCATGTTGCTGCAGGTGTGTCCAGCTTCAGTCTGACTTTCAAGGAGCTTCTTGCTTTGAACTCCCTATTAGCTGTGGGTGACCAACCCTTTTCTCAGCCAGCTCAGGCAGTTTCAATTGCTTGTCAAATGTGGCTCACTCTCCTTAAGTAGTTCAGTTGTTTGTCAGACAAGAGAGTTCAACAAAATAAAAATGGGGTCTTTTGAAGATGCTACTTACACTGTAGCTATGTTGTTATTTACACTCTTTATTATAAAGTGCTACTAGATTATGTGTAGATGAATCTTTATGTTTATTCTTTCAGATTTTCTCACAGAAATAAATTAACCTCTGCCCAATGTTACAAATGGAAAAAGAAACTGTTGGTGTTAAGATTAAACAATAGAAATATGTTTCTCCACAGTAATGAGCAAAAGTGGTAACCTTGAAGAATATGGCCCAGTTGCATGCTTCTTCTTACTATACACACAGTATGCTCACTTGCACAGACATGCCCTGTTCATACACGGTAATAGACACCCATTAAAACAGATGGCTCACACACTCCAGTCCTCGCACTGCTACATCTATACACGGTGAATCCACGTAGAAGCAGAATTGGCCTTGCTTTACCTGTCGCTGTCAGCTGTCCTCGACTCATTACAGTGAAGCTACATTGCGACTGCAACTGGGGACCCTGAGAAGCCATGTTTATCTAAAGAGGATAGAGACAGATTGAATATGTAAAGCCAGCAGCTAGTGGAATCCCATCACACTGATTGCTTTGGACTGGCTGAAAGTCTGAGATGAATCCTCTATCGCTCTCTAACTGAGGTTCAGCGGGACAGGAATGGAGCTAGGTAAACAGCAGGTGACACTGTGCGGTTGCTGAGGTTGGATATTGGCTCGGAGGACTATTTCAGGTGTATTACAGCTCCTATATGTACATGGGTATTGCATGGCAGGGCAGGCAAAATGTGACATAGAACAGAAAGAATAGGAATTGGTTTGTGCTTATATACTTGCAGAATGGATTCAAATCCTCTGTGGAACATTGTTGGAATATCAATTTTAATCAATCACAAGAACGTTTTAAATTGACTCTGACAAGTAAAAATACTCAAACAATGTTGTGGGGGCATGATTTGTGATCTGAGTGGGTTTCTGTATCTTGGGCTTATTTATATCATGATTTAATCTTGCTTAGTTCCAGTGGTATTTGGAAAGTATTGTCTGTGTTATTCTTGCTGAGTTCAGTTTTGCTGTGTTCCGATACACAGTGAACTTCAACTGTATTCCCTACTCCATGCTCCTTTCTCAGGGAATATCAATTAACTGCCCTTCACAAAATTTCTCCACTTGAAACACCCTGTAACCATCAGCCTACTCCTCCATGCGTTACCATGGTAACCATGGACACGTACTGATACTACAGTGGATAATTTATATTTGTTATATTTAATAAATTTATTATATTTCTCTGCAGCAGTTGGATTGAGACTAAATGGCAAGAAGACTGAGGTGATGACATTTTCAAGAACACCAATCCCAGCAACGATTGTGTATCAAAATGAAAATCTCAAACAGACTGAGGAATTCATCAATTTAGATTCCATCTTCAATGCTAGCTGTAGCACCATCGGGGAGGTAAAATGGTGGATAATGTTGGCCAAGAAATCAGTTGGAAACTTGAGTAAAACATGGAAGGGAAGAGGCATTTCACTGGAAACCAAAAAGCGGTTAATGGAGATGATGGTTTGGTCAATCATGAGTTATGCTTCTGAAACATGGACGTACACTACAGATGTCATACAGAGAATTCGAAGCTTTGAAAATTGGTGCTATCTAAGGATTCTTAGAATGTCATGACAGAATCGCATTTCTAATGAGGATGTCTACATCAGGACTGGAAATCAGCTGAAGCTTTGCAAACAGCTACTGTCAAGACAAATGAGGTTTTTTGGACACCTGGTGAGGAAAGAGGGCCTAAGCTGCAAGATGATGGTGGGAAGAGTGCATGGAAAAAGGCCAAGATGCTGGCCTCGCACCACTTGGCTAGAAAACTTAATCCAGCACTGCAACATGACCCTCCCTTATATGATTTGAACCACCAGAGATCGCAAGCTGTGGAGAGAACAAATCAGCAACCCTGGATGACAGGACGCCAATACAACAACAACAATTTTTTTTTTTTACTATTAGTTGATATAAACAATGACCAACACAAGTTCTTGTTTACATTAGTAACAATGGTGTGTTTTACTCATATTTGAGGTGCAATGGCTTATGGGTAATCTTCTTGTCAACTTCCGGTGAAGTGAGGTACCGTTGTTCACTTCTTCCCTGCTCAGTTCTCAGTTCCCTTTGAGCTAAAGACCATTTGTTCCCTTCGGTTTGGAATATCACTCAAAATGGCAGAATACCCTGTGCAGTCCACTTCGGAGTACACTACTGGGTGATTGGAACACACCTTTTGACTTTATCTTAAGCTACGTTCTGATCCACAGTGTACTTCAACTGTATTCCCCACTCCCTGCTCTGTTCTCAGGGAATATCAGTTACAGTAAGTTAACTGCCCTTCACAGAATTTCTCCATTTGAAACACTTTGTAACCGTCGGCTCCCTCCTCTGTGCGTTACCACAGTAACCACAGACACGTACTGATACTATGGTGGATAATTTATATTTCTTAAATAAAATATTAATACAAATATATTTTTATTACAATCAGTTGATATAAACAATAACCAACATCGATTTTAACATTAGCAACAAAAGTTTTTTGTACTCGTATTTGAGGCGCAATGGCTTATGAGTAATCGTCTTGTCAACTTCCGGTGAAGTGATGTACTGTTGTTCACTTCTTCCCTGCTCAGTTCTAAGTTCCCTTTGAACTGAAGACCGTTCGCTCCCTTTGGTTTGGAATCTCAGTTAATATGGTGGAATACCCTGTGCAGTCCACTTTGGAGTATACTATTGGGCGATCGGAACTCACCCTTAGGTTTATTGTGAAAAGATTTCCTATGTTGTTCTGGTTTAGTTAGTTGAACTTGTTCCTTGTTTTACTTTGAAAGATATTTCCTGTGGGTCCTTGTTTATGATTTCCAATTTACCTTTGGGTTTAGTGTATGGTGATTCTCTTTAGCTATGTTTATTCCTGGTTTTATGTTCTTTCCTGTAGTTATGTCTTAGTTCTGGTTTTGTTTCAGTGTGTTTGCATTCCCTCCTGTTTGTTTTTGTCTACCCAACTCGTCTCTGTCTCCCTGGTTAGTGTCATTACCTGCCCCATTGTTCTCAGCTGTTTCACATCCCTTGATTGTCTCTTACCTTTAAATATTTTGGTGTTTGAAATGTTCACTCCTTCCCCATGTGGTATACTGTATAGTGAATCAACCATTTTGTAGTGTTGTTTGAAATTTAACTGAAAATTTAATTAACTATATAGTATACTCAAAATATCACACAATGAATTTTGAAAAGTAGTGTACAATGGATGGTCACCATATTAGCCAATATGTCCCACAATGCAATGCGCAGCCAACGGAGCAGTGAGAGGAGAGCTTTATATCACAACACAAACTACCTTAAGGTATTTATACTGTATTTATATTATCTTGGGGTCTTGTTCACGAGTGAGGGGAGAATGGAGCGAGAGATCGACAGATGGATTGGAGCAGCATCTGCAGTGATGCGGACGTTGTACCGGTCTGTTGTGGTGAAGAGGGAGCTTAGTTCTAAGGCAAAGCTGTCGATTTACCAGTCAATCTACGTTCCTACTCTCACCTATGGTCACGAGCTTTGGGTAATGACCGAAAGAACGAGATCGCGGATACAAGCGGCTGAAATGAGCTTTCTCCGTAGGATTGCTGGATTCACCCTCAGAGATAGGGTGAGGAGCTCAGTCATCCGGGAGAGGCTCAGAGTAGAACTGCTGCTCCTCCACATTGAAAGGAGTCAGTTGAGGTGGTACGGGCATCTGATTAGGATGCCTCCTGGACGCCTCCCACTTGAGGTGTTTCAGGCACGTCCCACTGGGAGGAGACCCCGGGGCAGACCCAGGACTCGGTGGAGAGACTATGTCTCCCATCTTCTACCACTTTTCTGGAGGTCCGGGTCGCGGAGGCAGCAGTTCAAGCAGAGAAGCCCAGACTTCCCTCTCCCCAGCCACCTGCTCCAGCTCTTCAGAGAGGATACCCATTCCCAGACCAGATGGGAGACGTAGTCTCTCCAGCGAGTCCTGGGTCTGCCACGGGGTCTCCTCCCAGTGGGACGTGCCCAAAACACCTCAAGTGACATGGTTGTTGACCCAGTGACGAGGCACAGACTCCAAATTGATACAATAAAGTTTATTAACAACAATGTGAGTGAATTGTGGTGTGAGTGCAGGCTGGAACTACCGGGAACTGAGCGAGACACCGTTTGGCCTGGCAACCCTGGAGACACACAGAGAGAGGTGGTTACTGAGTGTCACGACTGGAGTTAAACAGTTACCGTGTGGCTGACTGTGGGAACAGATGGTGAAGTTCTCCGGTTTGGCGTTACGGCTGTGGCCAGGGAGACAGTGCTCTTCAGACGGTGGTATAGTCCCGACAGAAGAATGTAGAGGTTGGTGGTGAGGAAAAGTAGCTGGTAAGTCTGCCGCCCGGGAGGAAGAGGAAGAGACTCCGCAGCCACGGATTCCGCCTGTGCACAGGGGACTAGTAGAAAGAGGTAAGTTTACAAATGGCGCTTACGTGGTGGGTTAGGTTGGATCTTCCCGGCGCAGGTGAGGGCCGGCTCGGCTGTAGCTTTGGTAGCTGAGACGATTTGGCGAAGAAGCTTTCCTGGAGAGCAATGAGACATCTCCGCACTGCCACTCCGGGCAGCGTGGAAGATATAGGCCCAGCCTAATGAGGATCAGGTATGCGTGCAGCTGCGGATAATGAGCAGAGCGAACCATGACATCAAGTGGGAGGTGTCCAGGAGGCATCCTAATCAGATGCCCCTACCACTTCAACTGGCTCCTTTCAATTTTTTGAAAATTATTTTAGCTATTAATATGACGCTTTTCATGTACTGTCCCTTTAAGATGTGTCCAGGGAGTTATGTGTGTGGCCACGCCATAGGGTCACGCACCTCTGCAACACGGGAGCAGTGCAGTCTCACCACCAAACACTGTAGAAAAAGTAAAATGGCTTGGAATGAAAAGGAATGTGGTCTCCATGTCATGAATGGCCCCTCCAGGGCAGAAAGACAGACCCATGCGCTGAACTGCAGTAGCGACATTTAATAACAACAATTCAAAAACTGTGCAGACAATACAAAAATACACACAAGGGTAGCTTACTAGGAAGGCACTCCAGAGCTGGAATTGCTCTGGAGGAGATGAGGAGAAAAACTTACAATGGAATGAGGTCGGTCAACATCAAAACTGCTGCGGTGAAAGACTAAACTGATAGTCCTTAAATAAAAGACAAATTAATGAGCAGCAAGTGCGGGCGGCTGAGGAGGCAGGTGACCTAATTACACAATTGCTCACAGCTAAGCTGACTGGGGAACAGACTGTGAGCAGCTAGTGGGAGTGTCTGGAGAAGAGGAGGGCACAAGTGACAAAAAACCCAAAATATATATAGAAACTGACAACATAATAATAACAACAGACATACAAAACTCATAAATAAATTGAGAGTCTGAGCTCAGTGGAACACTGGACCAGACTCATGATAGAGCCCCCTCTCCCCTTTAAGGGGTGTATTCCAGACACCCCCAGGTAACACCCAAAAGCCCCCCATCCAAGAAAAAAGGTACAGCAAAAAACCACCCCGGGTGGGAGGTGGGGGAAACCGGTTAGAGGGGGAGCAAAAATATGGAGCCTGCTCAGAACCCGCACCCACACTACGCCAGACCCCTGGGCTCCTAGGCCAAAGAAATCAGCTGTTCGGGTGGCTGGACGAGGTCCCAGGCCAGACAGATGGCAAGGTGGCATGAGTCGGATGGCCTGCCAGAGAATATGGGCCACCCAACCCAGTGGCTCAGTCTATAGGCCGGCCGACCTGAGTTCTTCAGCCACCAAGACCAAAGGGGTGACCTAAGAGGTGGCTTCCCCACATGGAGGCCCAGTGAGGGGAAGAAGGGCCGAAGGGGGGGACCATGACGGTGTCTGGTGGTGAGAGAGGACCCACGATGGGGTCTGGCAGTGGGGGGGGGGGACCATGACGGTGTCAGACAAAGGAGAGGAGGCCTCGATGCCCTTGGTGGTCCTGGGCTGAGAAACGGTTGCACCCACAGTGGCTCCGGGCTGGAGCATTGCAGCACCCGTGGTGGTTCCGGGCTGGAACATGGCTGCACCCCTAGTGGGCTTGGACTGGGCCCTCGCTGCACCCTCGGTGGGCCCGGACTGGGCCAATGCTGCACCCTTGGTGGGCCCGGGCTGGGCTAACGCTGCACGCTTGGTGGAACCGGGTTGGGCCAGTGCTGCACCCATGGTGGACCCTGGGCTGGGGTGTAGTGCCCATGGTGGGCCCATACTGGAACACAGCACCCATGTTGGATTTATAATGGGACACAGCACCCATGAGGGTCCCCGACTGGGATGCAGCACCCACAGAGACTCGAACTGAGGAGGAGGGACCCAGATGACGGCCTCGGGCAGAGGATGAGCTGCACCCTCGGTGGTCCCGGGCTGGGACAGACCACCTGCGACGATCTTCACAGCGGGGAAAGCTGGACTCATGGTGGCCTCGGGCAACTATCCTGGACCCACAGAGGCATCAGGTAGTGCTGGAACCTCCTCAGTTACCCTGGAAGAAAGCTCAGATAGTACAAACAAAAAAACAGGGTCAGGGTCACCGGCAGCGGCGGAGCCTGGCGAGGTGAGCTCAGATACAGCTAATGGCTGCACCCGACTCTCCTCACCAAGTGCCAGGCAAGATTTCTCCAGAACAGATAAGAGAAAAACAAGGAACAGCACTTGCCTGAGCTCGAGCTCCACCGCTGTCCAGGACTCCGTTGATCCAGATGACGACGACGTCTCGGGCCTGGTCCTTGGAGGTCCAGCTATGTTGTTATTTCTGCTGCAGCGGCCTCCGCAGCAGGCATGATGGTGGTTGCAGTCTTGGTATCCCCAGGTGGAGTAACCCACGTTGGTGACTCATCCGGCGTGGCAGCTGGGGTTCGGCTCACCACTGGCACTGGAATTGGGTCCTCCAGGGCCACAGGCTACTCCATCATTCGGCAGCTCAGTTCCGGGTCCGGCGGACACTCAGGAACAACAGGAGGAGACACGGAGAGGGCAGGTGAGGATTTATTAATTGCAGCAGGTGGAGAGAGCTCAGGGGACTGCACACCCTGAGTCTCGCCATCGTAAATCAGGCAAGGCATATCATCATAAATTGAAATAGAATGAAATGGAACTTGCTTGTTTTCCCGGTGTGTGATGTTATCTGCTGCAGCAGGTGAAAAGTCATCCCTCTACGTGGCTGTTGGTGTGATGGGCCCCTCGGAAGATTGTGGTGGAGCCGCCCCTGTCATCACGGAGACAGATGGAGCTGGAAAAACAATGAAGGATCTCTTGGCAGCAGGAGGACATGTTGAGGGGACAGAAGTCGCAGCAGCAATGAAAGGAGAGGAGGCTGACGGCACAGCCCGCGAAGGAGAAGAAGAGAGAGGAAAAGCTGCGGGAATTGTCGGGCTCGGTGTCAGGGAAATGGCTGCCGAAGAGGTGGGAGGATTCCTCCAGTGGTCTGGAGCGGGACGACGGCGCCGTCATGGAGCTGATGACACGCATGCTGGCGCTGGAGCTGGTGATCCAGGAGAGGAGGTGGGCATCTGCTGAGGAGAGCATCTACATGATGGCTTTGTTTCAGCAGGAAGCGACCCCATCATCAGCCCAGGAAATGCTCGCTGAAGCGCGGAGACCGTGGATAGCAGTTCCGTGTATTGTGGATCTCTCCATAAGCCAGGGTGTGCCTCCACAATGCCCATCACTCCATTCACGCTTTCCCAGACCTTTTTGGGTCCACGGGCGGCAAGAGCTTCATCCACAAAGCTTTGGATAAAGTCCGCCGCCCACTCTTCCTCCAAGCTTGGAGACCCCGCTGCCAATCTCCCTTTATTTGTGTGAGGCCGGCAAGCCGGGGACATGATGAGCTCCAGTGCACAGGTGAGTAAAAACACACAAAAAGGACAAGAAGAAAAATTCACTACTGCAGCAGCTGGGTCTTAATTCTGGTGGCAGGCTTCTGTCATGAATGGCCCCTCCGGGGCAGAAAGACAGACCCATGTGCTGAACTGCAGTAGTGACATTTAATAACAAAAATTCCAAAACTGTACAGACAGTACAAAAATACAAACAAGGATAACTTACTAGGAAGGCACTCCAGAGCTGGAATTGCTCTGGAGGAGATGAGGAGAAAAACTTACAATGGAATGAGGTCAGTTAACATCAAGACTGCCGCAGTGAGAGACTAAACTGACAGTCCTTAAATAAGAGACAAATTAATGAGCAGCAGGTGCCGGCAGCTGAGGAGGCAGGTGACCTAATTACACAACTGCTCATAGCTGAGCTGACTGGGGAACAGACTGTGAGCAGCTAGTAGGAGTGTATGGAGATAGGAGGGCACAAGTGACAAAACCCCCAAATATCTATAGAAATTGACAACATAATAATAACAGACATACAAAACTCAGAAATAGAGAGTCTGAGCTCAGTGGAACACTCCCTCCAGACTCATGACACTCCATCCACATAGTATGTGATGACTGACATCATTTCATCTGAAGACGCCAAGAAAAAGCAGGCAAAGTGTGTGGTTTAAGATGGGGTTTGGAGCTTGTGCGGACTTAACTGTGGCCGGCAGACAAGGATGTGAGCCACATGACCAACATGGTTATAAACACAGTAAACGTCAGCAATGGACAATGTTTAATTTTTTTGTTTGTGAAATCACAATAGACCTGTTCTATTATGCTCATTTACTATGCACCGTAGTGATATGATACCACACTGTTGTGTAATATTGCTTAATAATATGCGTCAGGATTTATTCCTCTATGATGTATATAAGCTATTTAGACAGTTTTACTTTCCATGCACAATCCCTTTGTCTATTATACTGTGTGTGTTTCTGTTGTTTTTGGTCGTCTACTGTCATGGTGCTGTTACACTGTAATTTCCCAGTTTGGGATCAATAAAGTACATCTCTCTCTCTCTCTCTCTCTCTCTCTCTAGCAATCTATCTTGTCAGTAAACTGTAGGGGAGAAGTGAAAAAGAAAAAAAAAAAGAAAGCCAACCTGAAAGATTCAATAAACCACAATGCTGGTTTAAGGTCGAATTTCCCAACACCAGTGTATAGTCAGTACAATTATGACAGTCTTGTTACCTCCACAAAGGAGGTTATGTAATTGGGGTGGTCTGTCTGCCTGTCTGTTATCAGGATTATGCGAAAACTACAGGATGGTTTTGGATGATATTTTCAGCAGAGGTAGCCCTTGGGCCAAGGGTGAACCCATTAAAGGCACTTTTCCATGGGCCCTGGTCAGCCTTGGCCCGAGAACACGACTCGGGTCGGCGCGACTCCATGGTCCCTCGATTGCTTTTCAACAGTACTGCAGCCCGGCCGCGGCTGGGTGGGATTTCTTAACAGCAAGGCGGCGCTTCACTCTCGTGACGTGAAGCGCGCGACCCAAACAAACATAACATGGCTGCTCTACAAGGCGACTCCTCGGTTTGTGGCTTTTTTCGCCGTAAATACCAAAAAGCACCGCCAGATAAGGGTACGGGCAGCGAGACTAAACACTCTGGAATAGTTCTGCAGCTTCTGGGAGAGCCGAAGACATGAGGATACAAACTAGGTAAGCTAATGGTTGCTAATGCTAGTTTGCTGTAAGTACGTCATGCTACACTGTAATGTCTGCAAGTTAGGTACTAAAATATGTATGCTGTGTGTGTGTGTTTCAGATGGCTCTGTTGTTGAGAAATTACCTCTTCAAATGGTCGTTCTGGCTCAGCAGCGCCTCTCACTGTCATCAGCCTGGCACTAATGACTGCACAGCTTCACCAAGCTTAAGAATTTCTGTAGAAATGTTCATTTCCTGTACAACAAATTACTCTGCTCTGTGTGAAAATCATGGAGAGACTGTACCTGCTTCTGCAGCAGTCTGAGGTGTGGTCATAGAAAAAATTGATCAGCTGACACAACTTGATCGCCAGTTTAATAACTATATTAGCCACAAAATATCTATTCAAAAAGTAAACAGTACTGAGTTACGTATAAGATATATTTTATAGTTATGATGTATTATAGGCCAAAACAAACTTGATCTAGGATATAAAGGCAATTATGTAAAATAGTTAAAAATAGGTAATGTTAATGAAGGCCTGTCTTTCTCTGTTTTTTTTTTTTCTGGGGGGGGGGGGGTTATTGCCTTCCCTCACTGATATCCTTGCTTTGTAATCCAGTATATGTATACATATATATTTTTTCACCCTATTTATCCTTTTTGGACACTGATGTGATACTTGGAAGATCAATATGTGTAGTACCAGCTTGTATAAAGTCAATAAAAACTTTAATTACAAAAAGGCAATTAAAATAATGCAGTCATAAGGTCACATGGAAAATAATTGATTTCCTCGATACATGTTCAATTCAATTCAATTCAACTTTATTTATATAGCGCCATTTCACAACAACAGTCATCTCATAGCACTGTAGCATCATCGTCCTCCTCAAACCAAGACAGAAGATCACTTCTCTCCAGTTTACAGGAATTTCATTTTATTCATTGCACAGGAATATCACCTTTCTGCCTTTTCAGGAATATCACTGGCTTTTATGTCGACTCATGCAGGCCTCTTCCAGGCCTGACCAAAGATGCTTGCTTTCCCAGGATCCCAATGTAAACAGTTGCCTCTTGCAGAGATTGTAAGGATCAGAGTTTGCTTTTAAAGGCTCAAAGGAACATAAAACTCAGGAGACCAGACCTCTCAACATGAACACTGCATTTGATAACGTACCTTTTCACAGGAAACCAATGTTTTTAAAAGAGTCATAAACCACTTAATCTGACGGTTTTATAGCATATGCTGTCCAGGTACCTTCGCCAGATACTAAAGGAAATCATCTACAGCTCAACAGTACCTCCTAGCGGATGCCTACGGAATGTGTTTTCAGTATGTAGGATGACTTTTAACTTGTTCTAAACATTAAGTTTCTTTCAGCTTATCCTCTGGATCCTAAGGACACTGAAAATCATCCCTCTTTTATCACCAACCATGGTTTGCTGCATATTCTGCTGTTCCAATCTTGATCTAAATGTGAATGCATGTATTATAATTATGTATAAGAAATGTTATATTCATGAGTGTTATTGGAGTAATGGTATAAATGCATGATCACCATATATTAGCCAAGTCATTTAATTTAGTTAGATTTTATATTGAGCATTTATCTCATAAGAACTGACTGAGTGTTGATTTTCCCTCTGAAATTTCATGGGATGGTGTCTTCATTTGATTGGCTGCTCTCATACAAAGAAGTGTTCTCACATTGGATAGCAGCCATTTCAAACTGCTTCTGAAAAAGCCGATTGGTCAGTCTTGCGACTACATCATCAGTTTTACGACCCGGCGAGGTAACTTTAAAAGAGAAGTTAGATTTGAGTTTAGTGAGAGATCAGCAGAGTTGGAGAGTTAGAAAAAGAAAAAGAGATCAGAAAAGAAGACAAAGGGTAGACAAAGAACAGGCAGGAAGATTAGAACAGCAAAGCGGTAATAGAATTAAGAATTAGAAACACAGAAAGAAGAAAGAAAGAGATTTTGAGAAAGATTAGGAACTAAATTAAGATTAAAGAAGCAGAATAGTAATCTAGATCTCAGAAGAAGATTTTATTCCACCGTTTCAAGGCCCTGTGAAGTTTTATTTTATTCTCTGTGTGTTTGTCAAATCTTTTCTTATATTCTGGAAACTGAGGAGGAACCATTTTTCTTTAGAGCTCGTCCCTTTTTAGAGAATCAAATTCTCAAACTTTTTCCTTCACCTCAGAAGCCATTCTTATCCTAGTAAATGTTTTTCTAACACTTTTTTTATGACTTTTCACGCCATTAAAGTGAACCTTTAATTTGCCTAGTTTAAAGTGAACAGAGAGTGAGAAGATTTTTCTTCAGTTTTCGGGTCGATCCCACTACAAGAGACCCCAAATTTGGACTCTTTTTCAAAGGACTTTTCACGCCGCTCTGTGACAGACCACCCACTGCTGCCATTGTCTGGACAGCCCCCAGCTGAGTTTACACTTCCACGGCTGTGAGGAGGCATCTTGCAGCCGCTTCCTCCCGACGTCCTAACTTCAAAACCCAGCGGTACCGACCCGCGGAACTTGGACCAACGGCCGTTGTGTGAGTGAGACTCTTATTTCTCCTATTTCCTGGGTTAAAACGTGATGTCCTAACAATTAAATTACAATTGAATATGGCCCGTATTTCAGGGCTCAATTAGTCTCTCAGCCGCAGGATAGAGCTGTAAACTGAAGCAAAAACTCTTAGTCATTTTTAAGTAACTGCCCTTAAATTTTGTAGATTAATTCAGGAGTCATTTTTAGATAATTAGCTTATGAATTTTCCCCATAAAATTGCGATGTTTTGTTAAAACATTCCAGCCTCATTTACCGTTGCAACATAAGTCTAGTTTCTCCTTGGTTCTGCAGAGGTGTAAAGCTGGATTTTATGTTCAGGAACCCAATATCAGTTGATGTGATATTTTACGCTGTCATCATCTGAATCTGTGTATTCATCATTTGAACGCCATGCCATGTAACCTGAATGATTTTAATAAAAGAGTGAATAAGAGCAGTAGAAGCGTTTTCCTTTCGCATATACAGGTTTCCTAATCACGGCAGGACAAAAACTCACTGAAACTTTGAGACTGATTCATTAAGTAATTTAAGGTACAAAATTAAATAAAATTAAAGTTAATTTTATTGTCCGTTAGGACTTGTGCCCCTTTTACGAGTGCTTTTATTTAATTTAGCGGGTGTAGAAGTGATGGTTCAACTCCGCCCCCTTTCACACCCACTATTAAATAAAATAAATAATTCCTGTACCTTATGACAAATATTTTTATAGGCACTTCATCCTACACCTTAATGTTGCCCCGCTGTGAGGCCTCTGTAATTGGGAAACGTATATGCAAAAAGAAAATTAATTGAAATCATAATTTTTTTTCCTGCAAATATTGATCCACTATTTGGCGAGTCTGTGTGTTGTTTGAGAGGCTGAGGCTGCATCTCTCCTCCTGCCTGTGTGTGTCTGCTGTGTTTGTTTACCTAACTTCCCACTGAGGAGTCTGGTGGCTGATAGCAAAGGGGGGGTGAGTGATTCCCCCACTAAAGTCAACAGTTTTTGATGCATGCAAAGTTTAAGCAGTATTATTATATGCTGGATTAAGAAACATAAAGGCCCAGAGTGACAGAAACGCGAAGAAAACCGTCCTGTCTCTCGCCAGTTTAACCTTTCGGCGATTATCCCGAAAGGAGTAATTAAACTGGCCAGTTCTGTAATTTAATTACCCAAGCGTGGTGACGTCAGATTAAGCTGGACGTGGTTTGATCTGGTCACTGAGTAAACCGCTGGGGAAAGTAGCGCTAAACTATACCCGGAATTAAAGGGGTTACATTATTTGTGAAAGTTGGAGATTAAACTCTCATTTTGAAAAGCAAGGCGTGGTGTTGTCGCTGAGACTCGCCCCCGCATCACGTGTCACGTGAACACGCACAGTCGCGCGCGTGACCGAAAGGCGTGCACGAAAACTGCGCATGGGCAGAGTAAGCGTGCAGACGCCATTTTGAAGGCGCAAAGAGGGAGTCACCCTAGCCGCCATTTTGAGTGAGACCGGTAGACCCGCCCAGAGCGACGTCACCAGTGTCTCCTCCCCCTGGGAGGGCAGAGACAACTGCCTCCATCGTGTGGTCAACTATAGGAGTTGCATTTCTTGCATGAATGCACACTCGGATTAAAGCAGAGCAAATCTATTAAGCTGATTTATAATCAAACAGAGCTTCCAAATTGACTTTAAATCGATCTGAATTATCCGGAACAATCTAAATTTAAACCCAATTCAAAGTTTTATCCCAAGAACCAAAAGGAAAAGGAAACTTGTGGGTTTGAAGTTTGTTCTCATTGGTGGAAGAGCTTTTGACTGCATATATACACAGTGAAAGAACATAGAAGCATAGACTTTGTATTTACTCACATATGTTAACCACATATTTTAATCTTTTTAGTTAAAAGCATATATTCACACATCTTACGCTAAAAGTCTGCAAACTTTTGAAGCTATATATATGTGTTTTGCTTTTAAAGATCACTTTGTGCGATTTCTTTCACAGGAAGCCATTCAATTTAGGGACTCAAATAAATGACAATGTTCATTTAAACTCAAGTTAATGTTAATCCTGTGCATGTTGGTAAAGGATTTAGTAATTTACTAAATATTTAACCAAAAAAAAAATTATTTTTTTTTCCAAAATTAGGAAACCACATTCAGCAATTAACCCTTGAAAGCTTTAGCTTATTTACAGTCAGTGTTGTTTTGATTCATGTTTCCTCCCCAGGAGAAGGAAAACATTTAACCAGCTCACTATTTCTCACCAGGATTTGAAATAAGTCAAAAGGTGAAAACTTTGACTAGTCTGTAAAACATTTTAATTTTTTTTTCTCCTCTTTTTAAATAATCATTAACTTTAATCCTAAGGAAGCCTTAGTGACAATACGCAAAGACAGTTCATTTGTTTCCTAACTTGTAAATATTAAAACATTGAAAGGCTTTAAATGAAGATAAGCTTTAACAAATAGAACCAAGCCAGTTCTAACTTTAAAACAAAGTGAAGACTTATACTGTAACCCTAAAGCCTTAAAGCATTTAACCTTTTCTATTTTTGTTGCTTTCTTTTTCTTTTGTAAATAAAATCATTACTTTCAAGTGAGATTCAACAAAAAATTCACAACCTAGTTGAGGACTATTCCAAAACTACACTTTGATAACTGAACTGAAAGAAGTCAATCGACACAATTTTTTTTTTTTTTTTTTGGCTTTTGTCTTGGGAAATACAAATCAAAATACAGTGTCAACAAATAAACTAACACCTATTCCACATTTCTAAAGAATTCCAAAATATTTGCTTTCCTTCTTACAAGCCTGGAAGTTGAAACAAACTCCAAAAAGAAGCTTGTAATTACCCTCACTGTAAAACGACACTCAAGGTTAACTCTTGACGCACAACTTTAGCTATAATCAACGAATTGATTTCAAGCTAAGCGTTACACAAACGGTCAAACATGTCGAATCCACTTGACGAATTAAATGACCTTCAAGTAATATTGGAAGAGTTGGCTTCCGACCTTATACCCGGTTTCTCTAAACAAGTTCGGGATACTCCACCAAAAGATTTGAAGCAAATCACGGAAAAAACTTTCGGATGAATGCGAAGCTAACCCACCGAAAGCAAAGGAAATCCCCGG